>VZRF01015809.1:1207827-1311635 GCA_013396875.1 Vireo altiloquus
GGGGAGGCGGCGGCGCGGGCGCTGCGGAGGGGCCGGGGCGCGGCGGTGGCTGCTCCGCGGGGCGGGCAGTGCCGGGGCAGGTGCGGGAGGGCTGCCTTCCCCCCATCCCGGGGGCTCGCTCCGCGTTTGTCTGCAGCCTCCTTTAGCTGCCGTCATTATTTCCCCTTCATCCGTTCCTTGCAACGCCTAAAATACCCTTCTGTCTGCCCCAGGCGGCTTCTAGCGAGGCAGAGGCTTACACAACGGGGCGGGGGGGCTGCGCCTCGGGAGGGGCCGGGCTGCCCGAGGGACCATTGTGCGTGAGTGCCCGTGCGCCTGCCCCTGCCTGTGCGCGTCCCCGCCGTGCCTCCCCCCGGCCACAAACCCGGCATCTCCCCCTCCCCTCCCATGTCTTTCGCCCCTGCAGAGCAGGCAGCAGCCAGCACGCCGTTCGAAGATGTCGGGTCAGACGCTGACAGATCGCATCGCAGCTGCTCAGTACAGCGTTACGGGATCGGCCGTAGCCAGAGCCGTCTGCAAAGCCACCACGCATGAAGTGATGGGGCCCAAGAAAAAGCACCTGGACTGTGAGCATCCCTTCTTATTTCCCCAGCGAAGGCCCGGGGCTGAGGAGCCTGCGGGCACTTCAGTGGGCCTTTGAGCCGCCTGGCTGTCACGCTTGCTCTAATCCAGCTTGCAAGGCATAAGGGTGATGGGAAATCTCCAGGAGAGGATGACTTATTATTGCATTTCTTCTCTTATTGCATAATACTGCTCTTTCGGCCATTTTTTTTCTTCATGACCTCTTGCCTTTTATCTAGGAGGACAGTGAAAGAGCACCTTATGGAGCAGGGGCTTGGGAAGAGGGGAGGGAATCGGACACAGGGCAAAATGTGCACATGCTTGTCACTGCCTACTTCTGTCAGGATTAAGCTAGGATGAGATATACATAAATGATAGTCTCAGGGCTGGGCAAGCACCAGTATCAGTGGGGCCATCTCCACAGCCTTCTGAAGAGGTTCGGATGATGCTTAAATGGCAAGGCACTGGGATAATGCCGTGCTAGAGACTGGGACAACCTTTGGAGAGTTTAAGGGCTGTTGCTGAGGTCCCAAATGGCTGAGAACAACTTTGTGAGCTGTCCCGTTGTTTGCATCACGTTTTATTAAAGGTAGCTGTTGGCTTTATCTCAGATTTATGATGTATTCTGGACTGGCATTAGCTAGTTAAGGCATGAAACTAGGTTGAGGCAAAACATTTATTGGAAAACAAAGAGCTAGTCATGTTTCATCAGTCCCTGCTTGGAGACACCAAGTAGCAGAATGGCGAAAGAATTTAGTGGCGTGGTATTAGTTTGCCTTATTTACCACTAGTATCTCTGTCCAGCATTCCACTTGGCAGATCAACAACAGGTGTTAATATCTAAAGCTAAGTGGCTTTCCCATGGTTTTTTGGGACATGGTAAGAAATGTTTTCAAGTAAAGATCAGCAGGTTTTATACCAGGCAGTCTTTTGGCTGCTGGCCATTGCTAAGTACTGCTGGTGCAGGTGTTTGTGAGTACAATTCTGATGATGCAGTGTTTGTTAAAAGGGGGTAGCATTACTTCTCAAAAAAAAATCCAGATTTCACTTCTAATGGCTTTGTAGCTTACCCTCCAAGTGACAAACAGTGGGCTGACCTTTCAGTATATCTAGATACTCTTGCATATATGTCCAAGAAATGCTGATGTAAGCAGCATTGATTGAAGACTCACTGGAGTCTAAACTATTATTTAAATAGATAATTGGTCGTGATATGTATTCTGTTGTATTTTCTTGTATATTTTAAAAAATCATCTTCATTATTGATGTCTGTCCTATGTTGTTTGGTAGCTGTCAACACTCCTTAATCTGTAGGCTGTGTCTGGACTGTCCTATACAGACTGTATCTGTTACTAGAAGCTTTAGCTTAAAAAGAACATAGCTCATGTATTTAAAAGCATGCTGTGTCTCTGTGTTTCTGCGTGCATATACATATATATAAATAAAAGTACTATCTGGAATAGGCAGGATTAAAGTGAGGTAGAAGTAATCTATCAGTATTGTATTAAGGACTGTAAAGGGTCTGTGTTTGGATATTGGTGCTAATATAACTACTTCAGAAAGTGGGTGTAGTGGAGACAGAAGCCAGTAGAATTCCACGCAATTTCATACCTACCTTCATGTCTGACATACAAGAGGAAAAAAAGTTATAATTTCCTGGGAAGGTACATGCCTGGTCATTTTTCTTTCTATTTTACAAGCTGTAAATAACAGTTCAGAGTTTAACTGGCTGAGTGCATTTCAAGTTGGATAAGTAGCATTTGAAGATACGAAGAATGAAAGGTAAAAACTTCCCAGTGCCTTACAATAAGTTTTATGTCAAGTTATGAAGGCTTTAGATGATTAAAAATTCAGGTTCATCACAGAGTGATAGTTGGAGTGATGCTTTATGAAGAGTTGTAATTCTGGTATTAATGTTGGGGTTCTGTGTCCTTAGGGAACTCCATAATTTTATTTAGTGTCTTAGTGGCCAGGTGTCAAGTCACACAACCTCTCTTCCACTGCCCTACTTAACAACTGGGCTTTGCAAATGAAATTGAGAGATCAGCTATTTAACATGGGTTAAGTAGTCCTGTACGACTAGGACAAAATGATGCCTGTCCTCATGTTTTCTGAGGAAGATACTAATTCCAGAGGGTTATAGGGAGATTATAGGTGACAAGGTGAGAGGTGGTATGTGAGGAAAGGAGAAAAGAACAGAATTATTATCTTCAGTGTAGAAAGCTGAGCTGCTAAGTGTTTACTTTTGTGTGGTTTTCTATACTTGCTGTAGCTTTCAGATACAGACTGTAATATAGATGCTGCTGTCCTTTGGCATAGGCTCTGGGTGCTGGACAGGCTTGTCATGTAAAGAAGTACTAAAGTATCATTGGGTTGCTATCATACGCTCATTAACAGGATGTACCATTTTCTTGAACTCCAGATCTCCTACTAGTGAATTTTCAGTGACTGCTGGAAGTAGTGCCAGATGGCATTAAATGAGCTTCTCAAGTCTCTGTGGGGGAAAAGGAATGTAAAGCTAGGATGCTCTGATAGTTTGGGACAGTTGAGCTCTGACCATTTTGGAGTTACAAAACTATTGTCATCCAAAAGTTTCTTAAAATCTCCACGATGATATGGATTCCTTTCCCTCAGCTAACCAATGTTTGTTAGCTAAATTATTATTCCTGTGAAGAAGTGGGGAGTTAACAACTTTATTTTGATGCAGTGAGAAGGGCCATTGCAGAATGGGTGAATGAGTCATATGGGCTACATTGAGGATATATAAACTGATAAATCAAGTGGGAAGGCAATCCCTGTGCACAGCATAGGAGTTTAATTCTTAGAATTGTTCTGAAAGATGTGTTAAGGCTTCACCAGGGGTTTAATGGTGTGACTGCTTCCAGCCTCAAATGGGAATGACTCTGACGGTATCAACAGGAAGATGCTTTTGGAGAAGGAAAATAACATGACTTACAAATGCGAAAACACATGATAGATGAGGGAAAAGTAGATAGATCTCGACTCAGCTCTTTTTATAGGATCTCACTCAGACCTTCAAGTTTTCATTTAGGGAAGTGAATTGAAAACTAGTGAGGTTGTTGTATCTGCAGGTGGTTGCAACAAGTTCCTGTTTGTGGAAATGATAAAAATGGCAGGGATTTTCCTTGACTTATTGTGCTGAGTGAATTGCTTTACAGCAGGAGGAAGTTCTGCGGTGTGTATTCTGAAAAGACCATATTTGTCTCCTTACTTCTTCAAAATAATTCTCATACGGTAGAAGACCCTCCCAGAAGCCTGATCAAGAGCTGGGAGATGTGTGTGAAAAGTGAAAACAACGCAGATGAAGATCAGAACTTGATTTTCTGTGGCTGTGGAGATGACCTGTGTATCTGCTGTAACTCATTTTCATCCCAAGTTTAATTTTGCATATTTACATGTACCTGGCAAGCAGAAGCTCTAAAAAGAAGTTTATAGTTTAATCCATGGTGGTAACTGAACTGCAAGGTGGTGTCAGTATTTTGCTTATACAGACAATTCTTTCCTGCAGTGATTCTTCCTTTCTTGAGCAGTGTCTGGGGCTGCTCTAACAAGTTTGAATGACTGTGGTCTTCAGTGTTGAAATAGAAGTTGACCAAAAGCAGTGCATTAAAATTTTTTGCCTAGGCTCGTAAAGATGAAGTTGCTAAGTCCCACAGGTTAGCCTTAAAAACCTCTGTCTTATTCCTGGGAATATCTGTCTCTGTTTTTTGGGAAAGGTGGGGGGTCAATGGAACTACCTCGAGTCTGTAGACTTCCATGTCCGTTGACTCAGTGGGTTAAGGGATAAGGTTAGCTAGGATGTGTGTATTTCAGAAGTAGTTTGCTGTTGAAGTGACCTGGGGAGTGTTCCAAGTGTGTTGGCACTTGTGGCCCTTTCCTGGTGGGAGGAGTGCAGATGCACTGCATTGCTCTGCAGTCCAGGGGACACTCAGTCTTTACAGGTGTGGTAGTATCTTCAAGAAAATTGCTGAGGGCAGAGTCTCTGCACACACTGGGCTTAATCCTTCACACTTTACTAATGAAACTGCTTTTATGTCTTGCTGTATCTTGCATTGCAGTAATTTGTCACAGTTTCTATGTGTGAGAGAACTGACTTTGTTCAGTTGTTCAATTGAAGATCAGCTGGAATACTCTGTCTTGGCTTTGTCATAGCTGGTGTGGATTTTGTAGTGTGAACTCCTCCGTCACCCTAATGAATGGCTCTCACACCTGAAAAGAAAAAAATCCAAGCAAGCAGTATTTCCTTTAGTTCTTTATTGGATGTTGGATTAGCACGTTTATTGTGTGTAACAGCTCATCATCAAATTTTATGTTGAATGGCTGTTCCTGTGGGCTTCTACCATGTCCTTTCCCAAAAGGGAATTGAAGACACACTTTATTTGGAGGCATGTAGATTTCTGAATAGAAGTAGAAATACCTGTCATGGGTAAGGGGAGGTAATAAGAAGGCTTTTTAGATTAGTTGTTCTTGAGTATTTAACTTTCACTAACTTTCAATTCCCCCCAGCCCCAGACTGTTTTTAAGGCATGTGTAATACCGAGAGAAGACTGCCCTTTTAATCAAGCTAAGACTTAGCTAATTTTTCAAAATACGTTTGAATTAGGGTAGAAGTTTGCATTCATGTTAAGATCCAAATGTTGAAGAATGGGCTGGATCACTTGATCTGTGCAAGTTGCCTTATGGTGCAATGCCTAAGGAAAGGAAAGGAAAAGGAAAGGCGAGGGAACAGAAAAGTGAGTAAGCACTGTAATATTAAACTTTTTTCATGTAATCAGTGTAACTTGATAAAGACTGACTAGTCCTGAGGGCAGGTATTCTTAGTCTTTTTCAACAGTAAGCAAGATCCCTCTGTTAAACATGCTTTGTCAAGGTCACGGATGACAAATTCTGGGACAAGTCAGGTCTTTCAGTTGTACTGACTTCCACTGTAGACCTTGATGATGGAGTAGCTATTTATGAGATGGACAGGATGACAGTAACCAGAGCACGGTTTTACTTACTTCTATTTAGTAGCTGAGTGTGTTTCATAATAATCTCATAGTGTTGCTCCCTTAGATCTTGGGTGGCAGCAGTTGAATATCTTCTAAATGACAACAACAAAAATCTGCCGAGTTGATTGATTTTCTGTGTTTTGATTTCATCTATATCTCTGATTTTCCAGCCTCACTCTTAAACCCTTTGTCTTCTGTGCATGCCTTACATGGGCCTGTCACACTAGTGAGGAATGCTGTGAAGTCTTCAGGAAAATGCTCAGTAGGTATGGTCAGTCCATGCTTCTGTGTTTCTGCCATGTGAAGGATCGCCTGAAGTGCTTAAAAGTAGATGACAGCATAACTTGGAAGGGCATAAAGCATTTTGAAGGCTATTCATTTTCTCTGCTTCTTGCTGGATTGAGAAATTGGTAGCCAAAGAGGAGAATTTCCTGCTCTGAGTTCCCACTTTTGAAGAAATGGTGGTATAGTAGAGGCATACTGCTTCTAGTATTTTTCTACTGCTGCTCAAGATTCTTGAGACTACTTAGGTCTTCCTGCCCTGCTTACCTTCCTCCGGTGACAGGTGTCCACGACAAGTTGTTGGCTGCAGGGCTGGGCTCTGTGAGAAGAGACCAGGACCTGCTCTGTGCCAGACACAGCCAGCTCCACGGTGGATCTGCTGCAATACCCAGCTGCACCCATCCATCAAGTTTGTGGCACCTCAAGGAAAGCAAACCTACGAAAAAGCAGAAGATATTGGTCAGACAGAGGAAGTGAGAAAAGGAAATGGCAGAGGGAACACCAAGGTTAGGGATGGAGTGGGAGGTACAGGATGCACTCCATGGTGCTGGAGCAGATATCCTCTGCAACCTGTGGAAGAGACCCCTGTTCTCAGAAGTCACAGCTGCAACATTTCCCAGTGCTACCAAAACCTTGCCTTGTGCATTGAGTTCACTCCCTGCCGCTGAAGAAAAGAAAGCTGACTGACCTTCCTCAGTCAGCTGTGGACATACAGTGTTGCTGAAGGAGCTGGCTCCAGTGTTTCTGAGGATGGGGAAAAACTGGGGGTGGAGTGATGACATTATATCCCTTCCCTTAGCCTTACTATAGCCTAAAGGTGAGTCCAAACTACCAAACAGTATCCTTAAGTTACCATGCCCTCATCCTTTTTTGGAGCACAGATCAGGATGTTGATAAGGAGGGAAAAGCACAATTTCTGCTGTGTGCCTAGGGTAAGTACAGGAGTCTCACCGGTGAGTGATAAACCCTGAATCTCCAAGCTTCAACACACGGCATGCAGATTAGGAATGGTATTCTGGTTGGTTTGGAGAGAGGGGTTTCAGATACCATAAAAACTGAAAAGCAAGGAGTAAAGCAAGCCAGGAAATCAGGGCAGGACATACTAAGAAAAGGACGGGTCATCTGGCGTAGGACTGAGCCCTGAACTCAGACTAAATGAGATGATAGAAGAGGCCTTCCTGGTAGCCTTGCAGGCAGTGATCTGTAGCGCAGGGCTTGCAGCAGTACTTTTGGTGCTTTGAGTCAGCAGTATCAGCAAGACTGCAGTGTGAAGCCTTACTGGTAATCTGATATTAGAGTATCCCACCCCATCAGATTCAGCACGGATGCTTGATTTTCCTTCTGTCCAAAATTTTGCTTGGATGAGAGCTGGTAGCTTAAATTAACCTGAATAAACCAGATGTTGGCAATTGCTGGAAGGTAATTGGAGTACTTGGCACAGGCTAGCTTGTCACTTTGCAGAGTATGGTAAGGTCTTCTTTTCCTGGAATCTTGCAAACCATATGGTTGACCCTTAAAGCAGTTTTTAATGCTTTTAATATTGCTATTTTGATCATGTTTACTTTAGAGCTGGCTGAAAATACTCAAAATCAATACAAAAAATGTTTTGCTTGTGCTCATAAAGTCTTCTCTTTAGATTGTGAGACAGATTTACTGAAGCAGTTGAGATTTGAAGTTCACTAAGAGAGGGAATGTACTATACTATCCATCTGCACTAGCATCACAAGTGATATTGGACATCAGCCTTGAAATGAAAGTAGGTGGAATACTAGAACATTATTTTCTAGGCGCCTGGCAAATGGGGCATTCACTGGGCATCTGAGGCTCACAGCTTAGCTGTAAGCACAGGAAATGACAGTGCACAATATTACTGCTTACTTCTGGACCAGCCACGTCTAAATACCCTTCTGTTTCTCTTTTCTGCCCAGGATAATGTGATCTCATGCTTTGTTGTAGATTCTATCTGTATCTTAACTTGGTTTAATGAAAGGGATTGGATGCTAAAGGTTCCTGATGTTATGCTGATGTTGTGTGTTTATGTAATTTTTGCTCTGGCTGTCTGAGCTGAGGCAGCATGTCAGTCAGTTGCCTTTCCTAGAGTCTGTTTTTTCTAGCTATCGATAAAACTCAAATGTGTTACAATGTTTTTTTGTAGAGGGGATTTTATGAGCATCGACATGATCATACTTGAAGACCACCAAACCTTGCCTCTCATGTGTACTGAGAACTGCAGGTTGCTGACAGGACATGTCTGCAGCTTGGGTCTGACTTGGGGCAATCAACTCCTTTTGGTTATAAGCCAAAATGCAAAATTATCACAGGCAAGAAGCAAATTGGCAGGAACTCCTTGCAATTGGACTGCAGAGCTCTAACAAAACAGTTGAGCCATATGCTTTGACAAGGTTGCTTTAGTGACTCAAAGAAGGAATGAAAAAGAAAACAGTATTTGCTCATTGTTTCTAAGTGTTTAGGAGACTAGATTATGGCTGAGATGCAAAACACTGCTAAGGGTAGATTGGAGTGTTTGGTGTCTACTTGAGCTAAGATTGTTCTACCGTACAATTAAAGGACCGAAGGACACGTCTTTTCAAGAAAGTGTTTTTAACTTTTCTGTCCTAAGAAGTGATACAAGACTGTGGCTTGACTACTGACAGTACAGTGTGTCACTTCAAACTGCCTCTTGGCTTGGCACGAGCGCTGATGACACGATGGCAGTAGGTGCTTCCAGAGCAGATGGTCAGGGGTAGCCTGCAGAGCCTGGCAGGCTCCTGGTACCTCTGGTGTGGTTTTGTTATAGCTCTTAAATCACTCTGATAGTTTACAGAATCTTCTAAAATGGTCCTCCGCAGAAGTGAGAGAAAGAGTGCTCGAAGCATGAATTAAACTTGCCACATTGTTTAAATGTATGCAAGTTTACAGGTGTAGAGGAAGGCCCCCAGAAGAAGGCAGTGATCGCTGATCCTGCCACAGTGCAGCATGGCATTAGGAGGGTGCACGCCTTTAACATTACTGAAGAGCCAACATAGATGCACTTCAGTGAGACTTCAAACTGGTTTTAACAGGAGTCTTCCTTTCACTTCTTTCTTCAGGGAGTGTAGGACCTGTGTGCAAGGGGCGAGCCAGCTGGCCTGTTTCCTGCCTCTGAAGGCTGCTGTTTCTCATTACATATAGGTTGAATTGCATCAGTCCTTTAGCAGCCCTGAGGTTTTCAAATCCAACCTTTTCAAATGGAGACTTGGGTTTGGGTCTCGTTGCTTGGCTCTGGAATCCAAAGTATGTTTATTGTGCCTGTAGCTCTTAAATCAAGTTTTATAGCTTCATCTAAATGTATTTATAGGAAAATGTACATTATGTTAAGGGACAGCAAGCCAGAAGAAACTCAGCATATTTAGTGTACATTTTATCATGAATGATGTTTTGTTGTGGGCAAGTGGAACAATAGTATTTTCATATGTGAGCCTTGCCTGTCAGTTTCTGATCTGATCTTTCATTCTATGAATTGACTATGAAAGACTACATTAGAGTTTTTCTGGTTTTGCTAAGTTGATTTAAACTTCAGATTGCTTTTTTGTGTGTGAATGGCAAGAGTGTTAACAGGCAAAGTTTGCTATGTTTGTAATAGGTGAGTTTAAAGAGCTGCTTCTTGTTCATCCGAAAGCTGGAAATTGCTTAGATAGTATTATGAGAAACTACCTTTCAAATATCATGGTCTGTATCATGCTTAGGAATTAAACTGAAACTTCTGGGTGTTCCAATCTAGAGATCTGACTCTGCAAAAAGCTTCACTGCCTGGATGTGAGCCTGTGTGATGGGTTCCAACTTCCTCACTCATCAATAGCTTGTTAGGAGACTTCTACTGCCAGTGGCAAATGCATCATCCAGAGGCATTGGTGACTTCAAACTGTTGATAGCAACTTAGTGCTGTCAGGTTTTTTTAAATGTTAGTAGTCCTCTCTGCATCTTCTATCTCTCAGGTGGATGTTCCATTGAATTTAACATTTTTGCAACATCAGGAAATCTGCAGTATGTGAAAGGCCACCAGCTCAAATTGAACAGTCAAGTCTATTGGAAGTAGAATTTACTTTTTTCAGAATTTTTGAGACTTAAACTAGCCTGTCTGTGTGGCAGAAGCAAAGGATTGTTGTATTATTGTTTAACTGATGTAGTACAAGGGAATGGACATAAAGGAATTGCACAGTTTCACATTTTACCCTTTTTTTTTTTAACTTTGAAGAATATCGGTTATTTTGTTAAAAATACTGTTTTAAGACACAATATTCACATATGAGGCAGCCGTGTGGTTTTAGGAGCTCTTCTGCTTTATGGTTGATACCATAGATACATGGACAATGGATTGAAATGATAGCAACCATGCCAGAAAGTATTTGACTTTTTAATTGGAGCTGCTTCAGTGTGGTTCCTGGAGGTCATACTGTTGCACTGACTTGTGCAGAGGTTTGCATTACACTTGGTTTCTTTTTCCTACAGATATGTTCATGTTTTCAACACAGCTGCCTGCAAGGTTGTGGGCATTTCATTCCTGGTTAAGAATTTCAAGTTGTGTCATTAAGTGGCATCCACTGATGAACAAACAGAACTCTGAGAATAATCCTGCTGAGGGAGTAGGAAAAGCATGGACCATGGTCTGAATATTGAGTCAGATGTGTATCTTTCTGAGACTGCCTACTCAACTGATCTCTTTCCAGCATCAAGGCTATAGCTATTTAACATGTCACTCAAGTTGATTGCATGTTCTCTCATCCCCACCCAATTTTTTTTGTTTTGTTAATGTTTGCCCAACATGTAACAGCTAAGTATTGGAGCTAGAACATCAGGCTTCTTGCAATATATTTTCAGTCTTGTTGAGCTTCTTAGTGGATTACAGATTGCTCTTCCAGGCAGAGTTAATAGGCTAGTGATAGTTTCATTTCTACAAGTTTATTAAAAAAAAATGGTCTTCTGAGGAAAGGAGATCATTTAGGTGTAGAATTCTTCTCAGATTGCAGCATGGCAACTGAAAGAGCTTGGGTACCATGCCTCAGTTGATTACCACTTTCTGCCAGCTGTGTTTGGAGTGTAAGATCAGCCCGGCATGTAAAGGCTGATTAGAAAATGCAGAGATTACAGTAAATGGCCCAGCGTTACTGTGGCAAACATGAAATCCTTCAGTTTCTAGTGTAACTGTACTCTCCAGCTAAAAGCTGAAGTTGATACTTTTACTCATATTCCAGCAAGGACCCAAGTGATAAGAGTTATGAATTGATACAACCAACAGGTAATGTTAGGGTTGGTCGCTTTCATGGAAGGATAATCATAGGCCCCATCTGGAATCCTGGTATCAGGTTGTGGACGTGCCTACTATCAATAGGCAATTGTCAGTAGTCATTTAAGTAGATTTTATTGACTGTTACCCTCCTAAGCAATAATCTTGCAATTCTATAATGCCTTTAAAATTGCTTTGTTGTTTGGAGCAAGAGCTAGGATGCAAGAGAACTGTCACTTTAATGCTTGCATGGATGGACAGAACAATTCCCGTAGAGGAAATTGAATAAATGCTTTGAAGGCTTGGCAGAAGATTGGCTGGTGGTTGCAGTTTCATCTCTAAATTAATGTGTATTTTGTTTAAGGCTTCCAGGTTTGAAGTGTTGAAGGAAATGTCTTGTAGAATGAGGTCTGAGATTTGCCATGCAGAATAAATGTTTGTTTTCGTGCAAAGTTATTGGTTAAAAGCTATTTGTAATGTTAGCAGGGTTTTTTCTGTGTCTCTTCTGCCCCTAGAGTTTGGCATCTAATCACATTATCATAGGATGGGAAATAACATTTCTCCAAGATAATTGCCATTATATTTTAACCTTATAACCATTGGTTGGTAGCCACCAAATGCAAATGGAATTTTGCATATCTTAAACTATTAAGGGCTATGCAAAAAAGGTAGTGCAATGATGATTTGTGGCTCAGCTCTTACTTCCAATAAATCAGTAAAATAGAGAAGTGGCATATTTAGCTCCAGAATTACTTGGTGTTTCATATCAACTTAAGCAGAAATGCCTTTCCTTGTATTTGAGTAGAAAAATGCATGTTCGTATTGAGCTAGTTGTGGAGCAGGATTTGTGTGGAAGGAGGGTTGGAAGTGGGTTCTGTGGGTGAGAGGAAGAGATCATTAAAGCTGTGATTTCTCATCTTTCCTCTACTTTGCTGAACTTGTATTATTGCCTGAGACAGGCTGTTTGGTATTCAAAGCAAGTGAATTCTGTGCAAATGAAGTTCAAATTTGAGCTTCTTACGACTTTGGACAGGGAAAAGATTCCATGCTTAATAACTAATACTTTTCCTGTAGTGAAGGTGCTTAAAAAAGCTGTGATAGCTGTAGCTGGGAAGAACGCAAGTAGAATTCTTGAACCATGGGCATTTCCCCTTTGTTCAGTGTTCTGGCTTCCTGTGTGTGAGGGTAAAAAGGTGCTTTCCATAGTATGTTTGTAGTAGAAAGTTTGTGTAGCCTATCTACTGTTATTCCAGATATGTAATTCCTGAGTAAAAATGAAAGTTTTATTCTTCTGACTGGTTGGGTCACGGGTGTCAGCAAGGTCTCAGACTTCGTTCATATAATGTATTAATCACTAATTAATTAGCAGTCTTAAAGACTATACTTAAAACCTCAGTGGCTGCTCCTTAAAACTGAGCTTCTGCATCTGGCCTGAGTATCTTTTTTCGGTTGTACTATCTTGAGAGAACTCCAGTGTAAACCTTGTAGGTAGTGCACACTGTTCTCCCCCAGAGGCAGTGGAGCTCTTAAGTTCTGGGAACTTTCTTTTTACGTAAAAAAAAAAAGTTCATAGTTTTTGAAACTTAAAGGAGTTGTGTAAAGCAAGATTTTTTTTTTTTTTAACACAATGTAATCACACTTTCCCCCCATTATTAGTGTTTAGAGAGACAGCTGCTGTGGTTGCACCCTCTTAGATCCAGTAGAAACCTGTCTGATGGTTGGCTTTTATTTCCTGTTTCCAAGAGAGATGAACCTGAACCTCTCAGGAGGAAGAGCCATACATATAAATAATTAAGGACCAAAAGGAACACAAGTGCTGCATAACTGATGTAACACTGCTAATGAGCTAGGGTGATTTTTGCAGATGACTTAAAACCAAATATCATGCCTTGATATGTTGGTTAAGGAGGGGTGCAAACCATATGGAAGTATGTTGGAATAAAATCCAGCAATGTATATGGGCTGTAGATTTTTCACTTTGTTTCAAAACAGGTACTTGATAATATAGGAGGTAGTGCACTGTTGTATTTAAAAAGGAGTAGTGAGGTAATAAGATGATTCTAAGGCTAATTAAACTCTCAGGCTGAGAAATCAGAGGATGCTTCAGGAGAAATTTGCTAGTACTCATCATTTACCCTGTCTTTCTGCAGACCCTTCATGTGATAGGTTCTGCAAAACACTTAATACTTTGGGTAGTACAGTATGCCTGTGAGCAGGCAGAGAGGAAGAAATTGTCTATAAAATCTTGTCTTGGTGTGGTTCAAAGACTGGTTGTCGTGACCTCTCAGACTTCAGGATCTGCAGCAAGTATTTGTCCTCACAAGAGTCTGAGGTATATTTTGGAAGGAGGCTTTTGAAGTAAGGCTGGAGAGAGGAGGTAGCAGTACCCCGAGGGCTACAGCTGCATTATTGGGAGTCTATAGTACCTGGAGAGCTCAGTGAAAGATTGTGTTTAGGTTTGTTGAGTTGGCAGGGACTTGGACGTTCCAAGGCAATATCTGAAAGATGCTGGACTTCAGTAAAGGGTAGGCTTGCTGGCATCAAGGTGAGATGCAGCAACCCTTGAGGCAGACTTTTGGGGAGGAAGGAGGAGACAGCATGAACTGCTGCTCTGCTTGGGGTGATTGTTACAAGCCAGATCAAGATGTGTGTTTGTGTAGACAGGGCAAGCTGGAAGTGAAAAGAATAAATAATAAGTTATAGCCTCAGAAATTAATTCCAATTTTTTTTTCTATGGAATTGCCTGATAGTCAAAGCCAACAATATTCAAATTATCTTATGTTGTTATGAGCAATTGTTGTTGAAGCAGACACTGATAACTTTGTTCTGCTTTCCAGTCCTGTTTTGTGGTCAGATTTCTGTAGATGTGGAAGTTCAGCTCTTGCATTTGTTAGCACAGTGCTCTAGTAGCTTCCTAATTCAGTTCTGTCTTGCAGGGGAGGGACTGTACTCTTACTTGCCTATTTAACTTTCTTGATTGGTGCTTGTAAACTCTGAGCTGCTTCTTTCTGTTCTTGGCTATGCTGGATTTGGAGCAATGCAGCATTTCCTTTTCAATAGGTTTAAGGCATTATTTAAATACTTATAAGCAAGAAAAAAAACTCCTAAAGAGTTTTGTAGCATTTGAGTAATAGCAAGGAAGGTCTGTAAGGGGGTTGCTGTTGGAGAGATTTGGCAAAGTTTGGGAACTGAATGTATGACACAGCTCAGATGCTGAGGCAGCTTGTGTGTTAATTCAGTCTGGAATGACAGCTGCTCTTAAGTTGGCACTGATATTCCTCTGAACAGAGAGGTCTTGTGCTCTGCTGCTGTTTCTCTGCATACTGAAATGTAAATTGTGAATAATTAATTATGAACTGGGAAATCCCAGGTCTGTTTATTAAGGAATTGAGGGAAAAAAGGCAAAAGAAAACAGGAAAAAACGCTGCCCAGATTCAGAATACAATCTGGAAAGGTAAAGGACTAAGAGAGATTCTTTAAAGTATTGTATAATCTCTCTCATTAAGAAAAAAAAGAACTAGAAACTAGTTTTTAATGAGACCGAAAGAGTCTGACATTCTGAAACCTTTGAAACATTGTTACTGTTCCCTTTTTTTGATTTATGAGCTTAACAGACACTAAAGCTAGTCCCATCTTTTACTGGGCTCTTCAAAATGTCATGAAGAGAGAGCTAAGGTCTCTTAACTAACTTCATAGAGGGTCCAATGGGAACCCTCTACCATTCTTCCTCTGTTTGGCAGGTTTGTCTTTTTATTAATGGAGGTGTTAATTAGGGGAGAGAAGTAAACCTAGAGTATGATTAAGTTGCAGTTGTCTTAAGTCTGGGTGAAAAAATTGGCCTGTCCAAGACCTTAAAGACTATTGTTTAGATTTAAATCATGGCTTCAGAGAATTTACAGCAATTTATTTCTTCTATGTGCATTCATTTTCCATCTCAAAGCTTAACTAGAAAAAGTATATTGAAGTAAAATTATAATTTTAAAAAGTGTCTTTAATTGAAGAAATCTTTAAAATAACAGCTATGAAAACGTAAAGAGAGGAAATAGGAGAAATCACATATTGTGATTTGGCAATTGTAATTTAGTCCCACAGTAATCAAATGAATTCAAACAAAGTGTATATAGGTCTTCATTCTCCAATTACTTCACTTCTGTGAAAGTTGTGGTAAAAGCACTTGCTGCTACTGCAGTATGATTCCTGATTTCTTACTGTGCTTGGAATTTGTATTTGAGCTCAGTGTCTGGGTTTGGGGATCAGCTGTCAGTGTTCTGGATGTCTGCAGTAGCAGAAACTTCTTCAGGAAGGTACCTTTAATCCTTATTTGCCCTACCTGTGTGTGCCCCAAATGGAATCAACTTTGCAAGATTGCTTCATATGGCTTCTGTTCGCTTGTTCTTCATCTGTTACTTCTTAATATTGCCTGTTTTGTATTAACAAATGTACCTGTGACTTCCTTGAAAGACTAAGCTTTATTGTCTCTTTGTAAACTGTCCAACCAGTAAATGTCTGAACCTGTATATTTTGAAAATGTTGTTTCTAGATTTTTTTTTCCTGTATCTGTTCTTCCTTGCCACATTAAAGTCGTTATAATTTTTCCAACTCTTATTTTAAAATTTAGCTTAGCCACCAAACTCTGCTGTGCAGAGAGCGCTAGCTGTGCTGGTGCTTCCCTCCAGATGCTGATGGTTGCTGGTTAAGCTGAAGATTCTGTGGTATTGGGGAAAGAAATCCAGGAAACTTGAATACCTTATCTTTGTGGTATGACTAAATGGGAAACAGTTCTGCAAGAATTATCTCCCCTACCCCCAATCTCCTTTTTCTGGCCCCAGATGACAAGTGACATCTTCATGCATGGTTTAATTCTTTTCTGTACACTGAAAGTAGTAGACTTAATTTTAATCATGCCTCTCTATTTTGCACACTATAATTACTCATGTCCTAAAACATTCAGAGCTGCAGACTGAAATGCTGTACCCTCCAGCAGTTTGGAGAGGAGACAGAAATGACTGAGTGACTTCAAAAGCAGTGCTGTGGCATCATGTATAGCGGTGCCTTGTTGCCTCCATTGCCAGCATTTCTGTGGGTGGACTCCTCTGAGGTTTCATTACCTAAAGAATGCACCAATGGAATACGCAATTTATAGTGTCCCACTTTCACAGAAATCTGCATACTGAAGCCCAAGATGGAAAACTTAAAAATTTGATGTGTTTCCTTATATTAATAAGACAAATGCTGTCACCTGCGGTAAAATCTCTGAGCAGGGTAAACAGTGAGCAAGCCACTTGTGACTTGCTTCTAGGCTTTTACAAACCGCTGTCTTCTGTAATGCATTAATCAGCAGTACAGAATAAAAGATCATTGGCCTGTTAGTACAACAAGATCAAGGAGAATTCTTGGAGCTTTGTGCTCTTGAACTGCTGTCATTCAATAGCATGGTTTTACTACTCTAATACTTTGTCTGCAGAGCTGCCTCCTTCAAGGGTAATATTGCTGAGGTTATACAAATAAACACATTTCAGAAGGTGTTCTGCAAAAAAGCTCAAACCCAGCCTCCATAACCAAGACAACAAAATGCCATGACAACAGACATCTTCAATTCAAACTTAGTAAACAGATCACATAGTTACTGTCTCCTGTCTCATCCCAGAAAATCATTGCCCTGCCCTGAAACTGAAGGCAACTTGCAGCTTTTATGCCCATAAAATAGACAATTTCATGTGCAAGCAAGCACTGTGGTTTTCCCAAGCTTGTGACTCTGAGCTAGAGATTTCTTAGATCTTAAAAAAGTCTGTGTAATAGAAGGGAAAAAAACCCATGAAGATTACGTGCCAGGAATTTTTAAAAAAGACCCAAACCAACCAACTAAAACCTGAACTTTTGAATGTTTCTGGCACAGCAGTGTGGGTTTCTGTACACACCAGGTGGGTCTTCATACGTGACTCATCCTTCTGTTTAGACAGACTTGTCCTCTGGACTTCTCCTGTCCTACAAAGGCAGAATCAGTAGTTTAATGCTGAGCCTTGACTTTCCATGCTCTCCATTGCATGGGATTATGTAGGGCAGGGAAAGGAAGTCTGCAAAGAGGTGACCCTACTGTCCCACTGAATTGAGCTCCTCCTGTAGACTCCCATAGTTTAGGTGTGCAGGGTTCAGTCACAAAATACCCTGTCTGCTTTTGAGGTAGAATTATCTGTCATTACTGAATGAATAGTTGGAGGAAACTTTGTAGTCTGGGGGTGGGGAAGAAATCATTAACAACAATTCCTCTGAGGAAAAGTAAAAGATGGGTATTTTCAGTTCAGATCATGCTTAGTCTAGTAGTTGAACTTTTAAATTTTTTCTGCCTGGGTCTTGAAACTTTAAGCCTCAGCCCTTCAATTAGATCTGTGTTTGGTGCTCTTTGTGTTGCATAAAGCTGTCTCCTCAAGTCTTGCTAGGGCTGTGTCTGGCATCCCATGGGTATTGGTCTGCAGTTGCAGTATGCAGTTTCCAGCTGTGTCTCAAAAATTAGGTGATGGCTTGTAGAAGGTAATTTCTGGGTGCCTAACTGGAGTTGGTAGATAACAGGTGAGATAGTAATATCACAGATCCTATCAGTAGATGTGGGATATAGAGGGTAGTGGAAAGCTTGCTGCCGTACTGTTTATGATTTAACTACTTACCTTAATTTCATGCACTCTTCTGTGCAAGTATATATCTTCTTAATGTACAGGACACCAAGCTGTGTGTTATTGTTGTTCCCTAAGACAGTATAATGCCTTATTTCTTCTATGCAAGGTGCAGTTGCTTCAGTATAAACTAATGTCATTCCTGGTGTTCTTTCTCACTGTTGAAGAGGTTTTAATGCATGCCTGAATGCACTCTTCTGCTTTCTGGGTCTGTAGAAACTCTAGGGGGTGTGCTGGAGCTTGCTGATTAAAACAACCTCTGGGATGACTAGAGTATCTGTTTCTGGTGATACCTCTTTTTGCTAATGTGACTGGGTTCAGTGTGCTTGACCTGTTACCTGTAAGTGAACAATTCAGTAGTACTTACTCCTCTAACCCAGACGTAATGAACTGTGACAGTTAACTTAAAAACCTGCAAGCAGTAAAGTCATATGATGTTGTGCATCCTAACTTCATCTGGGATAAAGATGGGGAAACATTTGGACATAGCTCAGGACAGAATAGTTGGAAAACTATTATTGCTGGATGAAAGAATTAGACCACTGTTGCTGTCAGCATGTACTAATATCATTTCAGTTTGGGTTTGGTTCTGTTGTTGTTGTTGTTTTTGTTTATTCTTTTAAAATGTGGAATGTAAGCACTGAATTTCCTGTTTGTCACAACCATGGTCTGCAGTCTGGAGGGCTGAGAACTGAGCTGTGCCTCAAACTTTTTGTTGTATTTGTAGCACCTAACGCCTTCCTTTTCTCTCTCCTGCAGACTTGATCCAAGCAACTAATGAAACAAACGTGAATATCCCTCAGATGGCTGATACACTTTTTGAGCGAGCAACGAACAGTAGCTGGGTGGTCGTATTCAAAGCCTTAGTCACCACACATCATCTAATGGTCCATGGCAATGAGGTACGTGTTAACAGCTCTCTCAAGGCCACATTGGCACTGAACGCACTCCAAGCCAGAAGTGCTGGTAGTGCAGAGGTATCTTGTCTGAGCCAGTAAGGACCTGAGAACGAAGGGCAAGAATGATCCTTGATGATGAGAAAACTTACCTTTTACAACAAGAGTTGGACTGTTTATCTGTCTCTCCTTTTATAAAACCATAACATAAGACCAAGACGCAGCTTGTGCCAGGATGCTGACAATTTATGCACTGAATGTGAAAGCAGAGCTACATAGGATTAAACACTACCTGGGTTTTTTTGAGTAAGGTCAAAGTTGATGTTCTGGCACATGTATACTGCCATCCAAATAGTTGCTTTCTCTGCATGAATGTCAAAATCTTTCTAGAGCTATAAATTCAACTTGATAGCCTTTTGGATGAAGTTCTCCTTATCCATGCTTTTCATGGACCTGAATAGGCACATATGTTTGCATAAAAAGAGAGAGCATATTTAAAGAATTGACTGAAACAATTCCTCCCTGCTGTATATAAAGTGTTTTCATGCAATGAACTTCCCACAGTGTAAATTTTTACTCCTATTTTTCCATTCCAAGTTTTGGTTAACATTCTCATCTGATTTCTCTAACTATTTCATGCTGTTAGTTCCTGTATTTGATGGGGGGGCCTTGTTTGTTATTAAAACAGGCCCTTAGCTTGGCTGAAACAGAGGGCTGCTGGATTGAGAAGTCTGGGACTAGCCTGGATATGTGCTTTGTAAGCAGATAAATTCGTGCTCCCTTAAATCCCTGAGCATTAAACATTTTTATTGCTCCTTTCGCAATATATTTTGTATTTTGCACATAGTCTATTTTTCATATATACAGTAGAATATTTGCTAGAGATTCTGAATAAAAGTAATTAATCTGAATGGACAAAAAAGGTTTTGAGGAAGGGTATTGCAGGCTAAGACAAAAATCAGTGCTTTCATGTTGTATGCTGCAAGTAGACTGGTAATCCTGCTACTAGAAAGTACAAAGACTTCAGATACAGCCTGTGATAAGAAAAATGACTTTGTATTGCAGAGATTCATTCAGTACCTGGCATCTAGAAACACATTGTTCAATCTCAGCAATTTTCTGGACAAAAGTGGATCTCATGGTAAGCCTACTTGTGTCTCTAATCTTAACAAGATTTTAAATAAGATACAATTGTTAATTTGCTCCTTCATTCATAAGATGTAAATAATATAAAAATGTGCTACTGAAGCCTTTTTTAAAGTACTTAATAAATACAGGAGCACAAGTGAACTACTAAACAAATTCAGAACAATGTTTCTCATCTTCTGCAATATTTTTACTCAAAAGGTAAAACTGTACAAATCCTTCAAGTGCTGGTTGAAATCTGGGCTGAGTCAGCTATCTCCTTAACTCTTATGGGTGTTAAAAGTTGAAATGAATTATTTTCCCTTTAGTTTTTTGGATTTTACTCAGTCTTAAATAGTGATTCGGTTGCTTGGGGACACTGTGCTTTTGAGGCATTGTCTATAACTACATAATGGTAGAGCTGTTGGCAAAAAAAGGAACTGGTCAGTTTTGATTTGATTTGAGTAATGAATTTAGAAAGGTGTAGGCAGAAATTAAGGACATGTTCCCTCTAAATCTTACAAAACCTGCTTTTCTACTTTTCGCCCTGGAATTATTAGTGAATTTTCCTGTGCCCTCCATTAACAGAGGAAAAGCTTGTTTCATGGTAGCTCTACCAGAAAAGAGGGAAAATATAATTCTTCAGTTGTCAGAGAATATTTGTAGATTGTATGCAGACTACAGGAATGCTGCAATAATGGGAAAATTCAAAGCAATGCCACATTACTTCATCTCTCGATGTAGACATGTGACACCAAAAAGACTTTAGCATCTTTTAGATGTGGTAACGGGGCAGGAACAAAGCTAAACAAATACTGAGTGTGTTCATCTAAGCAAAACATGATAAATGTGTGTGTGTGTATATATGTATATGCTCAAAGACACTGGTGTTTGGCAACAGTTAATTCTGTTAAATGCATGCATTTGTGTTCTTCACTACTTTATTTAAACTTAAATTGCCATTTCATAGATGATACACAGTGAATCATAGATAATGAGGCGTCAGATTTGGTAATGTTTTGCTTGAGTTGGCAGGGATACTTAATGGTGAGAGATATTAAGGGAAAATGTAGTCAATGACTAAATTGGGGGTTGTGGATTTTCTGAAAGGTAACAAAAAGGGACCTGAATCAAAGTGGAAGATGAGTTGCCTTCTTCACACATTTCTGTGGCTTAGAGGAAGAAACTTTGGAGGATAGGCTGTAATACTAACTGCTAAGATATCACAGGCCTGAAGGTCACTGAAGTTTGAGGCACCTTGTACAGAATTATGTGCCTTGAGGATTTCTGGTGTAACAATTCAAGGAAGGCACTAATCTCTGTGGATTCCGTCGTAATGTCTTTGTTCTGGTAAACCTAGTCAGGGGAATTTTGAAGGTCCATGTAAGAGTCAGAGTGACTAACATACATAAAACATAATGACTGTTTGAGTTGAACTTGAGCTTTAACTTGGAAGTCATGTACCAGTTAGGTAAAAACTTTGCGAAATTGGTGTTTTTCCCTGTTAATACAGGGGTAACCTTTTTGCCATCATGTTACCCCATAGCTATGTAGGGACCTCTAGCAGGTTTCCCCAGGAACCATGCCACTGGTGCATTGCGTGAATCTGTTGGAAGCAGAGGACAGTGGTAGATTGTTTTGGTGTACCAGTACTTCACAGGCTGAAAGATGTCTTATGATGACTGTTCTGTATGTGAAGCTGCATAGTGTAACAGAAATCGCATAATCTTGGGGTCTCTTGGCTGTATATTATAGTTTACTAAAGAACTTCCAAACAAGCATGAAGATTAAATGTAAAATGCGTAACTGTTTTTTGCAGGTTATGACATGTCCACCTTTATAAGGCGCTATAGTAGATACTTGAATGAAAAAGCATTTTCATACAGACAAATGGCATTTGACTTTGCAAGAGTGAAGAAAGGGTAAGCAAATTTCAGATAAGTAAATTAATAAGGTTGCCTGACCCGTGAAAATCTTATTTGTGGCATTAAACTTAATTTTAGTTTCTCAGTGACTTTGTTGTTACATGCTTTGTGTAACTACAATGAAAACCTGCATTTTTAAAGTACTTTTAGTTGGTTAAAAATTGCCCAAAGAGGAGAGGAAATACTGATTAGTAAGGCAAATACTGAAGACTAAAGTAAGGTGCCTTGCGGAATTGTGAGCTTTTAGCGCTCACAGACCCTGATTAAATTTTGCTGCAGTGAGCCTGTATTTAGGATTTGGAGAAGGAAACACTCTGAAAGTTTGTTTAGGATGTTTCATTACTCTCCAGACACTTTCCCTAAGAAAGAAGGCTGATTGCAAACAAAGCCTGAAGTGAACACCTGAAGTTCTTAGCAGGAAACAGAGCAAACAGTTACAAACTGAACAGAATAACATTGCAAACTGCTGGGGTTTTTTTACACAAGAACTGTGAAAAAAAAAAAAAAATTAACCCAGCCCAGAGTAGTATGTTGGTATTTATGAGAACATTTTTCTGGTCTCTGACTCCTCTAACTGGGACTTTAAAGGCTCTAGATTCTCTCTTGAAGCACAGATGACACAGCAAGTGGCTTAACACCCACTGAAGGTGCAGCTTAATTGCCTGCATACTAAAGATGCTCCTGCTAATCATGAGTTGCATACAGGATCCCTCTGACAGTTCTGGTGTGTTCTGCAGCTTGGGATTCTGACCTGTTAATGCAAACGTCACTCCCAGGCTGCTCTCTCCTGCTTCTCAAGCAGCCAGAAAGTGTAAGGCCTACTGTGGCAGCTTTGCTGTGTAGCTGGATGCCGTTCCTTTAGTGGGGACCATACTAGTTCGCTCTTGAACACTTGATGTTAAATAAAGTTAAGTTTGGGCTACTGGGGATTTTACTGTTCCTGCCTTGCTGTAAATTCCTGGAAAGGCTTTCTATGCCTTTTATTTCTGGTGCTCAGAACAAGGTGCTGCCTCAGAGTATAGCATAAACTAGGTAAGAGTATGCATTTCCAGTTTGCATATTCTGTCTGCAGCCAGAATAGGGCAGTACATAATGATGGCTGTGCACGTTTGTCGTAATCAGAGATAGCAGTCTTCAAGCATGGTCATTTTTATGAGACTATAAATGACTCTTAAAAAATGCTGCACATCCATGGACGTGTCAGAAACGAGATGTCATTAGTTACTCATAACAAACTGTGCACCAAGTACACCAGTTCTCTAAGTACTTCTGTGGCAGTATTTCTAGTTAGTAATTTAAGCTGCCAGTGTCATCTTTCCATAAAGAGATCAATCTCTTGTGCTCATCACTCTAACACAAAACCTTTCCTCAACTGCTGTCAGGAAGGGTGGCTAGATGAAGTATTTTTCATGCCAGCTCTCATGATGACATGAGAAGGAGAATCAGACTGTGCTTTTGAAATGGTTTAAAATGCGTTACAGGTGCTTCAAGCATAAATTTTAGACGTCAGATCAGTTTCAGGGAAGGGAAAGAGGAAACAGCATGGTTTCTAATCTGTATTCCCTCTTGCAGAGCTGAAGGTGTAATGAGAACAATGGCTCCGGAAAAGCTGCTGAAGAGTATGCCAATATTACAGGAACAAATTGATGCACTACTTGAATTTGATGTATGTATTGAAGCTGACCTAGCATTAACACTGGACAGTGACTTATAAATGATTCATTACAATGAACACATTTCGTCTTGTAGGTAATGCTTTCCTCATCATCCCTTATTGAGGGCCAAAAAATCCCCCTTTCAGTGTCCCACTGAGGTATTGTGGCCAAGAATGGCCCTTGCCCATATGTATGAAATGTAAAGATTACACTTTTGGTTTTGTAGAGAGGGAACTTGGAGTTTCATCTTCTGCATCAGTGGGGGGGAAGAAATGGACCAAACAAGGAGACTGAACACTCTATTTTCTGTCTCTTGGCAACCATCTTATTTTGGGGAGGAGGGAAAAGCCCCTTAAAATACCACATGTACATTGTGTGACTTCCTCAAAATCTTAATCTGGTTTTCAGCTGTGAACTAAATTGGCTAAAGTTTAATTTAGACTTCATAGAAAAAAGTGTGTGCAATATATTTAACGTGTCATGAATGCTGATGGGATTGTTTATCTGGCCTAAGAATAAAAACAGAAGTCATTTTTTATAGGAGGCACAGTGTAACATTTCAAAGAGGTTTTTGAAGGAATTGGTTCTTCTGTTGGTGGACAGCAAGATACACTTTGAGGTGGAAGGCAGAGCCCACTACAGCTCTCAGAGGAAAGGCTTAGTAGTACATATCTTACAATGTGCTTTCCACTCCTTAAATGGCATAGGAATTGTGATAGTGCTCTCAGAAGAGGAGATATTTTTAAGAAAAGAAAGACCTTTTAATAAATGAGCACCTATTTTCTTCCCAAGGTGATGTGAGAAAGGATCTTGACATCATTAATCCAAATACATTATCTCATAGGCTATTAAGTTTTTGTTAAACTCTGCTGTAAACTGACATCTTTTGTCCATTTCATTAAGACCATTAATAGCATCTCTGCCTTCCTCTTCTTTGTGATAAGTGAGGGAGACAAGACTAAGGTGTTGATGTGGATACTCCTCTGCTGTAGTGGATTGTTTTGGAGTGGTGAAGGAGGCAGTCCTTGATCTGCTAACCAAAACTTTTGTTTAGTGTCTTAGCATGAAAACTTCAGTGCTTGATTCTGTCTATAACAGCACCAAATACCTGGTGTAAGCCAAAATATTTGATTGCCTTTGATGCTTGGTTTGTAAGTAACTGATGTTTTATTTGTAGGTTCATCCAAATGAACTGACAAATGGTGTCATAAATGCTGCATTCATGCTTCTCTTTAAAGATCTCATCAAACTTTTTGCTTGCTACAATGATGGGGTTATTAACTTACTAGGTAAGTAACCTGGCTTTTATCTCACATACCATAAGTGAGTGAAGAATCAGTTTCAGATCTGCTTCAGTTTTTTTACTTAACTTTCATTAAAGCTACATTTATCTTGACTGTTCTAGTCTGAAATGAGAGAAAATGTTAAGCTGTACCCTCTTACGTTTGTGTTCATCTGAGGCTGGATCATCACATGTCCTTAAAAGTGTGTAGATGCATATTTTAAAGACACTGGCCATCTCTGTGCCTAAAGAAATGTACAGTGCTGTGTGAGCATGCATAATATGTCCTGCAAGGTTAGAAGCTTTTGCATTTTTAAGATGCCCACATTCTTCTGTTATATATCACAGAATCAATTAGGTTTGAAAAGACCTTTGAGATTATCGAGTCCAACCTGTGACCAAACACCACCTTATCACCTAGACCACAGCACTGAGTGCCACATCCAGGTTTTCCTTAAACACCTCCAGGCATGGTGACTCCATCACCTCCTTGGGCAGCCCATTCCTATGTCTAATTGCCCTTTCTGTGAAGAATTTCTTCCTAATGCCACACCTAAACCTTCCTTGGCACAGCTTATGACTGTGTCCTCTGGTCTTGTTGCTGGTTGCCTGGGAGAAGACACCAACCCTCACCTGGCTATAAGTTCCTTTCAGGTAGTTGCAGAGAGCAATAATGTTATGTGATAGCCTTGTATGAAGTAATGTACTCCTGGATAACATTCCTGATCTGCCTGAAAGCGTGACTGCCAAAACTGGATCCTCTCCAGAACCCTACCTACCATCAGCCTACAAAGTGTAAAGGAGGCTGTGAGCATGTTCTGAAGCTCAGGCAGCCTGCTGTGATCACCAGTATGACACAATGGGTTGGGCAGAAAAATTCAATTGAAATTTCATTGTCTACTGCTACTTAATGTGTAAGTTCAGATTGAAATACGTGGCAGCTGTGTTTAATAATGGCCACAAATGGACCTTAGAGAGCTACTTAAGTGAAAAAAATATGGTTCTTTGGAGTGAAGACAATTTGGAAAGGACTTATATTCATATATGTTTAAGTATCCTTTATTATTTTGAACTTTAAGTTTACTTCATCTGTTTACTTTTTAGTCTTTAAAAAAGTGGTCGACATCACACACAGTGCTGTGGCTAGTTGGGGTTCAGTTTGATGGTCTATATAATTGTTTAGCAGCTCAGCAAGCCCAGCTTCTAAATTATACTAGGCAAGAGGGATGCCATTAGATTAATGTCCAAGTAGTAAATGTTAATGTAGTGTCATATTCTTGAAACGTGATTTTTCTGAAAAATAGAGTTATGGATGTAAGACCGAATGTAAGACAGCTTAACTGAAATTTACCACATTATTTCTTTAGAGAAATTTTTTGAAATGAAAAAGGGACAATGTAAAGATGCTCTTGAAATCTACAAACGATTTCTAACTCGAATGACCAGAGTATCAGAGTTTCTTAAAGTTGCAGAGGTAAGTGGCTTTCAGTCTTCTGGAGTCTGGAATTTAAGTACTTTGTGATTTTTTTTTTTTTTTTTTTAGGACCAATGTAAAATACTAGTTTTGCTTGTTAAGCATCTGTCTCAATGTGTGTAAATGGATCTGGATCTTGGATCTGCTTGTTCAGCTCTTGTAGTTAAGCTCTGCTTAGGACTTCCACATGTCTCTATTATGCAGCCAAACTTAACTTTCCTGGTTAAATTAACAGATGACATGACTTCAAATGTTCCAATATTTTTGAGAAATGCTGTAAAAAATACATACTTCTAGGACAGGGTTGAACATTAGAGGAAGATAAAGCAATTGGAAATAAAAGCATGCGGATTTTGTAAGTCTGTTTTTTTAGTCTTTGCAGCCAACATTAAGTTATCTGTAATGTGAGATTTTCCTGGTTTTATTCCTTGTTATTGTCCTCTTATGTGGATAATAGGAATATTACATGGTTAATTAACTCCTTTGCTGGGTTCTTATTTGTGGTAGTTGGCTCTTTGGCACAGGGCACCCATTTTCCATGTTTCATACTTCATTATAATGGACAGCAGTAATGAGCTGAATAAAAAGTTTGTTTCTTTGCTAATTCACTTATCTATGGAGAAGCCTGATAGACTCCCTAATGACTTGTAATGTCAGGTATGAATATTGGACTTGAGGGAGTAAAAAGGCATAGGTCAGCTTTTCTGGACAGGGGTTACAGTGACTCTACTTCAGGAGTGGAGCTTGCTCTTCTGCAAAAGCTGAACTAGCAGTCACTCTGAAGAACCATAGTGGAACAACAGGGCAATCAATAGAAGATTGCAGACTTAGACCTTAACTTGCTGTCCTCTGAGACGATGGTACATGACCAGTATATTTCAGCACAGAGTATTTTTTTTATCCTTTTATTTTAAATGGATATTTAATTTGTGGGGAAAAAACCTAAAAAACTGCTGCAGGTTGTTGAAGGTAGATGCTGGATACATGAACATCTGCTTTCGAACTTTGTAGTATTTTTCTGAAGACAGAGTGCATTATAGCTTGAAGAGCAGTTCTATTCAAAATTAATGCCTGCTGCTGTGGAATAATGCACTTGGATTTTACCTTTAC
Organism: Vireo altiloquus; assembly: GCA_013396875.1. Classification (NCBI taxonomy): domain Eukaryota; kingdom Metazoa; phylum Chordata; class Aves; order Passeriformes; family Vireonidae; genus Vireo; species Vireo altiloquus. The sequence goes on from VZRF01015809.1 coordinate 1,235,081, forward strand.
TCTTTTATCTCCACAGCAAGTTGGGATTGACAAAGGTGATATCCCTGATCTTACACAGGTAAGCTTCTCATGTAGTCTTTTTGGATTTCTGTAATAAATAAAAGTTCTATAATTAGGAAAGCACACCAGGAATGCAAATGTTGGTGAAGTTATACGACCTAACATGCTGTAGCTGCTGGTCCATTTTAAGTATCACTTGCCAAGTGGCCAGGGTGCCTGGCTTTGTTTTCAATATGAAGAGGATATTGCTTAGAGGAAGAGATCTGCACTGAAGACGTGAGGCAATTTTGATGCCAGTAAAATTGGAACAGAAGAGCAACCAAACTACTTCGCTGCAAACCCCAGCTCTTCATATAGTTTTTGTTCATGCAGTTTTTGATAGCCTCTTGAAAGCCTGGTTTAAATGAGCATCAAAATAGTGCCTCTTTTAGTTAAAGGCCACTTAAAAATTCCAAGAGACACTATGAGAAGGTGGAGAGTTTGAATCTTTGTGGATTTCAGATACAATGGGGCTATAAAGTCTGGCCACTCTTTCAGCAGAGAAAATCAGCATGTGCAATTCCAGACCTAATCCTGAAGTAGCTGACACAGTATGTTCTCTACCTCAGGGACTCTTTTTTAACACAGTCCGGTCAGTCATGAACTAAGTCCTTAAACCAGAAGAAATCAACTTAAACCCAGTTAATGAACTATACTTTATAAATTTCTGTGGCACTTTTATCTGCTTTTGCTTGTGTTGCACCAGCCTGTTCTGCATCATCAGTCAGAGCCGCACTTGCTCAGCAGCACCTTAGTTACTGCTGCTGGATGGTCCCTTCCACCTCCTGACCCAACACTTTAAAATGGAATAGTTCTTTTGGAAGGAAGGGATCTACAGTAATAATCTCATCCAACTTCCTGACCACTCTCTGCTCAGGTAGTCCCTCACAGCTGTATTCTTCCAAAGGCTGCTTGAGACTCACTTGCTAAGACTAGCCTGAAACGTGCTGTACAAGTTATGTATAAGACCTATCGTGTATTTTGGAGAGAAATAAATAAACAGTGAATAATAAAACTAAATTTCAGCTAATAATTAGTACATAATTCTATGTAGTATCAATGGTATACCTAAATTTCTATAGCAAGCCCTGGCAATAGTCGGTGTTCTGCAAGAAGTTGGTTGTGCTGACATTCTTTGTGTACATACCCTGTAATTCCAGACAAGTGGTGTACACAAGTAGTGTAATTCAAATTGATAGTCATCATCTTTGGGCTTTATAGTTTGGCTGCTGAGTTTTGGAGGCTGAGAAGGTGTCTTAGCAGTTAAAAATCTTGGCTCATTTTTATTTACTAGCATTTCTTAAAGCATGACAGTTTTGCCCCTAGTAGCTAGTGGGGAACCCATATTTAAGGTTCCAGCACAATCTGGACTGACAGATTACCTGAAGTTAAACAGTATGTAGAAGAAATTAAGCAATGTTTAGTGTTGCAAATTAGGTACCAGATAGTATTTCCTTTCCAAATTATTGCATCTGGGTAGAAATTTTCTGAAGTTTCTTCTGTGAGTTGTTTGATAAATAAGTTTTGTATCACCTTGCTGGTTTTTAAGAAACCTTTGACTAATATATTGGAAAGCTATCTAAAGTGTCTAGAAGTAACTGGTAACAGTAAATCATGCAATCTTTTTTTTATTTTTTTTTAAACATAGCTTTTTCTTACATGTTAAAGTGGCACAACTTGTATCTTACAATATAGCCTTTTAGAATATGTAAAAGTCTGGATCTCTCTGAGGTTTTTTAGTTTGTTTTACCTTTCTTCTTTTATTTTATGCTGGAGAATTCTTATAACTAGGTCACTTGTGTTTAACCAATTCTTATTATGTCCAAATCAATTTAAAGTTAGTAAATATGCCTGTAAAAGCAGCAAGGTCAAGATGTCTCTTCATTGCTTATGTACGTAGGATGTATTTAAACTCAATATGTCATTTAAGATTATTTTGAATGTTTTAAATTTCTAGATGTGTTAAGTTAGTGGTTTTAATGCTAAAATCAATATGCAGAGAGTGCAAGTACACTAGCAGGTGCTGTGCATCCTGAAATATCTGGTGCAGCCAGCCAGTTGGTTTTTCAGTACAGGAGCAGTGGTTAGTCTGTTTTCAAGCATCACAAACTGGCTTGTTTGATAATTATGTCTGCCCTGAAATTAAAGATGTTATTTATGAAAAGCATCATAGGTATTGCTGTCAGGAACTGTGGTTGATCTGAAAGAGACTGATAAAGAGAATTCCCTGTTTAGATGAACTGATGAACTTGCAACCCAGATGAAATATTCCATTATTATATGCTACTGTATCTCTCAAGGGTTTCTTCTCTGCTTGTAGCTCTTCTAGGAGTCTTCTTATCCAGACTCTATTTATATACTGGAATAGCTAAGCCCAGTGTGCATTTACAACTACTTTTTCTATCTTCCACTGTAACAGCAAGTGCCTGTGTGGCTATTGGCTGCTGACCACAAAAAGGTTGCTTAAAATAAAACCTAAGATCAGGGAGGCCTGAAAAAACGTCATTTTTTATAGATCTCTAAAATAGTAATCCTTCTGCATTTCAAGCTAGCTGCAGAGTAACCTGTGCCAGGGTACCATTTTAAGAAGAGCAGCTATAAGGTTTTGTGATGTTGGGCATCCTGAGCCAAAGGTAGCTCCTTCTGGGGGCATTGGGAAGGACTTTGTTTCATTTAGGCTGCAAATGATTTACCCTCATGAAAGAGGCGTTGGGGGTCTGACTACAAGCAAAACTGAAAGTGTGACCTTGAAACTGTGACCCTTAAAATTAACCCTGTGGATGCCTGTGCTGTTGTCAATCTTCAGCACTGATTTAAAGCATAATGAGCAGCACAATCTGGATTTAAGCTTCAGGTGCTGCATAGTGGAGGTAGACAGTTTCTCTCCGTGAATTTGGATGCAGTAATATCTTTTTAAAAACTGCCTGAACTTTGAAATTCTGAAATTTCCCTGAATACTTCCATGCTGATGTAAATAAAGTAACTGCATGAGCACGCACATGGTGGACTTCAGGGAAGTTGGTGCTGGATTTCAGAGTATGGTTAGATCTCTGCAATACATTGAGGTGTGTGTCTTTCTCTTTGCTTTCAAGGCTCCCAGCAGTCTCATGGAGACCCTTGAGCAACATCTAAACTCACTGGAAGGAAAAAAACCTGGCAACAAGTAGGTATATATGTTGTACCTTGTATCTAGGCACAACAGCAGCAGTGCGAGATTAGTTCATGTCTAGGTTTGCCTCCGCCGACCTCCTTCTGTCACTTAGCCAGAAAATAAGTAAGGCAAGGCTTTTCTTTTCCTTTAAAAAGTCATCTTAATGGCAACCTTTTCATTAATTATGAGGAAACTTTACAAAATGCAGCAAAATTACTTGAAGAAAACTAGAAGGAAGTGGGGGTTTGCATGCTGCTAAGGCTTTTATCATCAAAATCTATTTCTTTTCTAATGGTTTTGCATCTTCTTACTAGATACTTGTCATGGTTAAGTCTAGGAAGGATTAATCTAAACCTCTGTTTTCTCTTTTACTGTTGCTTTCCTTGCAATTTAGCGAAGGGTAAGTACATACCTTTACATGTCACTTGCTTGCAGGCATGGTTATGCGAATTTTTAAAAGATTTTCTTGAACACTTAGGAATAAGATATTTTCTTTGGATTGAGATCAACTCTTCTTTGCTTTGTATATAGTCATTAAGTTATTTTTTTGTCATTTCTGTGATTAGAAGATCTGGAAATCTAATCTGTTCTACAGCTCCTAGGACTTCCCCAATTCAAGTAACTTATGGGATGGATGCTAGTTCAATACTGGTGCAGCTTTATCTTCAACTCCTCCTTTCATCTCTTAGATCAAAGCAGCTCTAAAAATATGCGGCAGTATTTTCATATCTCATAATGAAAGCAAACAAATGCACTGACGTGCATTTTAAGTTATGATTAAGGCTCTGTCAGTTGCTATTAGTGTGATTTTTGTGCATGTGGGAGAACTTTCAGCTTGAACTTTCCAACTCACTGTTTGCATACTTTTAAATGCAGTTATTTTCAAGTAACTCTGTCTTTCTTTAAAAGAAAGTAGACTTTGAAAATTTGCTGATACATCCTTAGAAGACTTAGGTCATGTAACTGCTTCAGTATTGGTGGTGTTCTGCTGCTGTTGCATGGTTTTCTAATGTGGTGACATCTTGCCCCAGTTAACTCTTTCCTACTGGGTCCTGTAGGCCCCAAAGCAAGATATTTGCATGCATCTCTGCCTTTCCTCCATTTGGTAGAGCTTATTTGAAAGGCAGAATAATCCTGTGATGCCAGTTAGCTTAAAAGATTGATTTAAGATTTGAAGTAAAATTTGCATTCCTTGGCTAAAGTGGCACATGGAAGTTTGAGAAAGAGGGCATGCAATTGAAGAGGTCTTCAGAAAGCTTTCATGCTTAGGTTTTGGTCTTTTTGCAGGAGTTTTGATGACCAGAAACATAGTTTTGAAACTGTACTTATCTGAAAACCCCCTTTTTTTTCTAGATCTGGGGCTCCTTCTCCTCTGAGCAAGGTAAATACTGCCAGTTGCTATACTAGAAAATTCTTGTTCAGGTGATACGGTTTAGAACATTGTAAGGGCATAAAGAGTTAAATTTCCATCTCTTAATCTACTTTTTAGACTCTGCCACCTAGTTGACAAAATTGCCTCTTTTAATGGCTTTATAAATAATGGCCAAGTAAGAGCATGTCACTGATCTGAAGGGCTGCAGTGCTTGTACCAGTCAGGATGTTAAGGAACTTGCTCCTTGTGAAAGCATAAAAGATACACATATTTTTATCTCAATTTCTTTTTTCTTTTTTCTTTTTTTTTTTTTTTTTTTTTGCTTTCACTCCACCTTAATTTTCATGTGACTGAGAAACTTGCTCCAAATCCTTCACTCCTTCACTCCCTCTGCAGCTTTTTAGGAGGAAGTTCTGATTCTCTAAAACCATATTCATGTGAAAATCCAGGAAGGAAGGAAGAAAATTTTCTTTCAATAAATCTGGTTTCAGAAATGACCTTTATTAGTGAGACTGCTGACCTTAATTTAAAGCAAGAATTGCCAGTGAAAATGCCTTGGTTTGAGTGTCAGATAAACTAATGAGCTTTATGGTGTTAGTAATAGTGGCTCCTGGTATCCATGGAGCATTGCCAGGTGCTATGGCTGTGTCTCATAATGGGTGTTGTGCCAGAAAAATTCAATGAAATCTTCTGAATCTAAGGCAGGGGGTTCAATGCCTGATTCTAGAGAAAGCTCTTAAATTTCTTTCTGAAAAGCCCTTCACAAAAAAAGGCAACAAAACCAAACAAAACCAAAACCAAGCAAAAAATAAGCCCCCCAAATCTCCTGTTTAGTACGAGAGCAGTTGGTGAGAACTACATGATGGCTCAGAAAGTGTTCTTAGGACTTGAACCACATCTTCCTTGATGCTCATGAGGGATTGGGACCATTTTAGTCTCTAACATTACTTAAGCTTTGAGGAGAGTCTAGAAAGCTTACACCCATCTGCTAGAGTTATGATGATGGGATGGCAGTAGAAGAACTCAGAAGAAAATCTCTTCACTTTTGCCATTCTTTTTCCTTCTTGGAAGTGGTCAGAATGGCAAACAGTACTAAAATTAGGACTTGTTTTCAATTGTTAGGAAAAGGATCTCTCTAGCATGTGAGATGCTGTACCAAAGCTTAGAATTGTATCTTTTAGAATTAAATTGACACTCTACAAAGGTAACTTGAGTCTGCAAGTTCGCAGAGGAGTTGCAATATACTCTCCTGGGTGTCTGTCCTTGCCACACTTAAAGTATCTTTATCCAGAATTGGAGGAGCTAATGAAGCAAAGTCATAGGCTGAGCTGTCTCTTGGATCTTCCCAAGGACTTAACCTTGAGTGCTGTTGATGGTTCCTTAAATGCTCTTCTGCAGGCTTACAAACGCACTTTTAACTGGTTTCTAACCATTTCTCTCAGCACTTCTGTGGTTAGACTACTAAGATGCTGTTGAGGACAAACAACTATTTCGTTCCATAGACAACATGAATAGAGTCTGACGGTTCTAGAAGCAGCCCCTTTAGAATAAATCTTGTAGAAATGTTTTTCCTCCTTTGGAGTTACCTTGGGGTTTCTCAGTTCTGCTACCATCTGAAGACTAAGCCCAGTCTTCCTTAAATTCTTTCAGATGAGAAAATAGCTCACAATAAAAAGACTTGATGTCAAGATTGGGTTTTTAAAGAAAGTGCATCTGTGCATGGGTTGGTTGTGGAGAAATGTTGGTATACTGAATGTATATTTAAAATATTTCTGCAGTCTTCTCCAGCCACAACTGTTACATCTCCTAGTTCTACTCCAGCAAAAACTATTGATACATCTCCTCCAGTTGATCTTTTTGCAACTTCATCTACAGCTGCTCCAGTCAGGTAAGTTAAGAAGTGTATTTAAGTTTCTGAGCTTGATGTAGGTTCCAAAGTCATACTTGCAACAGGAGGCTTGTCTGAAAGACTTTGCTTCTTTTACAAGTAGTGTACAGCAGTTTTCATTGGTCTGCATTATTCTATCAGTATGGATCACAAGTAAACTCTAACACAAAGAAAACCAAAACCCAAAACCAAAAATACTGTACAGAAACTTCTAATTGAATAGACTAAAGTAACGTGCAAATCCAGAGTAGTCTTTGCTGACCTTCAGGAATCTATTTTCTAAACTGCTGAATTAGTATTCTCTTTTCTTGCTTTTCAAATCAGTTAATGAAGCACAAAGTTAATGAACTTCTGAAGGTTAAAATAAAAAATAAACAATTTACCTATGAGAAAATCTAAACCTTGCTTTCGAGTCAAAACCAGAACAAAGCACTCTTGCTTGTTGTAAAGAGCAGATGATTGAACTCTAGAGGTGTAAAAACACTAATCTTGAACCAAAAGTCTGTAAGATGTAGCTAATTTAAGTGTCAGGTAAAGAATTTCATTGAAGAAAGAGCTTCTATTGTTTGTTATTTAAATGTTCTAGATGAACAAGATCTGGTTTCCTAAGTAGTTACCTGACTGGCTTCACCCATAGAACTTTTGCCAGTTCTCTTCTACCTAATGCCTGTTTATTGCTTGGAAATGCAGGTTTCTTGCTTTCTGACATGGCATGATGAAATATGGAAGTAGAATGGTGCTGGTTTCAGTCACAGCAGTTATTTTCTCTGGTTTTAGGGGCCACCTGGGATTTTGCATTTTCTGGTTTGGGTGTTTTAGTAGGGTTTCTTTTGGTTTGGTTAGTTGGGGTTGGGGTATTTTTGTTTGGTTATTTGGGGTTTTTTTAAAGAATAGTACATCTTGTAGATCTGTTGCAATGTCATTATCAGGAATTTGAAGTAAGTTAAGGTTCCCATCCTGGGTTGTAACATATTCCTGGGACTCACTACACTAGAGGTACTTATGGCCACTTGTCTAACCCTAAGGCCTGAAAAAAATTTCATCGAAACTAAGGTTAATTCCTATAATACAGTCATGATTTTTTTTAACAAAGGTTTGATTGAAATGGCTAATTCCTCCAGTACTTAATGTGTCTCTTCCTTTTCTTGACAGCTCTTCCAAACCATCCAGTGATCTTTTGGATCTTCAGCCAGATTTTGCTGGTACTGGGCCCGCAGCTCCAGCACCTGCTCCTGCAGGTGCTGCTGCTGCTGCTGCAGCTGGAGGCACTTCGTGGGGAGGTAGAGAAACCTCACTATCAGCATCTCTTCTTGCAGTCTCCATCTTCTTGCCTGGCTGAACTGAAATCTGCCTCTTACTCTGCTAGCACAGGATGTTCCCAACTCACTCCCAGGCTTCTGCTGACCTGACAGTCAGGCATCTCTTTGCAGCACAAGGCTACTTCTTCTTTCCAGGGATATGCATTACAGTATAAGCTGCTTATAAGGGCCTGACTGCAAAACTGAGGGAGCCAGGATTATGTGACTAAAAGTGAGCAGGAAGGGGATGGATGAAGGTGAGCAGGTAGGATAGGCACTTTAAAACAGAAGAACCAGAACTGCTTATCTGCTTATTGGCCAGGTGGGGCTGAAACCAGCTCTTCTGTTCATAGAGCAAAGCCCACAGATCAATAGGAGGAAGAACAAAAATAGCTTTTAAAACAAAAATACATGTAAAGAAAACGGTGGCAACTTAGTTCTGCTGCAAGTGTGGTTACCTCTGACAAACTGTAACATATTTTAATGAAGTATCTTCCTTGTGTGCTGAGAATAATAATATGGAAATAGAAGTAGAGGGCTAACTGCTTTCAAACAGGAATAACTAACCAGCTCTCTGAAACCTGACCCTGTTGTTCCAGGCAGCGCCAGCATCTGGTGATCTGGAAGACCACAGTAAATGTAGTGTTCACTCCTGTCCTGTTAAGACAAGCAGTTAGGCCAGTAAATGTGATTTAATTTACACAGTTGTAAACCCATTGTGCTGTAATCTTAAGAGATCCTGTATGGCCGCTTAATGAACTCATCAGCCCTCTCCCGGCAGGAATGCAGCACTGAGTCATGCTGACTCTGCTGTCAGTGCTCATCTGGGTCCTGGTGGCTTCTGCAGTCCCTGTTTCCGTTCTTAGCTGCAGTTCATTAAAGATGACATTGTATTTCAGCCACTTCATTATGAGAGGGTAGCTAGGGCTGTCATGTAGACATTGTATTGTATATTCCAGTTTAATCTGTTGAATTAATTTCTTTTTTTTCCCCAGCAAATGTCAATTTTATTAACAGAAAGGTAATCTTACCCAGAAAGCAAGACCAAAGAGTCATCTATTCTAGGATGCCTGGGACTAATTTATTCTGTAGTATTTTGATTGTGTCCTATTTGTCTTACTTTGTCATTGCCAAGCACTGAAATACAAGCTTTTGAGATGTTTGAAAGAGCATGAAAGAGCTAACTTTTTAAAGCAGTTGCTGATTCCTGCAATAATAGAAGTATAAATAAATAGCCAGTAATATAGTAAAGTATTGCTTTGCGTGGAAATGGAAAGCTGATTTGGTTTGCTTTTTTTCTTTTTGGACAAAACAGCCATAGTTTGGAACTTAGGTGTTTTTATTCTTCTGAATTACTAAAACTTCAAAATTTAGTAGTAATGCACCTAGTCTTACAGCATGACAGAAAAGGACACCTAACTATTTTCCTATGGCCAGAATTGTCACTGCCCTCATCAAGAATACTTATATTTCAGAATAGCATTTTGGTAACTTAAGCTTCCGCTTCATCTGCTGCTTAACTGCTGGCAGCAGTCCAGGAATGATGATCTGTTACTGCCCTGGAATCTTGCTTGCCTTTTTTTTTTTTCTTTTTTTTTTTTTAAACTCTTTGAAAGAAGAAGAATATTTCCCTCGGAGGATAGGGCAGTACTGAGGCAGATTCCTGATGTGAGCTAGTGAACTCTCCATTCCTGGAGATTTTTCAAGACCTGACTAGTCAAAGCCACGGATGACCTAATCTGGTGTTGGGAGCACTGTTATTCTGAGCAGGAAGCTGGACAAGATGACCTTCCTTCCACCCAGGACTTTTGGGAGGATATGTAACCATGCCTCCCTGCTCCTTGAGCTGCTTAATTCTTCTGGACTGCAGCAAGTTAATGTGGAAACTCCTGAGAAAACAGTAGTAGATGAAGGAAGCTGGAGGAAGTGCTGCAGTTCAGAATAGCCAGGAAAATGTGAACATCAAATACTTCATGGTGCAGCATCAATACATGTCAGTAAACAATCCTGGTTTTGTCAGTCTTGCTGGCAGTGTAGATTTTAAGTGTTTTGGCTGTATATTCAGTGTAGTGGACTATATTTAGGAGTAGGTACAGTACCCTGTGTATTTTGTTGTATACGTACTGCATTTCTGAATACACAAGATGTCATCTGCCAAATGCACTATAGCGTGAAAATCTACACTTCTGTGCTATCAGGAGACCATCAAGATAGGGTAATATGCTGCTTGCAGCATACTGCAAGGAGAATAGATAGGCATTTGGCAGGTAGAGTAGATTATAGTATTACAAAAAATACAGTAGGTCAAAGTCTGCATTTTTGTCAAGTTTGACTCTTGGATATAAAAGAAAATTGACTTGAATTTCTGCTCTGAACTACCTTACCGTGTACCTTAGAACATGGATTTGCTAACAGTATTGTTACTTTAATATTACTACACAGAAAACCACTGGTTTTAATCATTCCCGTATTAAGACTAAGTATAGATTGCTGTGCTGGATTATTGTAATTTCACTGTATTGAGTTCTATAACATAACTGAATAACAAAAAGGCATTGAAGACTAAGCTAGTAGAATGTAAAAGTTTACTAGCAGTTGTTTATCTCAAGTCTAGCTGTAAGACATTCACCTGGTGTACAGTAATGGGATACCCAAGTGCTGCATTTTTAATGTACTGTTCTGTTTTTTCAGAATGGTCTTTTGACTTTGTTCAGCTTGTGCAGTCAGCCTCAAGTAGAGCTTGTCCACCAATTATGAAAATTGTAAAAAACCTAAATGTAGGTTTTTGCTGCCTTTTTTACAAGTGTTGTAAAATAAAAATTTGTGAAGATAGGGCTGCGACTGCTCAAATCATTTTGCTTCAAAATGCTGACCCACAGTGAAGCATCAGGACTCTGCTTGCTGTGCAGTGTGGATCAGATGAACCCATGACCCTGTTATGTGTACAGTGAATCTAGGAGCAACACTGAGCTACTGGTAGTTGCTGAGCTCAGACTATCTTAACTAGAGAATAAAAATTTAATAGGACAAGCTCATTAGTTTTCATGTGTTTATATCTCGTAGTTGATTTTTATATAGGCAAACCTTCTGTGTTTGAGCTCAGTCTGACTGATCTCAGAGGACATCAGATTGTAGGAAAGTCTGTCATTAAAGATGCTTCATTGGCTTCCAGAAACAGTTGACTAAGGAACCAAAGTTGGAGCAGAGCCAGTCTGCTTATGCTGTCAGCATTCATACTCCTTATAGCAAGTGTTAACAGAGTTAGTTGTTTCTGCAGAGCATGTTTGCTCCATCATAAATGCAGAAAAAGCTTTCAAAGAGGAGCTGCTCTATTTATTTATTTATTTATTTTGCACTTAACAGTTGTCCCAAGTCCAAGAACCACCACCTGTTTGTCTCTCAGAATATCTTTGGGGACTAGGGATGCCATGTATCATATCCTGAAGTAACACTATATTTGCAAGCTGCTCACTGCTGAAGTACCCTTGCTTAAGTGCCTGTTCTGTGAAGGGTTTTAGCCATGTTCTGTTTTGAAGAGTTATTAGACAGAATGAGCTTTATCGTGTCAGAATAACTTCTTGAATGTTAGAAAAGCAAGTGTAGAAATTATGTTTCTAGACGTAACCTAGACATGTGATTTAGAATGAACATTTGGCTAATGAACATCTTCAATCTGGCAGTTCTGCTAATTGCCCTGTTTTTTTATTCTGCTGTCATTTTAATGGACAATCACTAGACCTCTTGGGAGAGGGTGAGTAGTATTTTTGATTTCTAAGACCTCTGTGTGTTAAGACTCCTTAGTAAAAGCTCCAGCTTTCTGGAGCTGAGTGATTGTGGTCTCTGCCTTTTCCCTTACCTTTCCTGTTTGGTCTTCGTTACATGGTTGCATATAGATAATCTGGCTGCACTTTCCGGTGTTACCCCTGAGCCACAGATTTCAGATCCATTTGCCTCAGAGCCTACTGCAGCTACTGCTCCAACTACTGAAACTACAACTACTACGGCTGCTGCCGCTACAGCCACCACTGTCACTGCTGCCACTGCTGAAGTGGATCTCTTTGGAGGTTAGTTTGGTTGCTGTAGTGCTCTACACCAGTTCATGATGCTGTTGAAGCGATATTGAGCTCAGCTGCATAGCAAGGCCTCTGGTTTAACCAGCCGTACCAGAAGTGCCTGTGTGTTGGATGCTAGATGGAACAGGAAATAAACTGCCCAACTACCTCTGTTTGCTGTGCTTTTAGCTAATAGGATTCTTTGCGTATATATGAAAAATGGAAAATTGTAAACCTTAAGACTGAGTTACCTTATGATAGAAAAGCTAAGAACAGTAGTTCTCAGGTAAGCAGGAATTGTTTCCACATTGTTCAATAACTATGCACTGTGCTGCAGTTTCTTGGAAAAGCAGCTGTGCTTTCACGGTTGAAGAGGATGGATGTGACAACGTCCTGCCCCTTTGTTACTTGTCACTCTTGGGCTGTGTTGTGTTTCTTTTGGGTATATTTCCTGTAAACAGACTATCTAGCTGGCTGAAGTTATTGTATTTCAGCAATCTTGAATCTGGGTTTTATTTCACAAATATTTGCAGTAAATTGAAGTGGTGATGAACTTGTACTAAATGCCAACTATGCAAATAATAATACACAAAGGAATCAAAGGAAGCATATTCTTAGAGTTTAGTCCTGCTCATTCAGTTTCTAATGTTATCTGCTATCCATTTGGGTAAGAATACATTTCCCACTGTATGTTGTCAGTTTTCTTGTTACTGCTGTGGAGCAGGAGGCTTCCCAACAGCATGCCAGAAATTACATTTCTTTTGAACAATAATGAAGCCCAGTAATGAAGAAATCTTCTCATTAACAAACTATTAACATATTTAAGATCACCTGACCACTGTGTTTTTCTAGTTTTTTCTTCTCTTGTGCATACTTCCAGCATGACGGGATGTCAGGAATAAGTAATAACTTATTTGCTATCAAGTCTGAATTCCAGTATCGTCTCTGTGGGGTGTGCTCATCTATCACTTCTACTGACAGGAGTGCTGGAGAGGTCTCATATGTAAACAGCTTGACTACAAAGGTGTTTCCTAAAGACTGAAAGTTCCCAGTTAGAAGGTGTTTTAGGACTGGCTGCAACAGGCAGCACCAAAATATCCACCATTAAAGTGCTGAAAAGCTGTAAGAAAGGAATACAACTGCTACTTGCTACCTACCCCTCCTTTTACAAAAATAATTATTATCTGAATGCCACAAGATCAGCTAGTTAAGAAGTAGCTTCAGATTGTCATGTGCAAGGTTCTGGATGCCACTAGGAGTGGGAGAGAGTCTGATGTTGGTTGTTCTCATGAGCCTGTTGCAGAAACCAGGGCCTGTGCTCATTAACAACCCTGCAGATGCATGGAGTGTGAGACTTACGGTATGTAAGCACTGAGGTCGAGCCAGTCTTGGATACCACACCTTCAAATTGCATTATTAATTTAGTAATTAATTTAGTAATATATATAGGACTTTCTGAAAAATGAAACAATAGTTAAGTGGATAGAAATCACTGTAAACTTGAAACAGGATTAGAAAAACACCTGTCTGTCCTTGTTATTCCAGTACTATGGCAACAAGATGCAGTCTTTTTTTTTCTACCTTTTCTACTACTCTGTGCCTGGAAAAACGGCTACTGCCAAATCATGTGCCTGCCTCCAGGCTTGTCAGGCAAAGACCTGGATGTGTTTAGTTTCTAGAGATTTAACTGATCATTAGATAACTTAGTGATGCATGTTAAGAATTGGAGCTTCACACTTCAGTGTGGAAAGAATTTCACTTCTGTGGTATGCAGACTTCTGTAAGTTGATCTCTTCCTTTAAAGAGAATGTATTTTGTCACTCAAATGCTATAAATCTCCAGTGGATTATATATTAGATGAATACTGATTTTTTTTTTCCCCTGGAACACTTCAGAATGAGGCAAGGTTCTGTTATTTCTGGTAGCAGAAAACCTTTAGTTCTCAAGAAGAAAAATCTCTAAACACAGCCATTGGTAAAGATATTTTTGCAGTGCCTTCAAAACACCCACTGGACAGACCCTTTTAAAATCCTTAAGTCTATATTGAACTTCCATCTCTCTGCTCATAGAGTTTTTTTGTTTCTTTGTTTGTATTTTTTTCTTGAAGGCTGTGCTGTAAGTATATTTTAACATCATATACTGACTTTCCTTGTTATCTTCAGACTGCGTACAGTGCAAGAAGAGGTAGTTTTGGGGCAGACACTGCTGCTCTCTAGTTTTTGTGATACTATATATGCTTACACTTAATCCCATTAAGTAGATATTTCACCTTTGAAGTCTGCTGGAGATAGTCTTTAAGGTCACCTTAACTTCTTGCAGCTTGCAAGAAGTTGCTTCACTCGATTCCTTGTGGTAAGGTATGGTAGGAGAAGGTACAGGGGCAGTGACCTCAGGAGAAAGAATGTAAAGTGTCTTCAGGGAGTGTCTGTGTAGGAGAAGAAGCTGACAGCTGCAGGAAAAAGGTAGCCAAGCTGAAGGAAGAAGCAGTAGAAGAGGCTTTGGAATAACTTGACTGCACTGTATGGCTGGTACTTCAGCTGATAGGAGCCTGCATGCTCCTGGGCTTTGTCCTGGAGAGACAAGCTCTGCATTATGTGTTCATTTCTAATATGGTATTGGAAGGCAGATGAGAAATGCAGGATTGATCTAGCATAGCTTTTTTAAGGAACTCAATCTGATTAGTGGGCAAGCTTTCAGTTACCTTGGAGAACTTGAGGAACTCCTTATTGTGTTTCAAAGATAAGCACAAGGAGGCTGTTTTCAAAGTGCAGCTGGAATCATTCTGGAGAGGGAGAAATGCAAAGGGAGAAGAAAGGCAAAATTCCTTGATACACCACTCAGGAATAGAATTCGGGCGTGGTATTTTTGGACATGTGTAATGTGCTCTTGAGTTACATTTTGTTGTGGGATTACTCTGTAATCAGTGCAAGTAACAAGTAATGACAGACACTGTGCAAATGCCAGTTATTAGGCATTAAGATGACTTGAACTGTAAGTGAGCAGAACTATGGTCTTCCCTGTAAAGAAACTACAGGCAAAGTGATGAAACCTTTTGGCACTAAAGGGCTAATGAATGTCCTTTATGCTGGTACATGCTGGTATAGCAAGATAGCACTTAGTTAAAAAAACCCAAACAAACAACAAACGCTTCACATAATTATTATTATTTCCTAGCTCTGAGCATAGTGAAATATTTCTTTTTAACTCATGTCAGGTTTTCTATATCAAAAAGTAATGAAGATTGACCAAAGAGGGGAAAAAACTCTGGAAACAGTTTCTTGTGTACACTTCAGTTCAATGATCTTTCCTCTACTTGTAGCTTCCACAGGATTGTTTCACCTGTTGCATAATACATTGATGATTATAAGTCAGTTGTATCATCTGTGTGAGTAAATTTGTCATGTTTTGAGGCCATGGCATCAAATAAAGCCTGAAATTACGGGATGAAAGAGATCAGTCTGCAGGAACACTTACTTTGCTGCAGACAAGATGTATTGAAGCACTACTTCAGTATTAACAACTTTGAAAAGCTCTTGTTTGCACATTAGTTCAGTAAGAACTATATTTATGATTTCAAGTGTAATGCAGTACATAATACATACCTGTCACTCCTGGTAGATGTTCCATGGAGTCTGAACTTGCAAAGGTTTCAGCAACATCCCTTTAAGTTTTCAGGATGTCAAGAAATTCAAGTGAGGAGCATATGTTGATTCTAGAGGTCAAAAGCTAAATTCACTTTTGAAACAGAAGATGCAGAAATGTAGTGAATACATTAACAGCTTTAAAGAGAGAACATCTCTTACACTGTTGAATGTGCAAATGTCAGGTTACTATACTAATATGGAGGAACAAAAAAGAAAATAAACTGTTTTTTTAATAATAAAATATGCAGATTTAATTGCATCCATTTTTGCATGTTATTCTGGATTTTAGCAGAGGGCAACTGTGCAGGAGCAGCAGAGCTTTTTGAAAAGAACTTAATAAGCACTAATTTAAGAAAAACCCAATGGCAAACCCTTGGTTTAAATTGTGAGTTGTAGGATCACCTGTTCAGTTTGGTTTGTCTCTATGTTCATGTAAGTTTCTTGAACTTCTCAGAGTAACTAATTTTAGGAGTTGTTACTATGACATTTTTCATTTAGATTTCAGTAAGAACGTAAGTATTTATCTCACCTGCCATTTAACCCAAGTCTGAAGCTATAAAAAATTACAACGCTTGGCAAGAACCTTACTCAGAAGTGTTAGTAAATAATAAAGCTGATGCCAAACTATCTGTGTCTTTGCATCCGTGGGCTGGAAGGAACTTGTGCCCACCTGAATATCTGTGACTGTTACATGTGGAACTTCAGTAGCCTACATCTGGACAGGAATAGGTGTCACTCTGAAGCTGAAGTGATCCCAACATAGAACTAATGGCTAGCTCTATGCATTCTGAGTTTCTGCCTTAGATGTCATCTGGAGTCTATCCTTTCATTCTGGGAAATATAAATTATAAGTGGAGTTGATCAATGTCTGTGCTATTGGCCTTACAAGCCTGTGTGAGCAAAAATATGGTTTTTTGAAAGAACCCAGGGTGCCCCTTCATCTGAAAGCTGGCCCTGTAGAGCAAAACTGAACACACATAACGTTACACAAAGCATCTTCTCAAGCAGGATGATGCAGAACTCTTCAGCTCAGTTCTGTGCTGAATTCCTTCCACGCGGTGCACGCCAGTGGGATGTTTGACTCGTTCCGATGTTTTTACTTGGACAACTGCCATCCAGTTTTGTTGTTGAACAACCTTGTTACTTGGAAAATAGAATTATATTTGAAATGGCTTATTAGCAGGCCGTTTTTGCTACTAACTCATTTTAATTCTATTGTACAAGACTAGTGGGCTTTTCTTCTCTTCTGTTGGAAGTTTTGATGCATGTTCTTTCGAGCTTTTTAGATTATCTGGCACGAATTTGTTTTTAAAATTGTTGTTTTCATTTTAAAATTGACATTAAAGTTAAAGCATGTTAAGCTTTTTTGTGTGCTAGTTTGACAGTGCAATTGCAGTATTCCCTAACAGATTTTTTTTTTAACTTGCTAACTTTTGTAGCAGTAGAAAAATGTCCTTTACAAGCATCTTGAAGTATTTAATCCTCATTGTGCAGTCTCTTTTTGTGAAGAAAATGCTTGCCAATGAGGATAGTCCAAATGGCACTGTCCATTAGGACTACTGCATAGAATTAAGAGCACAAATGATGGTTTAAGCCTAGAAATAATGCTGTTCACAGCTTGAAATTTAAGCATGCCGCTTAGGAACTTGCAAACAAAAATTAAAAAACAGGCAAAGATCAAGTGGTAAACAGAAAAAAACATTCAAAAAACCCTCATGAGCAAGTCATTCCAAAACCAGTTGTTTTCCCGAACTTGACTGGCTTGCCTTGAAGTGATCCTAAAAGGACAGACAGGTTATGGCTGGCCAGCCATCAGTTAAGATGAACATTCTGATCTGTTTGAAGCAAGCTGAGTAAATATAACCTATGCATCAGGTTATGGCTTCAGAAAGATCCAGTTGGAATACTGTTAAGAAACAAGTAAGTTCAATTTTTCGGATGTTGCATGACTGACTTGGCTCAAAGACTAGAAATGGTAGATGCAGATATCTGCCAGAGTAATTGGATTGTTATTCATAACAGTGCAAAGCACTATGCAAGTAAACTCAACGTCGCAGATTAATCACATGTAATACAGGCTTTGAGCATGCAAGTTGTTAATATCTGCTCTTAAGTTAATTTTGTTAATTAGTTAATTTTGGGTAGTACATGAGCATGCTGCTCTGAACCCTTATACAATGAGAATAATGCCTTCTTTTACACTCATTGTGCTTACTGTGGGCAACCCAGGAAGCTCCATCTGCAAACCCTGTCTAAAACCTGCTTGTGTGGGGTTGGGGGAAAGACAAAGTGTTTTGCACTGCATGACTTGTCTTGCTGTTGGAGTAATTACATTCATGTTGTATAAGGGGATCTACCTGTGCAATTTAACTTGGTTCTTTTACTATATTTTTCTTCTCTTTATTCTTTTTTTTTTTTTTAATTTCTGTTCTTAAACTGCACCCAAGATGCCTTTGCAGCTTCTCCTGGGGAAGCCCCTGCAGCAGCTGAAGGGGCAGCAGCACCAGCTACCCCAACCCCTGTAGCAGCAGCTCTTGATGCATGTTCAGGAAATGGTGGGTTTTATGTCATTAGATAGTCTCTTGTTTTGCTGGCTTTTTTTTTGTTGTTTAAACTACATGGCAGTGTGTTTTTCTGAAAATTTCATAGTGTTTGCAATTGGTAAAAACAGACCTTAGACTGAAGAGCATGCTTAACAAAATTGCCTGTTTCCGAGTCCCAGTGACTTCGTGTTTATTCGGTAGTGCTAATGAACAGTTCTGTCAGTGCTGAGTTGTAAGCAGTAGCCTGGATAGTCCTTTGTCATATTTGGTTTTTGGCCTCATCAAAGAGCCTTTGAAAGTTCTTCCTTTTAGTAGCCAGACTAGCTCAGCCTTTCAGACAGTCTTTATTTTAGAAAAATTTAAGTAACATGTGTGGATAAGTAAGCTAGATGTTAGAGCGGCCTCCTCCGCGCGCGTGCGTGTATTTGCAGTTTGTGCATTGCCTATAGTTGCTTTGTTCTTGACTTCCTCCCTCACTGATCCTAAGTATGCATACACATATATTTCCCCTCTCCTTTTTACAAGACCCCTTTGCCCCATCCGAAGGTAGTGCAGAGGCTGCTCCTGAGCTGGACCTCTTTGCTATGAAGCCAACAGAGACTGCTGTTCCTGTAGTTACCCCTACAACTAGTGCAGCCACTCCAGTTCCTGCAACAACTCCTTCTCCAGCTGCTGCTGTTGCTGCTGCTGCTACTGCTACTACAGCTACTGCCACTACCACTACTGCCACCACTTCTGCTACCGCCACCACCTCCGCTCCTCCTGCTCTAGATATATTTGGTGGTAATTTTGTTTTTAACTCTTTGATTCTGGTGGATTGATCTGTCAGGAGTACCAAATGAACAATTCGTTGTTGCATGCGTGTTGTGTGCTAGGCTTTCAAACCAGAAAGCCTATTAATTTCAAATATGATGTGCAAAATTGGAAACTTCTGTTTTCAGTCCTGCCTTTCAAAAATGAGTTAAAGATGTATTGTGTTCTTGGCCTTAGATTTATTTGAGTCTCCTCCTGATGCACCTGCAGCACCTAAACCAGATGCTACTCCTAGCATAGATCTCTTTGGTACAGGTAAAGAGAGAATTCTTCCAATACTCTGCTGCTTTGAGGCTGTGCGATGATGTAAACTGATTTGAGTGATACTTCTTGTTTTTTCTTTCATTTCTGGAAGATACGTTTTCATCTCCACAACCTGCAGCTTCTCCTGTGCCTGAGAGTTCTCTCACTGGTGATCTCTTATCTGGTGAGTGCTTGTTTTCAAGGCCATTCCACAGACTTCATGGGCTTGGATTTTTTCCCAAAAGTAGAAAAAAAAAATGAACTTACTGCCAATTTAGATCTTTAAACTGAAATACTAAGAAATACTAAGTTTTGGGGTTGCTGCTTTGGTCACAAGATGTGCACTTGCTGAAGACGCAAATCATGAAGTGGGTGACACTGAAGTTCAGTAAGTATGTAAGTGATGTGGTTGTTGAGAGAGGAAATCCTCTAAGCATAAGAAAATATTTCATAAGCAATGTTTTCTTTAAAGTACTGTGGTTTTCAGTTGCTGTGTGAGAAATGTAACATTTTCTGTTTGCAGTTCTGGAGACTGTTACCCGAATTTACCAAATCTGTGGTTCTAACTGTTGGAGCCCCTGTGGCTTTGAAATATTTAGCTATCATTGTTGCCTTGCTGATACTAAATATTATTTATCCTATGCTTACTGCAGTGGATGCATTTGCAGCCCCCTCTCCTCTACCCGCTGCCTCTCCAGCAAAGGTGGATTCTTCAGGTGTGATTGACCTATTTGGTGGTGGGTATTTTTGTTTCCTCACCACTTCAGAGCTGAATCACTTCATTTCAATTACCTTTGCGCTTTGCTAAAGCTGCGGGTTCCCCCTTCTCACAACTTTTCTGTGTGACCTCACGGCTGGGTCTGGCATGTCCCGTTCTTAAAATTGCACCATAACGAACTGCAAATAAGCTGTCAGTGTGGTCGTTCTGTTGTCATGACACTTGCCATTCTCTCCTCAGTCAGTGCACGTGTGGCTCTTCCTTAGCTGTCCAGTGAAAGTCTGCTCTGTCTTTTTTCTTCTTTGCTGATCTCCATGGTCATGCTGTTTTCTCTCAGTTCCGTTTCTCAAAGCAGCTGAAGTTTTGAGGGTGACTTGTTTCAAACTGGGCATATCTGAATCACAGGATCTGTGTTGGATTTGACAAGGTGGAAATTAGGATGGGCACAACCAACTCTAGGGATATTGAAAAACAGAAGTGGTGCTTAGAAGTAGTGAATTTCAAACATTAGTGAGATATTCCTCTAAAAAGATTTCATGTGAACCACTGGCTTCTGCCGTAATTACTCGAAGCTTTCAACCAATGCATTCATCGCCAAAAGACTTCACCTTTTGTCTTGAATGCTGGGATTTGTATCTGAGGCCCAAACAAAAGAGAAGAGATTTCTTCCAAGTGCTGGTTTGTTGTAGATCCTTTTTTCCACCTGAACTTTGCATCCATGGTACTGCTCTGCAATAAGGATGGCCAAGCAGCTTCATTTTCTTCTTCTGATGTATGAAGTGGTTATTCTTCTGTCATCTTTTGTTTACAATATGTGGTGAACTGGTGTGTTTAATGTTGAACCCCTCACTTTTTCTTTATGCTTTCTGGAATTCCCTTTAGATGCTTTTGGAAGTAGTGCTTCTGAACCCCAGCCCACAACCCAGGCTGCTTCTAGTTCCTCAGCTTCTGCAGACCTACTTGCTGGTAATAAAGAACTTCTAAAAACTTGTTACTTTAGAGCAATACTAAGAAACAGAGTGTGAAATCTTTTATGTTCCTTAGGTGTAGATAGTGGAATAAAATACTTGTTTTCTTACTACTTTAACTGTTTTAATTAAAACTAGAGTGATTTATGATGGAGGCAATATACTGAAGTACAAGCTAACTTCCTAGATTATCTTTTTTCCGAGTTCTTTGTTTCCCTACCTCCCACACAGCCTTTTTTTCTGCCCTATTTATTGAGTGTGAGTGTTTGCATAAAGTTTCTTTGGCTGTCTTTAGCAGTACTAAAGTTAAGCAATATTTCAGGCTTGTTCCTTACTGCTAATTAAACTTTGAGTTAATTCAATTTGGTTACTTTAATTAAGGCAGGTTGCACACTTAAATGTTAATAGCTTGAATGACTGACTTGGCAGGAGTCTTGCATTTAACCAAGGAGAGTGGGACAATGAGAGCACACTTTTCTGAGCACAAGGGAAGAGAAGTGATGGAGACCCTCTCCTTATACTGGGCGAGATGAGGTCTCTGCTAGTGCTGAATGTGGCGTCACTGTCACACCCTATATCAATGGTTAAACAACTGTATTATTTTAGTCTGCATCGTACAGATAAGCAGCTTCAGCTGAATTCTGTGTGAACTATTCTCTAAAATTCATGCTATACCATGTATTGGAGTGGCTCCAGTGATTGTGCTGAGCAGCTGTGACTTGTCCCCATCCCAGTTTGAAGTTTGTAGAGGGAAAAATCCCAACACATGCACTTCTGGTTTGTAGAAGACTTGTCTTAAATTCTCCCATGTTTCTGAAAGGTGAATTTGTGTTATTATTTAAATCAACACTACCCCAGCCAAAACCAGCACAATCTGTAGAATTGGTGGGTAGGTTATCACTACATTTTCAAGTACCTGCTCGAAGTGTGGACATTGTCTGTTTGTGCCACAGGATGGAAGAAGTTGTCTGGATAATAATAAGGCATACATCCATTCTCAATCAGCAAGCCAGATTCTTAAACTGGGACATAAATGTGTAAATATATGCTAAAGCTTTAGGACAGACTGCTTCAGATTTTAAGGTAGAAGACTACTTTTTTTTTCTTATTGCTTCAGTAGGTCTTTGTATTAGCTTATGGGTGGCTTAAGGCCATAGGTCAGGTTTTAACTAATAGATTCTGAATCATGAGTCTTTTGCAGTTACATGTGTTATCAGGAGACTGAGTGCAAAGATGTTCTTGGACAGAAGCTCATTCTGCTTATGCAAACGTTACAATACAAAATATTTTATGCTGTTATCCATAACTAAGCTTATATGCAAGTAGGAATTGTGTTCCAGATGGCTTAAATTTCAGCAATGTGCTCTCTGAATCTGATGAGTTGCATTAAATCAAAACCTAAATTATAAAAGGAATGTTCTAAATCTAAATACTGAAGCAGATCTGAAGCAGGTGGGGTGAATAGATGATTATTTAAAATTTATTTTGTTTATGCTTTGAATATACACTCCAAAGGGCTCCAGGTAGATTTTAGTTTTTAATTTTTTTTTTTTTGGCAGACAGAGAGAGTCTATAAACATTGCAGCATATTGCTAAGCATTTGTTCACTCTAGATAATGGCAGATGTATAGCCTGCAGTGTAATCCAGATTTAAATTTAAGAGTGTCTGGAGTTCATATGGTGGCTGAAGGCTTGTCCTTCATGGTTTATGAGTGTTTGGTTATACTAAGTGTTTATATCTATAATGTTATGAGTATACTTACTATTCATAATTTTCCTAAGTGTTCTGCTGTCAATTAAGTCCCTGTTCTTTCTTGGCTTGCTTGGGAAATTTGGAAGAAATATTTTCCTACTCTAAACCTTTCAGCAGACAAAACTAGAACTATGCTGATAAATACAGCAGTCTAGCCATTTTCCCTTCTAGATCTTTCTGTCCAATTAAACTGTGTGCATGTGTGTCCCAGTATGTACTCTAATAATGTGTTCTTATATGAAATCTTACTTGACTGTGTAAAAGCAGCCTCAAAATCAGGCAGTTGTGGGTGGCCAAACAGCACATCTAACTCAGTCACTGCTGTTTCTGCAGAATTTCTTGGGATCTTCTGCAATCTCTAGACAACTAGGAACTTGGTTTGTTAAAGAATTTTTATAGCTTCTGTGCCTGGTATTCCTCTTAAATTATGCAAGACTAAAAGCTATGGAATTAAGACCAGTCATCATACAAGTTTTTACCAGAAGCTGGGGAGTCCTCTCTTCTGTAGCTGGAAAGCAGACACTTTATGGTGCTTTGCAAAAGCTTACAGAACTTTGTAAACAGAATCTTATTAATTGGATTGTACCCTTTTGCCAGGCTCCTTGTTCTCACTCAGGAAGTGGAAAGACAGGCTCTTTAGATGGCTCCTGTGCTTTAGGAATTGCTGCTGTGAACTGCCTTTGTCATCCCTGGATCTGGTCAACCTGCTCCTGGTCTGATTCTGTGGAGATGAGTGCTTTTGTGCAGAGAGTTGAATGCATGGAGCTTTGCCTTGGGGCAGCAGGACAGCTGATGATCTAGTCATGTTTTAGCAGGTATCTGCTGCAGACCACCTGCTCAAAAGGAGGCAAATAGAGGAAGCCTTTTGTAGGCAGCTGGAGAAAGCATCACTGTCACAAGCTTTGGCACCTGGGCAACTGGAACCACCATAGTATGTGCTGGAAGGGAGATAGGGAGTGCGACTGGGCACGGGTAATCTGGAATGTATTAGAGAATCTCTTGATGTGGGTGATCAAGGCATACCAGAGAGTTCAGTGGAGAGCCACAGAGATGGTGGCTTGTGCATATGACATATGCAGAGAGGCTGAACTGGTCTCATTCAGCCTTGAGAAGGTGAAAGGGAATCCTTACTGATGTCTGAACTCAGGGGAGTATACAGAGAAGACTAGCCAGGTTCTTTGTGGAGGTGCACAAAGATAGTAAAAAAATGCAATGTGTGTGGGAAACTCATTAAACACTGTAGTGGTCTGATATGACAACAGGCCACCCAGAGAGTCAGTATGATCTCTTGATGGTGCCAAGGCAAATCTCTGGGCAACTTGATTAGACTGACTTCAAACAGGGTATGTGGCTGGCTGACCTCCAGAGATTCCTTCCAACCTACATTATTCTGTGACAAACTCATGTCAAGAACCGACCATGGAGAGATGAGGGCAGGTCTCTGATCCCAGTGCATTTTTCCATATTCAGGGTTAGCAACTGTGAGCATGAGACTTCTTGTGGGCTAGGATTTGGGTTATAAGGGCTTCTTGGTTCCATTTTACTGAAGTAAGCTACTAAATGCAGGGAAGCTAACACAGGCTGTTGACGTGTTCTTTAGTTCAGACTGCAGAAAGCAGGCTGCTCTGCTTTTCCTCCTCCTGTTTCCCTGGCTCCAGCTGGTGCCCTTGGTTGGGCAAGGGCAAGGTTGGTATCTGAAGGGGCCAGTTTAGGTTATGATCTGAGTGTTTTCGATCATTACCTGCAATCTGGAAAGCTTCAGCTGAGAGTTGTAACTTATGAGGTGTTTCCAATCAGGTTGCATTCTCCTGGACCTGCAGTGCACAGTCAGGTTTGCAGTCCCTCTCCCAGCTGTGTCTGGGGCCAGTGTGTTTGTTCATATGGGCAGGTGTTCCACACCTAGAGCCTTTCTTGGATGGTACAGCAAGCTGCTGGGCTGCTGCCCGGGACCCTGTGATGGCACACCACTCTCATTTCCCCACAGTGGGTTTTGGTTTGGGTACCATTGATCCTGCTTTGGCATGAGGGCAGAGGGACAGCTTGGAGACATCTTGACCAGGAAAACCAGGCTATTTTAAGATTATGAGAAAGGCTAATCTGGTTTAGTAAAACACTGCCTTATGAACTGAGATTCCAAAGTAGTTGATGGGTGATCATATGCATTTCGCATGTTACTCTTCTGGTAATTTTTTTTTCTGAACTAATAGTTTGTTGCATTCTACCTGTGATAATATTTCCCTAGAACAATAGTGTGTAGAGCCAGAAGAATTGCCTTCTCTACTCTGTTAGTCCACCTCTGCAAAAATCTAAACTAAAATCACTAATGCTGGCACACCAAGGATGTTTGTGTTGCACTGAGTTGTTTAAAATGGTCTAGTAAGAATTGTCTTTCTGCCCTCTATGGATGGAGGTTTTGGTAAACAGAGTCTAACAAGGCTGACTCTAATGTCCTCACCTCTCTTAATGTGTTTTCTTAAAGGCTTTGGAGGTTCTTTTATTGCTCCCTCCCCATCACCATCCCCAGTCACTCCAGCTCAAACTGGATTACTACAGCCTAACTTTGATGCAGCTTTTGGGACAACAGCTCCAACAACTGGCAGTTCGTTTGATGCATCAGGTGAGCCACAGGGTTTCTTCCTGTGAATTTTCTAATGTGTTTTAGGTGGTAGATGAGTTAATGGCACCATATTTAGGCTATGAGTACAAGCAGGGTCAGTGACCTCCTTTTTCTTTCTCTGCTGAAAGAACCTCAGGGTGGTGATAAGGCTGGGGTGTGCCCAAGGGCTCTCTATACCCATTTTTTACTCTATCATGTCAGTAAAAAACAAACTAGTGTATACATCATCCTTGCATGTGCTTGATAGCATGAATCAGGAGTTACACAAGGAAAACATTACTCTCTAAATCAAGTATACAGGCAAGTCATCTTGCCACTGCTGCTGAAGGTGCTCTGGAGCCTGCATGGCACCTGAGGGTACACACAACAGAAACTGGCCTAGAGTTCTTTGCCTGACTATAAGCTTAAACTTTTATCACTGCTATCATTTTGTTTGCATCTCTTCCATTCTATATTTTTCATGCTGGGTCCTTGCTACAAACTTAAAATTGGTGAGTTCTACAACCGTACAAGAAAAAAGATGGAAATAGTACTGCTGCTTGGTTTTTTGGTTGCTTGCACATGCTACCCCTCCCTGTTGACTTAACGTTAGCATGTACCTCAAATATAGATCAGAAGATAGAACTCAGGCATGAGATACACCAAGCAGTTTGACTTCAAGGGATCTAAAAAATGAACTTCTGAGTTAGATTACTGGACTAAGGAGAATAGCACTGTCTGTGTGGATGGTTCTGGTTCCTTCTGATCTCATAAGATGTTAGTAGGTTTTCCTGATTCCCTGCTGCTTGCAAGTGAATAGTAACATCTTGAGACCGCCAATCCTGTTGCTGTGAGATGTCAAGGTATAAGACTGCCTTTGCTGCGGTAATTCTGACTGGTGTTTGCAGCAAGATGTTCATTTTAAAAACCTCTAAATGAATATCTCCTGACAAATGTGTGTGTATCTGACATCTCTATAAGGATGGTTGTGAGAAAAATAGTGTCATGTGGAATTGGTGCTGTATTTATGTAGATTCGATGCTCCAATTAAATTCCTTTTAGGCATGTGTTCTCATATTAGTTTTCATTGGTATAGCTTTTTCAGGATTACTGTACATTCAGTGTCTAGTAAAATGACATGCATGCCCTTGTTGGCATTACTTTTAATGTCAAATGGTGTTTCAGTAAGACTTGTGATGTGGTTGTCTGTGCTGTATTCGTTGAGCAACAGCAGAGTAGCAGGCAGTACTTTTTTCATCACAGCTGCTGTTCTAACTCACTTTCCTTTCATTTCCAGTGTTTGATGGCTTAGGTGATCTTCTCATGCCAACTATGGTTCCTTCTGGTCAACCTGTAGCACCTGCAGCCACAGCAACAGTCACTGCTGCAGCAGCAGCAAGCAAAGGCCTCGGAAGTGATCTTGATTCGTCTCTTGCAAACTTAGTAGGCAGTAAGTGACAAATTTTGGTTTTAAGTGGTGTGGCATGCATGTTGCTTTTCCATGGAGCCAAATACCTGTCTCTTTTAGCTTGCTTCAGTCTCTTCTTGTTCCACTGGGGAGACTGGGGAAGTTATGGGCAAGAATAAGGCTTGGTACAGATAGCTGATTCACATAGTCTGGGTTTGTCCTTCTTTGAGCCCAGGATCTGAGTCAAATAATGACATTTATTTGGTAGGTATGATTTTTAATGTGTGACCATCCCAGGTACATTCCAGAGGCACATCAGACTCCTAATGGATCTGCCCCTCTGCAACAGATGAAAAGGTTAAAATTGTCCAAAGTGTCTGATGGCATTCTGAAGTTTAAGCAACAAAGCTGGTGGACACAAATACCTGACTTCATGTTTAGTGAGAGAAGGAGTAGCAGTGGGGTGATCGGTGCACTCAAGAACAGATGTTTGTTGCATGAAAGCCTTGTTGCTTTTGTAAAATCATGGCTCAGGCCTGTTACTTCAACTAAATTAAAAAAAAAACTGTATAAAAGAAACACAACTAAATTAAAAATAAAAACACATACTACATAACCATCACATATACACATCGTAATATATAATAAGTAATTAAATTATATTTATTATACTTTAAAACTATATAAACTAATAACCAACTACTTTTAATAAACAAGTTTTTACAATAAAAAACTCTCCTTTGCACCTGCCCAAAAAATCTACATCACTTCATATCACAACAGACCTTCTCTCAGGCAGAGAACTTACCAAGCATGTTCTTGAAATGCTAAATTAAAATACATTCTTTCCTGTAGTAGGAAAAGGACTAGAGCCTTTGTAATGAGAGATCAGTAGCTGCAATCCCCCAAAAAAACCTCACAGAAGCCCACCTAGGATAAGGTGTAATCCTTCTGAAGTTATATTTTGGAGGTCTGTATAAAAGGAGTACTCCCTTAGTGTATGTAAACACACAACAAAGGTATAACTCTGATCTTATGATGCAGACCTTGCTGTTAGGTGTGAGGGGACATACTGTGCTTAGAAGTTAGGAATATTTTAATCCCCTGAAACATCTTCTGCAAGTCATTTGATATATCTGAGTTTGAAGGAGAAAAGCAAACAGCAATTTATGACTTACAGGACTTATACTGGTCCTGTGAGAAGAGTGCTCTTTAAAATTTAACCTAAGACTTCTTCCAAAGGGTAATTAAGGAAACTATTTGGAGTTTCCATGTATGACAGAGCAGATAAAACAGTGCAATACTTACAGGCAATGTCCACGTTTATGTGTATGTGGAATACAGCTTTTTATTTCCATATGTGTAATGAGGAACAGAAACTAGTGTTGTCATTCATGGTAAATATTCTAGTGCTCTTAAATAACTTACCATTTCGTAGACCTAAATGTAGTTGCTTTGGTTTGCTTATGAAGCAAAAATTACTTTCTCAAGTGCAGAATATCTGCAGGGTTTTACAGATGTTTGTCCTGAAGAATAGGTAGATGTGGCTAGTCTTCTAATGCAGTCTAAATGAAGACAGCCAAAATTTTTTTGCTCTCGATAAGACTGGGTGCAATAAAATGTAGGCTGTTACTTGGACATGCTTCAATTTACTAAACGTGTGGCTTCTTTTTTATTTCCTTTTTTTCCTTGCAATTTTCAGATCTTGGAATTTCTGGTACTACTTCTAAAAAGTAAGTTCAACTTTGCTTAAAGATAAAAGGAAGTTTTCTACTCTTATGTATAGCCCTACATCTATTTCAGTGTTTAATAAGAAACAATGAGTTGGTTATATGCCCTGACCTCCCAATCCAGAAAAATTCTGAAGAAAGCATTCTATTCTATTCTATTCTATTCTATTCTATTCTATTCTATTCTATTCTATTCTATTCTATTCTATATAGGTTCACTGAATAATTAAGGTTCAATGTTCCTGATAATAGCTTATAAACTTGCTGTCTTTAATCTGACTCTTAGAAATAATTTTTTCCTATAATTACTGTCTTCGTGTTGGATAGCTGATCTCCAAACAGCTTATAATGAGCAAATAGTCCAGATAATAAATTGTATAGCTCCCCTCAGTAATCTGTGATAATATATAATAGTTGTGTTATATTTTTATAGATGCTTGATGTACTTATTGTGTAGGCATTGAAATATTTCTAAAATAGAAAAGAGGTTCATTTCTTGCCATGATAAGCTACTTTTTCCAAAAAGAAATACTTAAAACATTGCATTTTTTTTTTAATCTTCTTAACTCCTTGCTTCTGCCCTGAGTCTTCCTCTGTATGCAAGACTTTAAAATGTTTTGTGCCTGTGTGGAGACGATAGGAGGGATATGTACAAACACATTGTGAGATTTATCCCCAAAATGTAGCTTCCTTCGATCTACTTTGTTCAAATGGTGTATTTTATTTTGGATAGAGCCGCCTAACAAAACCTGGTTTTGCGACAACCCTGTTATTCTATGAATGATTTGTTTCTCTTGTATCTATCAACTTTTTGCAGAACTGAATACTTTCCTTCTTCAGCTGTCTGAGCAAGATTTCCAGCACTGAAATGGCCTTTCAAAGACATCTAGCAGGCAGCTCTCCTGCCTGGCCCCAGTAGAATAGGCAGTAGCAGTCCCTCTTCCTACTTTGCAAGGGTATATGCAATATGTTACCTTCAGCCAATACTAAGTAAAACTTCTCTTTAATTCTCACCACGAAGGCCATAACCATGTAACTGACTTCAGCATAGAGTGTTCTGGTGTCTGCTGCTAACAACCCTTGAAACTGAGTGTCACTAAAAGTATGTCTTTCTGTTAATAACTGCATACACCATAAGCTAATGTAGCTGCACGTCTAAATGCTAATGTATGCTGCAACTGGTTTGGATTTTCACTGTGGAAGTATGTGAGTAATAGCCTGCCTCTCTCCCTCTCTGTTAGGGGAGACCTTCAGTGGAATGCTGGAGAGAAAAAGTTAACAGGAGGAGCGAACTGGCAGCCAAAAGTAGCACCTGCAACATGGTCAACTGGTGGTGTCCCAGGTGGTCCATTGGTAGGTGGTTAATCCCTAGACAACACTGGTATGGACTTGCAGTATTTGATGAGACTGTGCAAGCATACAGGTAGACACTTCTCCTATCTGCTGAGGCTGAACAGTTTGCTGCTGTGTAAATCCTCTGAGTGTTTCAAGTCACATTTTTGAAGAACAGATTTACAGCTGCTATAAGTAAACCATTGAGTAGTAAATGAAAAATACGCTAGCTTACATATCAAGATACTGCTCTATGTGTACATTTAATACCTGTGGGCGTTTCCAAGTGTCTGATTACCCATATAAGTCTTGCCAGGATCAGGCCCAGGTCAAGTGCCCAAAACAAAACACTATTGATCCATAGCTGACATATTATAAGGAGAGAAAATATATAGGTTTTTCTCAAGTTTTACTGAATGACGCAGATCAAAAGGCTACACAGTATTCATACTGATCAGGTAACTGATGTTAAATCAACAGTGGGTAGCTTGTTCAGCAGGGTAAAACAGTTGGGAAAGGTGAGATTACCCTGTAGAAAGTATCAGAAGGCACTAATTTTGAGAGAAGAGGGTAGAATTGAGCTAAATATCTAAACTTGGCACAAGAGCAACTTGATAATGAGTAAGTTACAAAAGTAATCTGAAGAGGGGTCATAACTCATCTCATCAAATATCTCACAAGGTTTAAAAAAGCCTCCATTTGAGCAAGGTTGGGTTGGCAAAGGAAAGAAAGAACTCTGAAGGGGGACCATGACCATGTCAGTTCCCTGCTGCCACATCCAGATGTTAACAGGACTCTGAGCATGTTCCATAACCTTATGGAAGATACAAGAATTCCCTGTACTTCACTTAATGTGTTAGTTGTAACGTCAGCTTTTTTTTCTTAATAGAAAGGCTGGGCAATACTGTGCAATGTAAGTGAATTTTTTTTGATCTCTTACTGCACTTACTAAACATGAAGATACTAACAGCACCTCACCTGCATTACAGTTATCACTGCTGGCTTAAAACTACCTAGAAGCTTCTAACATGGCTCCTCTTGGACTGTCTCTTCAACAGGCAATTGTCAACCAGTGGGTTGAATATGGTAGTGGTGATTAACCATTTCTGTGCTGTAAGCTTGAAAATGATGTCTTCACTGCTTTACTTGGATGTGAACTACCTGATGACTTGTACTGCCTGAAATTTCGAGCTTCTGTAGCATCAGCTTGATCTTGTAGTGATTTTACCATGTGATCAGTAACTGGTCTTTCTGGGAAGCTAGGTAGTTTTGATAGCATTTCATGAAAGGTATGTGTTGTATATACTTCTTAAAAATTGTGCACTTAGGTACTTTTTGAATCCAAAGAAACCCAGGTCTGCAGGCAAAGTAAATATGAAGATAAAAATGAAGCTTTTTATCATGTCATGATTGAACCACTTAAGTTTTGCTCTCTTCTTCCCTTACTTGTGGCCTTTCAATCCCAAGATTAAAATCAGCAGAATCACATCAAAGCCCATTCCCTCGAGTGACCTTGTGCCTAGAGGCAAAAGCAGATTCAGTTCGTGTGGCCGTTTTCTTGGCATCTGTCTAACTAGATGTTGAGCTACAAGGTGTTCCTGTAAAAGCAGTCAGGTCACTGCATCTGATATCATTAACTTGTGTGGTTTAATTTCTTGCTTTACATACCTGAGTGTCCAGGTCTTGGTTTTAGTTTGGGGACTCTGTTAGCACAGAACAGTTTTTAACTGAAATACCCCCCAGAAAACTTTCAGACTGGAATAGAGTTCATAAACTAACAGTTCTCTCTTCCTGAATTCTAGTGGAAGATAATTTTTTTTTTGCCTTGCATTATTTGAATCAAAATCCTAACAAGTCAAGCATATGAATGAAAAGCATAGCAAGATAAACTAAAGTGTCCTTAGTAAAGTATGTAATGGTCCTGATCGTGGTTTAAGTGTGTGAACTTACTCTTTAACTTCAATGAATCTTGGTGCATAATTATTGTTTTTCACTGTAAACTAATTATAGCAGCTATTTCCCTTAGCTTTACAAATCTGCTTAAGCTTTTACTAAAATACAGTGCTAGAATAAGTGCCGTAGTGTGTTAGCTGAAATTGGGGTGCTTTCTTATGCTTTTTAGAAGGAGGAGCAAAGTGTGTATTTTCTTGGGCCTATTTTGAGTTGTAGTCATTAAATGGACTCTGTCACCCTTGCTTATGAAGAAGCAAGCTGTGCATAAGGACTCATTCAGCTCCCTCATTCTTTGAAGCATTGTGGTTTTGAGGCTTCATATGTGCTGCATAACAGTCCTACTTTCCAGAACAGCTTTGAGAATGCTGGAGACTCTGTGTGGCTTCCAGATGGCTGGTGCTAGATTTTTGCTCTTTTTTTGCCTTTTTTTTTTTTTTTTCACCAATTTATTTTTTAGGCGGGAGCTGTGCCTCCAGCAAGTGCTGTTCCTGCCGCAGGAGGTACTCCACCTGTCCCACAGCCAGGGGCAGCATTTGGGATGGTGAGTCTCTTTTGGTACACTGCTCCCCTTCCCTCCCCCAGCCCCCTGCTGACTGGATGTTGGTTTCCAGCCCCCAGCAGGTGCAGGGGTGCCCATGATGCCCCAACAGCCGGTCATGTACGGACAGCCGATGATGAGGCCCCCGTTTGGAGCCGCCACCGGCCCTGGTGTACAGGTGAGCGTTGCTGCTACACAAATGTTTAATTGCTCTCTCTTTTTAATTTAAAATGTCTCTAGAAAGTAGCCTGTGTGTGTGCATTGTCTCAGCTCAACTCCAGCCCAAGGTCTGTAAGTGAGATGTCGTAAAGGATCGGCTGCCTGTCTTGCAACAGATCACGTGAAGAACCTTGATTTTTTTAGTTCAGTTGCCTTGTATGAGACCAATGAAACAGGTTTGAAAAGCCTCCTACAGCTAACTACATCCAAGATCTGGTTTTGGTGTATATTTGAGTAAAAGCTCAAGGTGGAACTCACGGGCATTGCTATTCTGTTCACAGCCTACCAAAATTTACTATAGCTACACTCAGCAGGTGATGCAGCATAAGCTATAATACCTGTTCCACACTGTTATTTCAAAGTAGAGTTTAGTTTGTAATAACACTGAAAAGGAAAGGCCCTTCCAGAGGAGAGACAGGAAATTATTTAGCTGTAGTTTTTTCTTTTTGTAAGTCAGAAGTCCATCTTGCCTTTCAAGTAAGGAGGGAGATGGAAGTTGATGCTGCAGCTGTAAAATCTCACTGGTAACCCTGAAAACCAGGCTACCTCCCTTGTTTTGCAAATACTAAGCAATCAACATAGAGCAAACCACACTTTTTAAGTAGAGAACTACATTCCCAATGAAGCTTGTCAAGGTTTTCTGTGTAGAAATGGAAAGAACTTGAAACTCTTCTAAGTAAGAATATACTTAGGCTTGCTTTTCCTCCCACCTTAAAATACTCTGCACTTACCAAGAATAGTATTATGGGACGCAGAAAATTTTTTCTGAAAGGGTGGTCATCGAGGTGCCAGGGCTGCATATAAAATATCTCTTGTGCCCTGAGGTGAGGTAGAAATGGGGAGGAGTAAGGACAGAATGGGAGAATCATTTGACCATGATAGTGAAGAGTGTTGCATAGAACTTGAAAACTGATGTTTTCTATGGAATAACTGATGATTTTTATACCTATCAAAGGAGGAACCTCATATAATCTAGTCATGTTTCCAGTTTGTTTTGGAGTCTTATTTACATTACTGGTGTCAAATAATTTGTACTTAGCTGCCAGTCACAGGGATTTTCAGTTGTACCCTGCGGGATGCACTCTGCTTGCTCTGCACCTTGGTTTTTAACATCTAACATCTGTCTTCTGTCTGGGTTGAAGATCCTAATGCCATTCTGTCTTACAGGGAGAGAGTGATCTGAGGCTATGCTAATTAGCATCTGCAGTGTCAATAGCCTTATCCATTAAACCTGCCAAACATTGTTAACCCTCTAATGGAGATGGAATCCAAACAATGCTTGAGCAATTGAGCTAGACAGCACCATGCTGAACTTGCAGACAAATGAGAACTTTCTATGCTTGCAGTGTGCTTGTGTGGGAACTGCTAATGTCTATCTAATGCTTGTGTATTCTTGTCTGCTTTGTTTTTTTCCTGCCTTCCTGGCTGGCGTCTGTTAGCTTTCTCCAAGCCCAACTCCTGCTACTCAGAGCCCCAAGAAACCTCCAACAAAGGACCCATTAGCGGATCTTAACATCAAGGATTTCTTGTAAAAAATAAGGTATTCTGTGACTGCCTGCTCGAGCCTGTCACACTGTGGTACATGTCTGGCACGCAGATGTTGTTCAGGTTGAATATGACTGATAAAATCATAGCTACAGAGATAGAAACAAGCAGTGTAATGAAAACCAAATTCTCTGTCCACTCTCTTAACTTTAGCCTGAAAGCTTGACTCACAGATAACTTTTCCTGACAGTTGCTTTTGGCAAAAAAAAAAAGAAGTATCTTCAGTATATAATTTCGATTTTTTCCTTGCTTCCATTCAGTCCAAGGATTCATATTTGTTTTTTTTCCCTGAAATTAATACTGAAACATGTAGAATGATAACAGGGTACAAATACTGGGGGACTGAAAAGGTGCTGAAGAGGCTTCTTTCAGTCTTGTGGGTGTTGAAAAAGGTTTGGTATCATAGGTTTGAAGGTATCAAAAGGGGAAAAACTTAGGTGTTATTGTCATCAGGGGAAGGTTGTTTGCATCTCTTTACTCCTGCCAGCTAACATTCTCCCCTGCCATACAATTTTTCAAGGCACTGCTTTTCTGAATGCTAAGGCAATGAGATCCTGTGCAGTGCTGTGTAGAACAACAATGGGGAAGAACAGAGGAGTAAATGTAAAGAAAAATGGGTGAGAAGCAAAAAGCCAGTACTGCATTATAGAAGGAAATAAAGGCCAAAACGTTATTCTGATGGTTTTGGAGAGCCAGGTAGGAATATCAAATTGAATTAAACACTAATTGCCAATTAAAGAATAATAATGCAGAAGTAAGATATGCATTTTATAATGAAGACTAGAATAATGTGACTAGAATAAGGTGAGGAGAGGACAGTCATTACATAACTTTAAAGCCTTCTTCATGAGTCACTTTTCTTCCTTCCTAGAGCTTAATTCTAAAATTTGTTCTGAGCCCACTCTGCACTGGAGCTGGCAGCAGTGATTCAGGCTGCTCTTAGCAGGCATTTCCCAGTCCCACTTCAGCCTTCTCCAAATTCCAGCTGCAGGGAGGAATTTGAACGTGTACCTGCCACTTGGCAGAGATGGCCAGGAGTGGAGATACACCTTCACTGCTGGGACTCACTGCTTTCAACTTGTATTTATAATAGGGAGATTCATAACTGGCTGTGGGAAGACTGCTGCTTCACTAGAGTCTGATAGCAAATCCCTTGAACTGTGAAGAGATGAGCAGATTTGGTGCTCTTTCTAGAACATACTTTGCTAACTCATTGTATCAGTTTTCATCTAATCCTTTTCTGTATCCACAGCTGCGGTTTTTCTGACTGGATGCTAAAATCATGAGTTTGGAGTCTACAAATGGATGCTCAGAGTTTCAAAGTGAGCCACCAGTACCAAACCCAGTGCTTACTCAGACTTTCTCTTCCTCCTGAAACGTGTAGCACAGCTGTGAAAGTGAACATTAGGAATGTGTACTACCTTAGCTGTTATCCCTACTCTCTCGAAATTTGTGTACTTGGGTTATTTGTGTTTTACAATTTAAACAATGGATGTATGTTTCTGATGCCTTCTAGTGCTTTTCTGAACCTATCCCACGGGGGCAGATTATGCAGCTGTTGTTTGGTGAGCCATTTGGAGCAATGTCTGTGGTTTTTGAAGGTTTCAATGTATATAACTTTTTGAGGACACCCAAAGTTTCCCTAGGACTCAATTTCTCCTTTATCTGTTACAAAACATAGTGTGATAATACCAGATAGTAAAGAAAATACTTACAAAATTGTGCAGAATACTTTTTTTCTCCAGTCACAGGAATCTCAATTGTCGTGAAAAAAAATGTTTTATTTTTGTGGCACTGTATATGTTAAAGTAATTTAAACTAATATAAAGGAAAACTTCCATGGCAAATACTTTTTCAATGATTTACCAAGAATGAAAAATCATATCTGAAAGAATACCATATTTATTGCTGTTTTTATTTTAAAATCTATTTTAATTATTTAAGTTTTTGCATTTAGAATTGGCATATTTATCAGTTCTTGCTAAATGCACTGAAAATTAAGTAAAGGGTCAGTTTTTCTCCATGTAGTTGGGAAAAAGCAACCATAGTTGTGCTGGCATTAAAGGATTTCAAATACGAGAGCACTTTTTGGTATATCTGTAGTCAAAACATTACAAGTGATGTTACCCATCTCTGTTCAGTTCTTCCGTACATCTCTTAATTTAGTGCTTACCTGTGTATGCCTTAGGATAGTGTTTTCTCATTGCCCCGAATGCGCTGTGAGTAGCTTTTGTACTATTGGTGATTAGATTTAATTCTGATCCAGAGATCCATGCCCTTTACTGTACATACTGTGTTTCTTTAATTTTTATTTGTTCTCATACTGTTTCTGCTGATGGCTTGGTGTAAGATCTTGACTCTTCAATGAGGTCACTGTTGATCAGTGTTACAAGTGGCTTGGCAGTTCTCTGTAAAAGCATATTGGGTTGGAAAGATATTCACCTGAAGTCTTTCAAATGAACTATTTAATCAATGTATGGTACCATTAAAAGTGGTTGTATCTGAATTTGCTGTGGGGATAACATACACTGTAATGGGAAAGTTCTACGAAAAGCTAATTTCAAAATGGCTTTTCTTTGTATTTCAGTTCAAAAAAGTTCCAGACAAAAAAAACCCCAAAAAACAAAAAAACCCCAGTGCATGTGTGCCCTCTGAGATGCAATAAACACCTTGATCAAAGTAAATATCTTGTTGCCAATTTCATGATCATTAAGATGTTGAACACAATAATGTACTTTGAGAGGAGAAGAATGTATTTAGGTCCTGACACTGATTTAGGTCCTGACACTGATTGAGTCTCCTGCATATGGGAATGACTTCTATAGAATCGTTTAGATTGGAAAAGACATCTAAGATCACAGAGTCCAACTGTTAACCTATCACCCCTCATCCATGTCCCTGAGTGCCACACCTACAGCTCTCTACACTCATTGCACCAGTTTTGCAACCAATGAATTACCAAACGTATGCTAGAGGAATGGTTTTTATAGTTTCTTTTATCTATCTGAATAACCCCATCAGTAGTTTCATCTCACTACCATTCCTAGCTGTTTTCAGCTGTGCCCAGTGTATGGCAGCCAAGAGTAGGAACAGCTTCCTGGGCCTCCTGGGCACAGGACTGCCCTGGGACCATAAAGGCCTTCCTTGAAAGCATGCTGGGTCCCCCTCCCCAATATGATGATTTACACTTTCTGGGTCTAGGACAGTCTGGGTGTCCTTGGAGAGCAGGCTAGAGAGGTTTTGTTATGTCTATCTTAAAATAAGAGAGCAACAGCTAATGAGCTACAGGAAACTTCAGAGTTACACTAGCAGTACAGGATTTGAAAAAATACAAAAGTTAAAACCTAAGGCATCAGCTGGGGGGAAGGGTGTGGGGTGGGGCAGGGCTGCGTTTGGGTGACCCCAGAACCTCTGTGTCACAGTGCCACCAGCTGGCACTGCAGCATTCACAATGCCCCAGGGCAGGGGGAAGAGGGCATTGGTTTTATATCTCAGCCTTATGATGAGCTCACATCAAGTTGCATCCCAATTTTTTGGATTAAAAATGTGTATTGCACAGCGAATCACTGTGTTTCCTCACTGTTTGAGCATGAAGACCCAAACAAGGTCAGTAACTGCATCCCCAGAAAGGCTCACCATGGTTATTCCTACTCTGCCTATGTGCTGTCTTGTCAAATGCAGGGAACACTTGACTTCTTGCCCTGTGTTGTGCATGTCTTCTCAAAGTGAGGACAGCATTTTTAGAGGACAGTCATAACCAAACAAGTAAATATATTTAGACCAGTTCATTAGTGTCTAACTCAAACTGAGATGATGAGCCACTACTCACTAAATTGGAAATGAATGTTTGCAATGTCACATGTTTCAAGGGCCCGGACCTCAGGGGGAGGGTTTTTTCCTTGCGAGGTACATGACCCTGCTGAACAGTAATTCTGCATTAGCTTCATCCATGTCCACAACCCTTGGTCCTGATTTTGGTTAGTTTTCTCTAGATCTCATGGCTAACAGCTTTGCGTGTGTGTGTGTATGGTGTGTGTGTGTGTGTGTGTGTGTGGTGTGTGTGTAATTTGTTATCCTCTAAACAAATAGGAGCCTGGACAAAAAGGACACTTGGTGGAAGAGCATCCTAGAAGGTTGTTGACTGTGGGAAGTAAAGCCCTTGTGTTTCCCGAAATGCTGACTAAGGCTAAACAAAAGTGACTTGCGCTCCCTGGCAAAAAGGCATTATAATAAAGTCTGGCTTGCAGGGGAACCATGTGGTTGTCTCCTGGCCTGTAGACAAGAACATGTTCTTGTTATCATCTGAGTTTCATCATCCAGGCACGAACGTGTCTGTGTCTTGCTATGACTAACCACTTTTCAATACGAGCTGTAGGGAGAGTGGGTGGGAAGGAGTGCTCTCATCTGTGGAAAGAAGAAACTGTCTCCTTCCCCTGCGTTTTTCATGAGGGGAGGACAGATTTCAGACAGCTGATATGTCCCTTGTCCAAGTTCTTGCTGTCTTGTGTGCTGGCTTCTTTAAAAGCTGGCACCTCTGGCCACATGAGGCTTTTGTGCCTCCCCCTTAAGCCATGAGTACCTTAAGGAGTGGTAAACCACTGGAGAACCTGAATTCAGCTTACTACAGAGGTTTGGGGAAAAAAACCAACTCATTCTGCAGAACTGACTCATTTTTTTGAAGGTTTGGAGTTAGAATTGCCTCCTACTCCTTTGCTCATTTGTTTATTAACTTTAATTGGCTTTATTTGAAAATTTTAGCTGTAAATGTACTGAAGCTTGAGTTGATGGCTTCTGAATTGATGCTGGTGTTTCCACCAGCATGAAAGCTTGGGTGGTGAGAACTGAGTTGTTGTCTTCTCAGATCCTGGAGACCACCTTAGCTTTTCAGGCTGGTTGAACAATCAGGCTGCTACCTGAACTTCCATTCTTAAGATTTAGTAAGGCAGCCACAAAGGCTAGTGACTTGCCCTAAAAACAAGCAGGAAAGTCAAGAGCAAAAGCTGTTCTGGGTTGGAGGGAAAAGCGAGGGAAAGAAAGGAAGATTTGCTTTGTAAATGTGCTTGAGACTTCAGTATTATGAGGTACTGCTTAGTGGGGCAGACAGCATCTACTTCATGAAATGTCCAGTAGCCACAGATGACATTATTTTGTCTTTGTGGCATGAACATTTGCTGCTGCCCCCCCTTCCCCACCTCTCATCTCAGAGTAAGAGCTGCATGCTCTGGTAACTTACTCTGCATGGGGGAGAAAAAAATCCCAATACTGGCTCGGCAAGCCAACTGAAACTTGCTGTGGTAGGAGTAGTGGCAGTGGCACAAAGATCATACACTGAGTTAGTGATTCAGATCTTCCAGGGCCTGAAATAAATCAGAAATTTTATTAAAATAGAAAATCATTTTCCACGTGTTATACCCTGCTAGTGCTGTGAGCAGTGTGGGAAGTGGCAGACACCAAGTGGTAATGAGGGGTTGAAATAAGAAATTCAGGGATGGGACTACAGAAGGAGAGAGGCTATACATATTTTAAAGCAGAGAGCGCTGCTATTTTTTATGCTCCAGATCTTGGCTCCTAAAGCTTCACCACCTCTTCCCTTTCCCTTAATTAAACTCTGCAAGTGGTGTGGGCAGCAGAAGCCCAGTGATTGTTTCATTGCCCATGACATCTCTGCATGCAATTAGAGGTGTAAGAATAGTAGCCTTTGGGAGTTAGCAAAGGTGGTAGACCAGAAACAGAAACTGAAACAAGTGAAGGAATATGAGTTTGGGTATGACATCCACTGCAAGGACTAAAGAGAGCAAACCTCTTCTCTGATGGCATTGGAGAACCAGTGAAAGGATTAGTGAATGTCCACCCTGCACAGCACTGTGAAGCACCTACATTCAAATGCTCATTCAAACATGGTGAAGTTTGAGCTATATTTTCAAAATACAGCTTATTATGATGGAAGAGATTTCTCCATTTACCTCAATATCCTAAAACCCTAAAGTAGCCATCTTTTTAAGAGGTCCTGTGGGTCCTGCCAAAGCTCTGTCCCACTCTGTTGGAAGCAGAGATTTCATACCACTGACTGCACCAGTGAAGGCACGTCCTGCAAAATCTGAGCCAATCTTTCAGACTTAAGATGGTAGTTGGAGACAGGTTAGTTATTGTCCATGAAAGTCTGCAGGGACTGTGGGATCTTGGTGATGCTGGGTAGGAGGGATCCTCCCCTGCCCTCTCAAGAACATCACCTTTCCATAGTCCTTGTCTGTATTTCTGCTTATCCAGGCCTGGAAAGAGGCCGACTGTGTGGGAGAGGGGATATTATTGCATTAAGGAGGGGAAGGAGAAGAGGGCCAGTATGGATGCACTAGGGAGTGGTGTGGGGGATAGATGGTGTGTTCTTGCTCTTGGGGCTGCAGGTTGTCTGTGTTTGAGGAAGACGGTGGGTACAGAGTGACCGCAGGGAGAGGGCAGCTCTGTGCCCTCAGCCTTGTAAGCTGCTGCAGGCCTGCAGTCTGGGTATTAAATAGCAGCCAAAAGATTTTGTGTACAAGAACAATTTACAACTCCAAGCAGACACCAAGCTTTAAAAGAAATAGCCTTTCATACTCTGAGTGTGTCTGCATATAAATAAAAGGGATTTTTTCAAATGCGACTGAGATGCAAGAGTAGGACAAGTTAAATTCTGAAGTTAATTTTAAGATTATGCCTTATGTGTCTATGATGAGTTTGTAATTACACCCTGTCAGTCCGGGTTGATCAGTCTGGAATAATCCCACACTGTCTCCAGCCAACTGAAAGAGCAGTATTGAATTTGTTTTGAAAAACATCAAGGCAGAAAATAGATCACTTCTCTTTTGAAACATGGAAAAACGAAGCTTTTAACAAAGGGAGAAAGAGAGGGAAAAATAGTAACGCTGAGAACAGCATACTGCATAAATAAGATTTTCTTACTATACAAATTCTACCTTGGGTAATAGAGCATCTTTAAATCTGCCTTTGCACAAAATTCACAGGGCTGTAGCCACTTTGAGATTTTGGTTTAGGATCTGTTTCTGTGGACATGCCTTTGGGAGATAGAGCACAGCATCCCCTTTGTGCTTGAAAAGAGACATTTCCAGCAGTGTATTGAAATCCCCATTTCCCTACTCACCTCCATCCCACCATGACAGTATCCAGCACCTGTCTAGCATCCCTGCTGCTCAGGGGTGAACAGACACACTGAACTTTACCAGCTCTGTGTTTTGCGCGACATGAGCTGTCCTGATTTTGAATACATATTTAAATATACAAATAAATATAGATAATTAAATACGTTTAAGATTGCAGGTAGCTTGCAATCCTTGCTTCCTGGGTCCCAAGTATTGCAGTTCTCTTTGTAAAAGTTGGCAGTGTTGCACCTGAATTACTTTCCCGTCACTCTCATTTCAGAAATGGTATTGATGGAAATCCAGCTGCTTGCCTCTTTTTGTTTTCTTCAAGTCTTGATTGTGCAGAATTTGCTTAAAGAACCTTTGGCTCCAAGGCAAATCATTCTGGAAATGAGCTTCTCTCTCAAAATATTTGACTGCCTGTAATTCTTGTGGGATGGCTTAAATGTTTTACTCTTTAAGGTGTGGTCGAGGCCCAGACAGGGAGAGGCAAGGCAGCATTCAACATGCTGAACCTAATTTTGAATTGACATAAAACTCCATTAACTCCAGTTGTATACATATCAGCCAGCAGTGCATCTGGTTTTGTGCATGGACAATTTTTAAGCATCTTCCTAAACTTTTGTGAAATTAAATTAGGCTAGTTATTTGGACACTTTTTTTTTTCTCTTTTGAACTTCATACTTTAAGATCCAAAATATGCAGATGAAAACACCTTGTTACCATCGTCCTTGTACAGACAAGTGAGTTGTTTCCAGTCGATTAACAGACCATACAGAAAGTACTGGTTTTTTTCCAAGTAACATAAAAAGACTACATAGTGACAGTAAGCTGATTTTTCTATTTAAATGCTCAGCTGTTTTTTTAGGATTTTAAGTGGTAATTATAAACTAAGATGTGTATGTCTATAATTCTCTAATGCTCCATACACTTTTTGGTCTGAGATACTAAATAAACCTATTTCTTGTGAGTAGCTCTTTAACCATGTTTCTGGAGGACGGGTAATACTTGTGTCCATGTATACTTAAGCCTACCTGGTTTTTCCAGTATTTTCAGTTATCTCAAAAAAAGTGCACCTTGTGGTTCCTAAGTGGAGCATTGTTTCCTGGAGGTTTTAAAACACAGCCTGACAGATTACATTCTTGATGATTACTAAGATGTAATATTAGGTCTTGATATATATGTCTTGCACATACACATTCAGAGAAGAAAAATGTTATTTAGAGAAGTGTTACACTGTTCTGTCCACCCAAAATATAGTATTTTCTATTTAGGGTTGATTTCCCTGGGATTTTAGAATCCTGGAAATTATTTATTGTGATAAAGTGGCTTATGTATCTGTTAAAATATTTTGTTTCTTTAGACATTTGGCTTCATGACTGATCATCAATATTGACTCTAATCCTACTTTGTCATTTAGCCTAGCTTGTGGATTTTTCAGAGAGCTTTCCCCACCCCCAACAGATGTTGAAGGCTGAATTTGGCTGGTTTGTGCTTTTAACAGCTTTTAGAAATACCTCCAAAAATTTACAAACATATCACTAACAACCTCTATCTCTCTTTGGATGACGAGTGTGTACTGAGAAATGGGCAAATCATCTACATTCCATTCAACTGCATATTTTCGAGAAACAGAGAACTGCAGAAGAGCTGCAAGCCCTGGAAGCAGTGACACCTAAGCCAGGCTGTATCCCATGAACTGCCTCTGTCAGTAGCAAGGAAAATCCCCATCTCAAACCAGCAGTGCTGGCTTTTCTGTACCTTTACCCCTTTGAGGCTAACGTAGGAATAGTCCTAACTTACATTTNTTCTGTCACTAGCAAGGAAAATCCCCATCCCAGCAACCCCTTTGAGGCTAACATAGGAATAGTCCTAACTTACATTTTAACAAATTTAACTTGACATCACTGTAGTACTGCAAGTGTTTGCTCTGGAAATCTTAAAATAAAGTAGCTGGTCTCATGTATGAAGTAATTACAACCCAGTTCAGCACAGTTTGCATGAAGAGCCTGTCATGGATGTGCTTCTGTCATTTAATGACCTTTAAAATAGCTGGCAGGCTTTGAGAATATTTTTCTAGTAGCAGAGTTCAGCATGACAGCCATGCTTTTCCATTTGAAACTGAACTTACAGTGGCTGGAAACTTGAACTGGTAAATCCAGTATTTTGGTAGATCTGTCAGATACAGAGGAGAGATGCAACTGAAATGAAATAATTTTTCCTTAGCCAAACTAAAGAGCTAAGCTGATCCAATCTATGCTTTCCTGGGACAGACTTTAGTGTGAAATACAATATTTTTCTCTTAGCCAAAGCATTTTATTGCCAATATAAAAGATCAGTATGACTATGCATACTGTTTCATTTAATATTTGGCTTTCTGCTACAGATAAACAAGACCAACATAGCTTTCTGCATTCCACTGCAAAGACAATACATTCAGAGCACGTGAAATTTCCACTTTAAGTCTACTGGGCAGAAATCACATATATCTACTCTATTCCCCTGTTCTAAGACCAAAATTGGGTAATGCAAAGGAGATTTTTTAAAAGACCTCCATCATTCCGCAGCCTTTCCAAACACCACTGAAGAACATCATCACCTTCATCCTGAGAGAGCTGCTGGGTTTTTTTTTTGCACTATTAACCCGAAAACTCCTTACTGCACATTGAACTGTTATTCCTTCTGTCCTCGGGGATACCCTCTTTGTTCTTTGCAGTTGCAGTGATGGTATTTGGACAGTTAGGTCTTGGTTTATGCCCTCTGTCTTCAAACTTTCCTTGCCAGTCAAGTTTTCTAGATACCAGTTCAATCTTGGTATTCTCTGCACTCTGTTCAACTGTGGCACCTGTGCCTTCCCCAGCAGGATTGCACTGTTGGGCTGTGGTCAGCCTATGCTCCTCTGTGCTCTCAGCGACCTTCCTGAAGGGCTGTGGTTTCAGTGCACATTGGTTCATGGCCTGTAGCCAGTATGGGGAGAAAACAAAAAAAAAAGAAAAATAGAGAAGAAGAACAGAAATAAAAATTCTAAAAGGAAGTAATTTTAAAAAGGTTTAAAAGGGAGATACTTGACTGTTTAAATAGTATCAGTATAGAGCATTATTGTTGGGCTCTTCATGACATTAATAAGACAGCGCACTGCTTAATCTTTATAGAAAATGAAGAAATTTGGGAAGGAAGAGGGAAGCTGTGGGCTAGATATCTCTCCATCTGGGACCCTGTTAGGGCCCCACTGAGGGGGTTCGTGCCCGGGATGCTTTTTCTTCTCAATCTCTCATCTCAGGGAAAAATAACAAACAACTTGGTTGCTGCTTCAGGTTGTTTATTCTAGGTTATCAAGGGTTCAGGAACACAGTGTCTCCACTGTGTCCAGGTGCCGAAAATGGCTGCAGACACCCAGAGCAGGGAGTTTTTATAAGGTTTATCATCAAATAGAAAGATTCTACGTATATTATTTTGTTTCTAAATCCAATAACTATTAATGTTATCAACAGGTCTCTTCTAAACTAAATTCTCTCTACCAATTACTACATGATAGGACCTGAGGTCACAGAAAAGGGAAGAAGAATGAGAAGAGGGAAGAAGAAGGACAAGGGACCGACACCCT
Source organism: Vireo altiloquus (assembly GCA_013396875.1). Classification (NCBI taxonomy): domain Eukaryota; kingdom Metazoa; phylum Chordata; class Aves; order Passeriformes; family Vireonidae; genus Vireo; species Vireo altiloquus. The sequence goes on from VZRF01015809.1 coordinate 1,279,621, forward strand.
AAAATCATCATCTTGGTCCCATAGTAATATATGAGGCAATTCCTAAAATGAAAAACCTATTTTTCTGTCGCACATCAAACATTCAGCTTTTCATTTCTTTGGTGCTTGCTGATCACCCAGAAGTGGGGGCAGTTTCTCCCAAGGGCTCATTTCAATGGCAAAGCCTTCTTGTGGAGCTTTGGGGATAAATTTGGTCCCCAGGAGAACAGGCAAAGCTGTTTGGCTTTGCTGGTCTCCAACACTCCACATCCTGCTTTTCTTCTGGTTGTCTTTCTTTGTGAATCAGGAATTGTCCTGGGAGAATTCAGCACACTGCAAAGATGGCAGGGCAGAGTGGCTGTGGAGGAGATGGGACTACCCATCCTCCTCAGACCTTCAAATGCAGGATCCTCAAACTCTCTTTCTCCTACATGAAGCTTGCTCATGGACCTGGCAGGAGAGACAGAAACAAGAAGCAGCTGCAGGTGTCTGGAGGATGATGGGAGAGGTGAGGGGAGAGACTGGACACAGCAGTGCATGGGCACAAGATCAGGGTCTCACATGCTGTGACAGCATCGTCAACTCCTCTTCTGTTTGAGTATCACACTTACAACTGCACTGCTGTGTATGTCTTGTTTCTCTGGGTTGCAAGCTTGAGGTCACCCCTGCTACAAGAGCAGCTGGAGTTGTGTGTCTGGTGTGAGATGCCCAGCTGGGCACGTGGGGGTCAGCAGCAAGGTCCTCACTTGCAGGGTGGTGAATGTGCCCATCTGGGGGTGTCTCCCAATAAATGTCGTGATGCAAGTAGCTGGAAATGGCAGAAGGAAGAGTTTTGGATGCCTCTCCCATAAGGGTGGTGTTAGCATTAACAGGCTGAGAGCACAGGTTTCTTTTCCTTGCTAGTTGCACTCACTCATGGCATGTGTGACACAGGTAGCAAGGGAAAGAAACTGGTGCAAGGAAAAAAAACATGCTGTAAATATGGACGGGGCAATAAGGAGAGGCAGGACACAGACCTGAACGACTCTGCTGTCATGTAAAATTTTGTGGGTATTTATGGCCAGAATATTTGGATTGGTTTTTGTTTGGTTGTTTTTTTTTTTTCCAAAACCAGTCTCGTCAGTAGAAGGTTGATCATCATCACCATCACTACTGCCTTCGTATTGCCCCAGGGCATGTAACATTATCTGCTGAAATCCTAATACTGTAATTGGTGGAGCTGCCTATAAAGCCCTCTGCTAAGAGATGACATTGGAATCTCACTAAAATAAAAACAAAACAAAACAAACTTTCTCCATGATCATAGTCAATTGGTAGTAGAAAAAAATCCTGTCAAATCTTTTTAAGAATGACAATAAGTCTTCCAGTTATTTTAGCAATTATCTGCTTCATAGGTGACCTTGTTTCCCACCAGTGTTGTATCTCTGAGCTTTATCTTTATCGTGTTTCTACCAGGAGCTGGTTCCACAGTGATGTTGCCAGACAAGCCTAAATACTTACAAAAATTTTGCTTTCAAATTAGGAAGAGGGAGCTGGCTTCTGGATCTAGAAATGTGACTTCTTATGTGTCTAAAAATGCTTTCCTGGAAGCCTAGTCTTTACCGAATTAAAAAAAGAAAGCTACACTGTGGCCTTGAAAAGTAGGTGGCTGCACTCCTGTGTCCCAGGAGTGTGTAATTTTGGCTCTGTATGTGGCCTCTGACAGCTGTGGCAAGAGATGAGCATGAGGGCCAGCACAGGTCTGGCAAACTGGCTGTGCTTACAGTCCTGGCTCCATCTTGAGTGTTAAAGAAAGGACTGGAATAGGGATATAATGGAGCATGGAATTTCCTAAGTTCTTTCTAGTACTAGCAGTGTTTTAAATTTGTGCCGTTTAATCGCACTGGGAGGAAGGGGAGGGAAGCAGGTGCGTTGCACATACTGGAGTATGAGTATGCTGCCCTTTCTGGAGAGTGGTAATGTTCTCTTTGGCAAACGGTGTGTGAAGAAATGCTGCAGGTAAGACCTATCTGAAACATCTATAGCTGTCCTTTTCCAGGCTTTGTTCTTGGATTAGCCCTAGAAGACTGTGCTGCTGCAACGAGACATTACCTTAGCTGTAGGCTTAAATAACTGGTCTAATAAACCTCACCCACAGTCAGCTACCGAGAAAGTTTCTGCCAAATTTCTCCAGGTGTTGAGCAGATGTGGATCCCACACAGGCAAATCTCCCTGTCAGGGATTGTTCACTTTTATTTGAAACTGTCATTACAGTGGATCTTGTGATAGCAGCCATTTACAGCCCAGTTAGTATAATTTTATTATTAGCATCAAAAAATTGCTATTTTTGCAGTCATTTAAACCAGTGAAATGAAATCAGTTTCCTCTAGAGAGTAGGATGAGCCTAGGAGATTAAACCCTGTGCTTGCTGCTGGCGTCCAGAGCCTGTGGCCTCTGCCTCAGTCAGCATCCGTGGCAGGAGGAGCTGTCAGGGCAGCCCAGAGCTGTTTTGTAAGGACGTCACAAAATTGTTCTTTCAGCTGGCAGCCTGTGTTTACGTTGACTGTAAGCTTACGAAAGCATTTCCCAAGGCTAGCTCCAGATTTGATGTGTTGTCCTAGATCTGTGAGCACTGGTTTGCTTTTTGTGATTTTGCCTTTCATTCTTCGTTTGCAGCTGTTACCTTCATAGCACTTTGAAGTGGCTTCTCTTAAACAGCAACACAAGTTCCTCATTATATACCAATGGCTGGGCATTGTTTTATTTAATTTCATTTTAGATATTTGGTGTTACAGTAGAAATCAAGGTGAAAATCAAAATGGGCACAATTAAAAAAATTAGAATGTGTAATTCTCTCTCACTTAGATTCTTAGATAGGCAGGAAAGAATGAAATTAATTTGGAAACTAATATGACATAATGAAATACAATTAGTGGTAGCTGTTTTTGTGGGGTTTTTTAAGCTGGTGAACACTGTTTTCAAACAGATGCCTGATTTTGTCTAGTCTGAACTGGTAAGGAAAAATCAGTTTCAAGAACTGAAGAACTCAAGCACATCAGTTGAATGAGCAGGATTATTGGATCACAGATCACTGCTGTACCAGGTTAATTAGCAAGCAAGGAAGTAAATTGAGCAGTAAATTGAACACTGACAAAGCTACTTTCCCTTTTGAGTACTGGCTTCCTTTTTATTTCTTTCTGAAAGAAATTTAAAGGTCACAAATGGCTAGAGTATAATGTTCTATAACAAGTAAATATATATACTATGTAATGGGTCAAATTTCCCTTCAAGACAGCATTGTAAATGAGAGGAGAATGTGATGCAGCGTTTGGTTACAAGAATTTACTGTTTCAACTCACTGTTTTTAAAAATGGCTTCATACATCCTCCATGTAGATGCAGAGCAAAACGTATAAAACCTAAATTGTCAGGGGCTGCATCCTTGGAAGCCTCTGTACACACCCACCATTTATGAAGGCCAGGTCTGAGCCCAAACTCACAATAAGCACCAAGAGTTTGGTAGCATAGTAGGTCCCTGTTGCTGTGGGGTTGTGGTGGGATAGACAACCAGCAGGTAGTTTTTCTTTCACCATGTAACTCACCACAGCTCTGGAATGCATCAATGTCCTGCTCAGAAAACCCTGGCAGAAAAACCCGCGTGCCACGTGTAGCTATAAAGTCTCCATTGCCTTTATGCATAAACTTTTTTCCCAAATATCCCATTGGTGCTCTTCTTAGAGGTGACTTTTGCCCCCTCTTTGTAATACTAGTAATTCCCTTTGGGGTAATTTAGCATTCTCTTTTATTGTGTGTGTTTTGGGGAGGGGAAGCTCCTACTGGCCTTCAAGGCCATGTTGTATCCCCACTACCGTTGGTTCATTCCTGTACAGAGCCAAAAATATTTAGCTGGTGAATCATTCAAGAAAACACAAAGGAATTGTAAATATGAAAACTAGTGTTGCCTTTGACAGTAGGAAAAAATAGAAATCACATTGGCTTCCTTCAGTAACACTGTGCTTTTTTGCTGTTGATCATGGGCTTCACCTTTGTCTTCTCTTGTCCTCTTCTTCTCCCTGCTTCAAAATGTCTGCAGAGAGAGACAGCCAGAAAGGGTCCATTGCTGTGTGCTGGCTCCTGGCTGCTTTCATCCTTCATTAGGCAAAGCTTTAAACAGCATTTAATACAGAAAATCCAGAAATTAAACTGGAGGGGAGGGGTGGGAGAGTGCTGCAACTGCAGCCAAAGGGCAGCTGAGTAATTTGTCTGAAAACCAGCCCAATTTGGTTTCATGCAAAGTTTTCAAACACTTTCACATGGAAAAGAAGTAGAGCCATAGCAACTGCAGTGAGTATGCTGTGTTCGTAATTACCAAGAAACACAAGTAAGTATTTGTGTGGCTTTTCCAGTATATCTGTTATCTTTTCTTAGCAATAAGGATTGCTAAGGATTAGCCATTATTCAGGTCTAAAGACATATTTGAAGCAAAAGGAATGAATGACTCATCAGGAATACCTGCATAATAAATCGCATAAGGTGCCACTTCTTTGGAGGTTTTGAGTATCTGTTGTTTGAGCATTTGTTAAAGACTATGAGAAATGGGAGTATGGCTGGCAAATACCTGCACAAGGATCTGGGTTGTATGGGAACATTTTAGGGCTGAATAGGCATTTGGATAAGATTCCAGTACAAGCCCCCCAGGGCCCCTGGGAATGTGCGATCCATAACACGTGTTGGAACATATCTTCCACCAAAGAAACCACATCCGTGCCAGTGGCTTGGGAATGGCCTGCACAGGACACAGCAGTCACCCCTGGGTCTCTGGGTGTGTTCCTTGAATGGAGGCTGAGAAGCATTTCTCAGGCACCAAGACATTCTCCCAGATGGTGCAAAAAGTAAATTTCAGCAATGAAAAGATTTAGATACTGTTACCAGCCCCAAATGAACTTTTTTCCAGGTCACAAATCTTTCAATCCCATTTATTTCCCTGTGGCACTTGCTTCTGCCCCATATGAGGACCCATGTAAGAGCTGGTGGGTAAGCCCTTGCCAGACCCCTGGTAAATATTGTTTGTATTAGACACACTGTTAATTACAGCTGTAATAATTTCTTCACTTTCCATTAAATATTTCCAGCAGCCCTTGCCCTTGCCAAAAATCTCTCCTTTACTGTCAGAGATAAAATCCAGTTTCACGGGCACAGATTTAAGATAATTCTAAGAACCAATATTGTAATATTTTGCATACTTCTAATTTGGCCTGGTTGAACAGATCTCTAAGGCAGAAAGTGTAACTATAGCAAATAGCAGAAACAGAACTAATTACTTATTTTAGAATTAATAACTTGCAGAATAGACTATGAGTCATTTCCTTGCTGAACTAAATTTTTTTACTCATCAAATTTGCTAATGGAGTAATAATCTTGAAGACAGGGAGGTTTTTTTCCCAGAACAAATTTAAAGAGATATTAATATCTTGTAAGACCAAGTCCCAGATGATTCACTGATAAATCATTACAGGCACTTAGAGAATGGAGTTTGTGTAACACAACCATAGCTAACAAACTGCATCAAGACAGAGGAAAAGAAAAACAACAGAAAATATTTATTGTCATAATAATTGCATCATATAATATCTTAACAGAGCAAAGGTTTGCATTTTCTCAAATGGCTTGTCATTTTGCACAGTTAAAAATATAAAGTTTTCTGTCAGTCTTAAAAATGCAAAGAACGTGAAAGAATCCTCAAAGCTACTTCTGGAGGTTTTTAACCTAAATGCTCTGACACTTGGAAAAAAAGGCTGGTGCAAAGGGGACCCAAATGTATTTCCAAATCCTTTGAGATTAAAGTGAAATTTTAAGCTTTCAATTTAATAACATTCTTTTTTTCCCCTCAGTTATTCTTTAATCCAGGAATCTGTAGATGGAAGTATCTGCAATAATCTCTGCTTTAAAATTGGAAGCGGTTGATTACATTTCTACAGATGCCAAACATGAACAGAAGACATTTGAAAAAAAATTATTGCCTAAGATTTCTAGATACATGCGAAAAATGGAGCCAACATTTAAATGCCTCAAGTCTGAGATTTTTTGTTCGATTTTTTTTCCAGTGGAGAACAGCCTTTAGAGGAATCCCAGCAAAAGGTCAGATTTAAGAAACTCCCTTTACTCACTACACTCTTGGTGATCCAGTGTACTGGGAGGTCCATACTGCCAAGCCTTTTGGTTCAGAACACGAATCTGCTGCTTTCCAAGGACCCTAAATGAACAGAGGCATAATCCCTGCAAATTCAGGCATGGATTGTAGATCAGGGTCAAAACCCCCTGCCCACTAGTGGTCCCTGCCACAACCCAACTCCTCTCACAGCCCTTTCCTTGTTACTGTTGGCTGAGAAGAAAAGCCTTATCTTTTAACAGTGAAAAATTGTTCATTAAACTTGTGAATTTCATTGAGTCTCAACCTGCTGCCTACTCTTTCTCACAATAGGTCCCTCTGCTACCTTGCAGCCATTTCATCTGTTGCTTTGCACACTTTCTTTATCCCTTGTATACCATCTCCATCTTCCTGGTCTTCCGTGCCATCTACTTATTCTTTCTTTCTGTTTTATTTGCTGCTTGCTGCCAGGTCATCCCTTATGAGCAGAACAGAAAAAACTCCCCAGCTGCTTTGTCCTCTACATGTGGATGAGTTTTTTTTTTTTTTTTACTTAAGCCATATTCGTGCTGATTCATACTTCATACAGACACACAAATCTGCAAAATTAAAATGGTAAATTGTAAGCAGTGTCAAGGAGTTTCTTTAAGCAATTATTAAAGCATTGTGCACTCTATACCTATAATAACAAATAATTTTCCTACATAATGTTGTGCTTTTCTTTTGTTAATACAGACTTAGACCTCATTTTTCACATTGCAGATAACCCCCTTGACTTCCACTGTGTGTCTCAGAGCCTCGAATTAAACACATACACAAATACCTTGCAGAACCTGGCCTGGGTGTGTTAATAGCTTGCATATGAGGTTTATCTTTGGCCCTGGAAAAAACTTACTTGTTCGCTTTTTAAATTCCAGTAGCCCTCTGGGAGAAAAGAGATCTGACTGAGTTTGTTTTTTCCTAAAGCCAGGGATACAGTTACAGAAAAAGATCTGCTATACCAACTCTTAGGGAAAAGCATTAGTACTGATGAAAACAAATGATGCAGAGCCTGGTACCTGAGAGAGGAAAAATCCTTTAGGGAAACATCACAAGGGCTGGAAACCCAGCCTTGCTGCTGGTGTCCTAGACAACAGCAAGGTCTGATCTACTGAGATCATATTTTCCTCCTCATATTTTCTCATAGATAACTAGATGGTAACTACAGGTTTTTAAAGAAAATCTGAGATGGTCATGGCTCAGAAATTCTTGATCCATTTGCAGTGGTGTAGACCAAGAGCTCTACATTGACACTTAATTCCTGGGTATGTGAGCAAGTACTTGTTTTATGTACTTTATTCCAGAAGTCCCGGTAGTAGGTAGTCACAGTGCCTACATAAAGCATTTCCTTCCCTATTAGGCCGAGTGTAAGACCCAAACACTGCCTGGCATGCAGAGACAACAGGAAAAACATTTTGTCTGTGTCTTCTTGTGCCTGCATTCCCTGGCCTGAAGGTGCTGGCTCAATCAAAACAACACCAAGCCTGTATATGTGCATGTGTTTGCGCAAGTGCACTCAGACACAGAAGTTTGTCTGGTTTGTTTTTTTAATAAATTTTTGTTGTTGCTCTGGCCAACCTCTTCAATCTCCTAGTACCACAAAATGAGGCAGTGAGCATCTAGTATTTATTCTCTGAAAACAAACAGTTTTTTTCAACCTGGCATGAGAACCTCAGGTTGTGGCTGAGATATTTACAGATGATTATTATAACAAGACCATTTGAAAGCTGACATCAACATTTTTCATTCTTACCTTGCTCCGAATTCCCAAACTGATAAAAAATAGGTTTTATTTCTTCTTCTAAGGAGCACACCTAAATAAGACTCAACAAAAGAAGGAATTTACTAAGCCCCCTTATCTTGATCAGTTTTAGACCCAAATCAACAATGACAATACTTGTTAAAAAATCCATGGATCTGGGTTGTCTTGTATTAGATTAATGATATGGTACCTTATTTGTCACAGTAACTAGGAGAAAGGCACTTAAGAAAAACATTTCAGAGCTGAGTAAAGAATATTTTGGGTCTGTTGCATAGAGTGAGAGTATTAAATACTGAACTGAGGTGATTTAAAATTACTGTTAGCAAAGCCACATGTGTTAATAGAGATGTTAACAACAATAAAAAATAATTAAACCCTAAAATCTTAGAGATTTATTTCTAAACTTTAAAAATTATTATTAGTTTTCTGCAAACAATCACACAAAATAAAATTAAAAAATAGTAAAAGGAAAAAATCTGAGTGTTCCCTGGAAAGGTTTTACATGAAAAGAAATAATTTCCTTTAAAGTGAGTTGTCTTCCAATTAATGAAATATTGTTTGGGTTATGATATGGAAGCAAATCTTAAATTTTTATGCTTTGGCAATAATAGGACAAAGTTGCCTGCACATTCAGTGTGTCAGGTTATATATTTTCAATCATCTACAAAAAGAGTGGGTTATTTAAAATCATCTTATTCCATCAAAAGATATTACAAGCACGTTTTAAAGATACCAACAAACAAATAATATTTTAAAATCTTGTATTTTTTTTCTCCTCTAGAGAAAGAAAAAATATTTTGGTCAGCATCAATTTATGGTAAAAAAAATTAAATATTTCGGGTGTCAATATTCTAAAAGTATTGAAACCCAAAGGATATGATCAGAAAGGCACAGTGTCTTTTTACGTTATTAGATTAATGTAGCACCATAACAATTCTGTGTACTTCAAAATCTTGACATGAAATAAAAGATGTAGACTTGTATAGCAATCAACAACAATTTTTAAGAAGGTGGTTTGTATTTAAAGGTGTGTTAAAGTCAAGCTCAATTTGTGTCTTCATTAAATACATGGTTCTGTAAACATATTGAACCAAATTATTTGCTAACTACTGCTGCTATCTAAGATACCTTTTATAATGCACAGGATAGTTCCACCATTCAGAAGGTGCTATAATTTTGTTGGGAGAAATTTTTAGTTAACCTTGTAAATCATGTTGAGGAGGAGTCTGAATATAACATGATTAAAACCACCCACTTTGCAAAACTGTATAATGCCAAACTAAAATATTGATTTCCAACTCCCAGTCTAATACATACTATGCTATCTATGAAGCTGAACTTGTATAAAGGTAATTTATAAAAACTGAAGAAATGTTTAGCACCCAAAAAATAATATCATCTGTGAAGCTCCAAATGATTGTCAAGTAGCTACTTCAGGAGTCAGTGACTTCTCCCAATGGTAAAGCTAAACATTTGACTAGAAACTAAACCTATAGCTCTCCAAATCCTAATTGGAAGGCAAAAAAGGTGTGTTTAAGATTTCTGTAGCTTCTCAATGAACACTTAAAGGCATTAAACTATGTCCAGATGTGTCTTCTTCCAAACATGAGAACTTCTGTTTGTGGATTTTCTTTTTTTGCTGTTTTTGCCGAGCAATGAAGTGAATTTAAGTTGTAACCCTCAGCTACATAAATTTGGAATTTCCATGGGAGCGTTCCTGCAGCAGCCAGACGAGGAAGTTTTCCAAATTAACAATCATTAACTATAGTGCTGCTTCTCAACATGGACCTGTGGTCTTTAGAGAATGCCAGAATAATGTCTTGTTCTCGTGAAGTCCTCTGGATCATTCTGCACATACAGTAACATGCTATATGCACAACTTGCATTTGAAGAATTGGAACAGAACCCTGAGAAAAGTAAATCCATTGGAAAAAAATAGATATTGTTAAATAACACCGGTTTGAGATGTTTCAACCCTTCTCCCGGGGAAGAAAAAATGACAAACAGGTGCAGCCACTTTTTTTTCTCCTCATGAATGACTTGAATTTATCACAATTGCAAACATAAATATAGTTTGGGATTTTAGGTGCATATCTAGGTTGATTACAATTAGAAATATTTTGTCTGACAATTCCACCCCTCCCCCAGAAATTCAGCATTCCTCAAGTCACCACAGCACTGCTTGTGAGTTTTGAGTTCAGAAACATTCTGATGTGATGTTCCTCCAGTAACCTTTGCAGCTGACTTTCACTCTATGGCAGTGCAGGTGCTAAGCAAGGGATGTTCAGCTCTCTTCAGCCTTGTGTGCAATTCTCATCATTCCCATGTATCCAGAAGCAAATCTGGGCATATTTGAGAGGAGTAATTCGTACTGCTACATTGTAATCCTGCTGTTCACCGTTGATGTCCACCCACTGATGGCCTGAGTAAACAGCAATGATCTTGCGTTTCCACTTCTTTTTGTTCGGCTCCTTAAGGCGGAGATAGATCCCAGATCCTGTGGAGCCAGGCTCAGCATCGCAGTACTGATAAAACAGATCATTGGACTCATCAGAAATGCTACAAAATCTATAGACCAGCTGCCCAGACCGATCATTGTCAAAACCTGAGAAGTGGATCATGCTCCCAGGCATCATTTTGATTGTTGGGCTGATTCCCAGCTCCATGTATTTCCTTTTGTGGGGACGCTTGAGCTCAAGAACAGCGTAATCATAATCCAGGGCAACATCCCCAGAGACACCCTTAAACCAGCCTTTCGGGATGTGCGTGCTCTTCACCCGGGTCCACTGGAAGGAGGGCATACCATCTGAGGTCCCTTGCTTCCTCCCAGATCTCCTCTGCTTCCTCCCATCACCTTTGGGTTGTCGCCTTAATTCTGTGGCAGCTTTGGGATCCTCTTTGGCCACAGAAATTTCTCTCCTACTTCTTTTAGCACCTTTGCGTTTCCTGCCGTTGCCTCTGGATTTCGTCTTCATCAGGCCCACCCTGAGTCTTTTGCTGCCCTTGACGTAATCCTTGCCGTTGTGCAGACAGTGGGCTGCTGTCAGCACGTGCTTGGGGGAAACGAGAATGCCGCTGCAGCCGGTGGAGATCTTCACAGCTGTGTTGAACGGAAAGTTGGTCATAAACCTCTTGTCGTAGATGCTGAACCTGCTGTCTGTTCCATATATCTGCCTCTTCTGTCTTGAAGGCCTCCGTGTGGTTGTGTTCCCAGCTGGGTCAAGCACTGCTCCGAGGACGTTCACTTCAGTCAGGGTCCGTGTGCCATTTTCAAAAACAGTCTCATAGGATAAGAGGTCCTTCAAGTCAGACAAGCTTGGCACTGGCAGTTTTCTTTGACATTCAATTCCGCATACACTGTTCAGCTCTAATTTGGTTTTTGCTTCGAATTTAGGGCTGTCGAGGGAGAAAGTTCTTTCTCTCACAATCTGGGGAATCTTCTTTAGGTGCCAAGTAAAATCTTGTTCAGTTTCTGTTCCATTACTGAGACCCAATATAGGTATAAAAAATAGGAATAGCAGTAACATGTGCTCCATTTTATTTTATTTCTTTCTAAAACAAGAAAGAGAGATTTGAAAATACACTTTGGAAATATACACAGTTATCTTAACATCTTCTAAGTATAATCATGCAATTTTAGAACTGACATCAGTGGAACAGAATTCTACACTCTGCTCAAAATAGAAATGCCTCAGATATTCCCTGTATTGCCTCTGACTCTTCCAATGGTTTCTAGTGAGTTGGATGCAGATAATTCAGCCAGCATCCATGTTGAGCTACCTACTGGAAGATGAAACCAGCTGAGTTTTACCTATTTTTCCCTCAGTGGAGAGCAGTCTGAGTCATTCCACTTGGTAGAGCATCTTGGTTTTATTTATTCCAAAGGAAGGTAGTTGTTTATTATGTTTCTACTTCTCTTTTCTATAGCTATATATTTGAAGGTAGGACATAGTTGAAAACCCTCAGTGTATTCCAAAGTTGGGATCCAAGCAGAGATGGATAGACAGACTACACTCATGAGACTTAGGACCCCTTGGGAAACCAGACCAATTGTGCTCTTTCATGTAATGGCCAAAACGCAGCTTTAACTGGCTTAAAAGTCACCAGTGCTCCTCCATTACCCACCCAGCTGAGAATTATGAATCTGCCTGTATGAAAAATGGCACTTGGCTAACTGCTATCCCAAGGAAAACAGGTCTTCTAGGACAGACAGACAAGTGAGGAAAGCAGAATGTTTCTGGTGTAGAGGAGTCTCCTGGTTATATATACATGCAGCAAAGCTCAGAGGAGTAGGAGGGAAAAGCCTGGTTACCCATCACATGCCCTTTTCAGGATCCCACAAAGTCTGTAGGAACTGTGCTGTCTGTGCCTTACATGGTCACATGTGGGATGCGCCACCTAAATGGGGTGATGCACCACACTAAGAGCTAACACTTTAAATGGGAAAGACAAAAAGCCCTACCATTCCCATCTGCAGATGGGAAACATGCAGGAAAAATGTAAAATTATTGGAAGTCTGCAGCAGAGCCAGAAACTGAACCCAGAACTCTGGATTCTGAGCTCAAAACATTACTGAAAAGACCATTTTTCTCCTTTGGCAGCACTGATGTCAGTGGCATTATCCAGCTACTGGCAGCTGCCACTGAGAAACTTGTGCTAAGTTCCAACATCCTTCATTCCAATTACATGGAAACCTCAGCAGTGAAGAAAGAAAGGGTCTATGATTAAACTTTAAAAGCCAAGCAATTCAAGGATTTGTATGTGGTTGAGCTCTCTGGTTTACATTGCAATGGCAGAGTAGGCCAGGGCAAATATAACCACTTTTCTTAATTTTAGTTTAGAATAATACAAGTGGTTCTCTCCAGTGAAACAGACTGGCTACAGGCTAGCTGAAGATCTAGCACTAAAAAGAGGGGTATATGCAACATGGAAAAAGAAGTGGGAACCTTGCTTTCAAAGCTGTATAATGGGCCAGTGACTCCTATGATTTTTGAGGCATCTTTACCCCACAGACATATTAAGTAATAATTATCATTTTTCAGTTAAATAAGCACTATAGTTCAGCCACAGTTTGTTGCTTCTGAAACCGAATTAAGAAGGTGGATTTGTTTTAGCATAGTTTTGACGCTTTTCACCTTTGCCAGAATGGAACACCAACTTTGAGCTGGGTCCACTTACTAGGATATATATAAATCACATTTTACAAAGAATACAAAAAAGCCCACCCTTCCTTTAAAGTAGCTAACTCAGGTTTTGGAGAAGATGTGTGGACTTTCCTAAGGCATCTGGAGATTACAGTGGCTCACAAGTCTGAGCTCTGGAGTGTATGTGGTCATATGAAAAGATACCTGAAAGTTTTGAAAGCAGAGAGGAATCACCCCAGGCACAAGATTTTGTTGAGGGATGCCAGTTGTTCACACCGGTCTAGCTTATTGGTATAGAAGAAAAGTGCACATTTAAACATTAACTTTGATGCACAAGGCTACCTTCAAAGTGTTGGTTCTGTTATTGCTCAATTAGCATTAAATCTGAGGAGGAATTACTATTTTATGTATCTATGGGTAAGTTAGAAGGTGCCAAAATACAAAAATACTGTAATGACAACATAAAAATACCTTCCTGGCTTGACCAAAGGCCTGCCTGTCCTAAAATTCTGTTTCTGACACTGGCTAAATGTGATTGCCTAGGGTAGAGGGTAGGAATAGGGCAACCATGTATGCCCCTCCTCTCTCATTCTTAACTTACAACCAGTTGTGCCTAGTGGACTTCAAAGCAGAGGTAGTTTCTCTAGTGTAAGGAAAGCTTACTTAATTTCTCTTCCATAGTTTGACAGTCTTCCCTTGAATACATATAAAATTTTGTGGCCATGATGTTCTGTGTCCAGGAGTTCCACAGTTGTATGTTGCGTGAGGAAGCATCTCCTCTTCTTTATTTCCAGCCTGTCACAAACTAGCATGGTTTGAGGATAACTAATGTGATGTTAATGTGGAAAAGTTTAAATTTGCTTTGCCCTAATGTAGCTGATGAACAAGACATTTCTAATGTCAGGCTTGAGAATGAGTTTTCTATTTTTCACTAGAATACTCCTCCCTTTCTCAGCTCTTCCTCAGGGTCTGGATATTTGATATTTCTCTGTAGCTGAACTTTGTGAGCTCTTAGGAAAGTTCAGTCACTAACTGCTTGTTCATACACAAAGTCTGGCTTGATGTCATTCACTATGATGGCTGAAGTCTTCCCAGATGGACTCATAACTAAGTTTATAGGGAAGTCCATGTTTTCCTCTCTGCTTTATAGAGAGACTTTCTGCAAGGAAATGGGTGGAGTACTATGGCTCTCTTCTGCCACTCTTTAGAAAGAAGAAAAAAACCCAGTCAAAGCACAGAACCTTCAATAGATGCCTTGGAGCCTTCCATTTGAAACATGATACTCAAATGCTCACTACTTACAAAGGCAATCTTGGAAGCCAAGATTTTCTTCATTTATAATGAACCACTTGTCACTGGGAATGAACTAACTACACTTCAGCATAATTGGAAGAAGTTCAAGGAACTTAATAAACACAGTAATTCTCATTACAGACCAGGGCAGGGGTCCTGCTAGGCAGCTTTGTCATTTCCAGCCATGCGTTTTAGATCTGTTTACTAACCCCATCCCTACTGTTTGAGGGAGGCCAACTCCAAGCACAGGCAGTGCCAGCAGTTGCCATGGCCCAGTACTGGCAAACGGGAAACACAGAGATGATCTTGCCAGATGACAAGGATGTAAATGTGCAGATGGGTGCAAAGACAGCTTTGCAGGGTGGGAGGAGGGGAGAGAGAATACAGCCTCCAGGGGAAGGAGGAAATATCCTGAGAAGGCTTCAAGCTGATTGCAAGGAAAAAACCCTCAATATGTTACTCATTCTGCCAAGCTGTTCTCCTCTCTTCCTCCAAACCCCAAGAGGCTCTGCCCTCTCCTTTCCTTCACTCCTTTCCCATACAGATTTGGGGTTGGCTTACAGTAATTGGAATTCTAAAGAGTCAGCTCTTTGAGGTAGGACAAATTGCTTCAGAGAAGATAAGATGGAAACCAAAAAGCAAGAGAGATACACAGCTATATGAAAATGTTAAAATTCTTCCTCCAGTTTTCAAACCCAGCTGATAACAGGACTCCCTGTTTGGTGACATTCCAGCTGCCAGGCATATCCATACAAGTAAAACTATTTTCAGTTCTTCTCACTTCTTGCTTCCAACATTAAATATTTCTGCATCCACAGGACAAGAACTACCTAATTTTCCAGGATATCCTTCAAATATTTTGTCATTATAACCTATCTTACTCCAGCTGAATGCATCTCAGATGCTCAGGAAAAGGCTTAGAGTCAGGCAGAACTAGAACAGAGAGAATAACTTATCAGCGTAGCTCAGACAGAAGAAAAGTTGAGTCCAGCTTCCTGGCAGTGTTTTATCTTGGTCTGCTAGTGCAGCCTCTACCCTGGGGTTTCCTTCTTCTTGGAGGAAAGTTTACACATTTCAAACTAAGCTTACACAATTTTAAATGTAATTTTCTGGCCATAAAACAACAGAGGCTGCTTTAGTAACCACCTCCCTTAACTGCTTTTGACCTTATTCTTGAAATGACCTGAATTCACAGTTCCACTTTGACAAAGCAAACTAGAGAAAAAATTTTTGAAATCTCACACTTCCTGGGAGAAACCACTGCCCTAATCTTATCTCCACTGCTCCCCGCTCCCTCCTCCAGGTGCGCTCGCTCCGTAAAGCGGTGCGTGGATGTTGCCGTCCTCTCTGACATGAGGGGAAAAAACCATTGCGGCTCCTGGCTCTTAAAAAATTTAGGCAGCTTCATTACTCGTAGGAAGAGCTAAGTGTGGGCGGCAGGCGTGACAGCTCATTTCTGAGATGACAATCCCGGCCCGTGGGTAAGCGGCGCTGGCGCGGGGCTCCCGCTCTGGCGCAGTTCCGGCCGCGGCCGCGGGGCGGCGCTCCCGCAGCGCCGGCAGCGCCTCCGGTCCCAGCCCCGCGCCCCGGCCGCTCCTCCCGAGCCTCTCCCCGCTCCTCCCAAGCCTCTCCCCGCTCCTCCCGAGCCTCTCTCCGCTCCTCCGGGCCGGCAGGAGCCCCACGGGAAGGAGGTCGCGCCCAGCACGCTGCTCTGCTGCCGAAAGGCTCCGGGGGTCCAGCCCTGACAGCCGGGCAGCAGCCCCCGGACGGCAGCGGGGGACACCGACCGGGAAGCGGTCGGAGGAACGGCGGGGACGGGAGGGCTTTGCCGGGATAGCCGGCTTCCCACTGCCCTCTCCGCTGTTGCCGGGCTCTCCTATATGTTCGCGTGTTAAAGCCCGGGGCTATCCTGGAAGAAGACGAGGATTTGAGGAGTAAGTCTTTATCTCTCCTTAGCCATCCTCTGGTCCTGCTCTCCGCAAGCGGCTCTGCTTTTCCGCGCCTGATCCAAAGGAGTTTCCCCTCTACAAAGCCTGCAAGTTAAATACCTTGGCACGGCTCTTTTATTTTTGCCATTCCAAGATAAATCTGCTTCCAGCAGTGACGAATCTGGATGAAATTAGTGTCAATTCCAGAGGAGCGCGGAGATGGTAGCACTAATACTGAGGGGCTGAATCAGAATTAAAGGAGAGTTTGTTTGGAAGGGCGAAGAGGCTCCTTGCCTGATCCCAGCAGAAGGCTCAGCACAGAGACAAGTCCCCGAAAACCCAATAAATATGCCCCTTGCCTCAGTCCCATTAAGCCGTCTCATGAAACCGGCTTCTAATATTGAAAAACAAGGACCCGAGGGACGCGTGGCGTCTTAGCCCTATCAAAAATATATCCATCAGGCTAAAGAGGCAAGAACTTTTATACAAAACATCTCAGCTGCCAGACTCGAGGTATTGCCATCGCTCAGCCCCATCATTTTTTAAAACGACCCGCGTAGGAAGAATGACATCGCAGGAAAAAAAAAAAAATCACCTTAGAGACGCTAGTTACCTCGGACTGCCCGGTCCCCTCAGCCCCCATCCCCAGCTCCTCTCTTGCCCACCCAGCTCTCTGGGGGCTGCCTCTTCCCCCGCCGGGAAGGGTCTTGGTCATACCTGGCACCCCGCAGGACGGACGGAGGGAGGGTGGCCGCAGCCCCGGGGCTCAGGCTCCCGGCTCCCCGCTCCGCGCCGCTCGTTCGCCGCCCAGCGCCCGCGGCTACTGAGGACGGGGCGAGGGGAGCGGCCAGGTCTTCCCNGAGAGGGAGGAAGCCGAGAGGGCGCGAGGGGGAGGGCCGAGGGGAGCGGAGGCAGATCCCGGTGTCTCCTCGGATGGAAGGGAAGAAGGGGCTCTGCCTGCGGGGCGGGGAGGCGCATCGCCCCGGCAGCGGCTTCCTCTCGGCGCCGGGCGCAGAGCCGGGGTGACCCGCACAGGGACGGGGCGGGAGAGGCTGCGGGGCCGGGGTGCCGAGGCGGGGACAGGCCATGAGGCGGAGGGACCCCGTCCCGAGGGAAGGGCTGCGGGGCTCGCACCGCTCGCACCGCTCCACCTGCGGCGGCAGCGGGAAGGGCCGCTCCCCCGGCCCGCCCGGCGCTCCTGGGGAAGGCGAGGAGCGGGGAGTGGCATTCCCACGGACCGTGGCCTGCCCGCTCCTCCCTGCCCTCGCCCCTGTCTCCCGGCCCCGCTCCTCTGGAGCGCCTCGCTCCTAAGGGACCCTCCCTGCCCCCCTCCTCTGGACCATCCCCGCCCTTCAGGGCATCAGAGGCCAGGTGAGAAGCACCTTCCTCCTTCCCTCGTCACTCTTTGTTCCTCTTTGCTTTCCTCCTTTCCTTCGGTATCCCTGTGGTGTCCCCTCCCAAGGCAGAAAGCTTTGTGTGGTGGTCTCTCCTTCTTGGATCACTCCCTGGCCCTACAACAGGGTCCTTCCCAAAGGCACGCTGCCACACAGATGTGCAAGGTGAAAAGCACTTCTGCGAGCGCTTAACCCGAGCGCTTCCATTGAGCTCATCTGCTGGAAACTCATTTCACGCTAAATGAAGGACCATTGATTTGCCAAAACCAGCAGGAAATTTGTGGCATTGCTGGAGATCAGAGCGAGATCTCTAGAGTGCTGCTTTGTTGTTTTAATCATAGGCATATCCTTCCTCTAAAAGTCTTAACTTCCAAAATTTAGTGGAACCAATTATGTAAACAGGTTGAAAAGAAAGCTTTGGCCAACAAACTGCAGCCTGCAGTTTTGTTTTGAAGACTGAGGCTTGTTTCTTCAAAGTGTAAATGTCATTTGCAGTCCTGGTTTTGTTGTTGTGTGCACAACTTAAAGTGAAATAATAATAAAAATAGTAGTAGTAATAATAATAATAATAATAATAATAATAATAATAATAATATCATTCACGTGCCTGAGAAAATGAGATGAAGAATTCCCGATGTAATTAACAAGGCAAGACAGGATTGATTGTTAAGTTTTACAACAATTTACTAAACATAAGAACTTCCACACTGAGTGAGATGAAGGGCTTTGCTAGACCAATATCTTGTTGCATTATTAAAGGCAATAGTCCCCTCCAGCATTTTCACTGCCACCAATATTTCAAACTCAGAGATTTCTGAGGCAGATGTAGTTTCTAATAACCTTCACTGGATTTCTCTGTCAGGCACTTGCCTGTCTTCTCTTTAACCTACATAGAGCTGTATCATCTACAACTTGCTCTGGTAAAAAGTTCCCCAGGTCAAACATATGTTGTGCAAAATCTTACCTATTTTAGTGTCTTTTCAACCTGACTACTGCTGGCTTAATTTGATGCTCACTAGTCCTTTATCACATGCTCTGTAACTCCTCTCCCACCCTGAAGAATTCTATTTAACTTAGCTGTGCTTTACATCAAAAAAGGCCCTGTTTTCCATCCTATTGCTGAAGTTCAGGGACCATAAAAGCATCTGAAGGAAGGTGCAGCCAAACACTTCTTGGCAGTAGAAAGTAGAAAACAGGGAGCAACAACTACTTGCATTGGGCAGCTGTGTTGAGCAACAACAACTGCAGCTAGGGAGGTTCAAACTGGACATGGGGAAAAATTTCTTCACCAAAAGGAACATGCAACACTGGAACAAATTATCCAAGCAGGTTGTGGAATCACCATCCTTGGTGGTTTCCAACACTCACATAAACAAATCCACAGCTGATCTGATCTGGTGTTGGCAGAAGTCCTGTTTCAAGGGAAAGGTTGGGGCTGGGTGACCTGCAGAGGTCCCTCTCAACCAATATTTCTGTGATTCTTTACCTATACAGAAGCTGCAAGAAAATATGGATTTTTGTAGCAGGAAAAAGATATTTGTTTTGTTCTCAGCTGATTTCTTAACACTTTTTTTTCATTTGGTGTTCACCAGGCTCATGTTCCCAAGGAGCCATTTTCATACTCCAGGACTCTCTTTTGTGAGAAGTAATGACCAGATCAGATCCTGCCATTTCATACCTGAAGTGAGGGCCCTTTTCTTCTTGTGCAGCACTTTGAATTTATCTACACTGAACTCCACTGCCATTTTATTGCTCAGTCACTCCCATAAACTTTTCTGCAGATAATCAAGGTTGTCTCATCTTTATTAACCTAACTAATTTGATAGCCTCATCAGGCTTTGTGACCTGACTGCTCATGTCTTTTCCAGACCCTTTATGAATACACCGAATAGTGCAGCACAAAGCAGGTTGTTTTTGGTAATCTATCGCTCCCAGAAAAACTGATCCCCTTGTTCTATACTTCCTGTCCTGTTTTTCAGAAAATACAAATGTTTTTCTCCAACTCTGGATGATGGCATCAGCATGCTTTCAACCCCTCAGTTGCCTCACTCCTGATTTTGGAATGTAAATTTCAAATTTAAATTATTTAAAACCATGTTTTCTTCAATTCTGTGCCATGGTTTAACCCCAGCCAGCAACTAAGCCCCTCACAGCTGCTGACTCACTCTCCCCAACCCAGTGGGATAGGGAAGAAAATCAGAAAAAGTTAAAACCCATGGACTGAAATAAGAACAGTTTAATAATTGAAAGAAGACACTACAGTAAAAACAACCATAATAATATTCATAGTAAGAAAAACGGAGGTGGAAAAAAAAAAAAGAGGAATCTGTCCCCAGATTCTGTCTCCAGAAAGAGGAGTGATGCACAGGACAGTTGCTCACTGCCCACTGACTGAAGCCCAGCACATCCCTGAGCAGTGATCTGTGCCTCCAGGCCGACTGTCCCCAATTTACATACTGGGTATGATATTCTGTGGTATGGAATATCCCTTTGGCCTGTTCAGGTCACCTGTCCTGGCCATGCTCCCTCCTGGCTTCTTGTGCCCCTCCTCACTGGCAGAGCAGGAGACACTGAAAAGACCTGAAGCACTACTGAGCCACAACTAAAACATCAGTGTTACCAATATTGTTCTCATACTAAATCCAAAACACAGCACTGAAACAGATACTAAGGAGAAAATTAACTCCATCCCAGCTAAAATCAGGATGCCTGCTACATTACTAATATTTTATTTCTTGTAATAATAAGAGTATGCAATATGGATAATTCTTCATAAATAGTAAGAGATTTTAAAAAAATAATTATCACATTAAATTTTTTTTCAAAATATACTTTGCAGAAGACATAAGACATATATTTCAGAGTGCTGATTCTTTAAAAATACACTGTATAATGTACATGGCAGGGCTGTAAAAATATAATTGTTGGAAATTTTCCAACATGCTAATTTTATCCTTCAGAAGTAATTTTATCTCATCAGAAGATTAGTGAACCCTTTTGGTATTCTTACATGTTCTAAAAATAAGTTTGAGATCATATACTAACTGAGAGATGTTCACTTGGAATCAAACTTTGAAAGAGTGATACTTAAAATTAAAAAACCCAGAAGTCAGAGAAAAAATAAAACCTGCATTAGCATCAAGAATGCACTAACTTTTATCAAAATTCTTCCTGCATGTCTACAAAGAATACAAGGAAAAAAACCCAAGATTTTACCATCAGATTTGTAGCCTGGGTTTGAGTGAATTCACAGAATGGTTGTACTCTTATCTTGCGGTAAATAATCCACAAAATGGGTTACAAAATGTTTCCAAACAAGATTCTCCTAGATTTTTTTTTTTTTCCAGGTAGAAATTTGAGATAGAAGCTTCAACTTTCCCTGTGGGGAAGACACACTGAGCATGGATGTAGTGGCTGGGCAGCTGCTCCTGGAATGTCATTTGGCCCTCCGGTGCTGGATGAACACGTGGGTCTTGCACACATGCAAAGAATGTTTGATCACAGCAACAACATGCCTTTTCTGCAACCTCCAGATTGATATTCCTTGTAGTGCACGTACCCACAAAATATTCTTT
The DNA here is from genome assembly GCA_013396875.1 of Vireo altiloquus. Lineage (NCBI taxonomy): Eukaryota > Metazoa > Chordata > Aves > Passeriformes > Vireonidae > Vireo > Vireo altiloquus. Next base: position 1,300,861 of record VZRF01015809.1, read on the forward strand.
CACATATTACTTAAGGGAAAACAGGCAGGTGCAACTCAGGAAAACAGAATGCAAATGCCTGTAACCAAATTAAAAGTTAAATGCATTGTCCTTAGCCATATACCACTTCTTTATATATACCATATAAATAAGTCAGCTTTAATCTCTTCCTTTTTTACTATTTAGACCTTCTTCTACTTATGTATACATACATCCATGTACTTTATTCCAAAACTAATGATTACTTGGTTAGTGCAAGTAACTCAATTTTCTTCATATTTTAATTCTCAAGTTGAAGCTTGAGTATTTGTGGGTACCCTTCCAGTTCAGCTGATAGATGTTTCACTTCCTTTCTACTCTTCTTACCCCAGGCAGACTATTTTTGGTGAGTTTTAACACTTTTCCCGTTACCAAACTCGAAACTTGTGATAACTCATTGGCTGGTGATGAATGGACGTGAGATATTTCCTACTGCTTTCAGAACAAAGGGATGTGAAATACAATGGATCTTTCTTACAGGATCACGAATAGTCTCCATGGTAGTGTCTCTTCTGTGGCAGCTTGTTGCCACAGAGGCCCTTTTGTTTTGTGGACCAGTGGGGTTGGTTATTGTGCTGTTCAGAGGTGCCTGTGACACAGTGCTGATCAGTTAGACTAAAACCCTGAATGAAACAGACCTCTGTTAGAGACCCTGCCTTTGGGAACTTGTAAAAGACACAAAAACTGCAATACATCGTATAATTGTTTATCAGGGCACACAATGGGGACAGAGAGGACGACAAACAGCATTGCTAGCTCTCCTGAAATGCTGGAATTTAGGAGAATTCAGCACAGACCAATGGACTATCGCTGTATAGGCTAGCGAGGTATCCCACTAGGATTGGACATGTGAAATACTGCTGTGCCAGACATGGATATTAGCAACAAGTGTACTGTCATCAACACAGGAACTTAGAGATGGCAGAAGTGGGGATGTGAAAGTTGAAGTGCCTAACTGTGACCTGATTTTCACAATATGAGTTTAGGAACTAGATATATGGGTAAGTAATAGACATGAAAAAATCCTCACTTTGTAGTAGCACAAACAGATGAAGCCTCATTTCTCAGTTAAAACTGTGTCAAGTTTGTGATCAAATCAAGCAGATGCATGGAGCTCTGAGCAACCTGGTCCAGTGAAAGGCATCCCTGCCCTCAGCAGGGTGGTTGGAACAAGATCATCGTTAAGGTCCCTTCCAACCCAGACTGTTCTATGACTCTGTGATTCTTTCTTCAGTGAGGCAGCAAGCAAAAATAAATGTGTTTCTGCCTAAGTGTACGACCCACAGGAGAGAAGATCTTCCAACTGTGCAGAAAGGAAGACAGTTGATAGCTCAGTCACCACCCAGCTCCTGCCTTTTAGCACATTTTTATCTCCCTCTAGAGCAGCAGTTGTACGTGAAGCTGGACGGGCTCACTGTTCTAACACTTGTGCATTTAGTAGAAAAGCAGAGTCAATTGTTCATTCATCATTGCTAAAAATCCAAAATCTACAGTTCTTACCTGATGTGAATCATCACGGAAATCATATACATATATATGTGTAAAGTGAACATTTTCCTCAATGAAAATTTCCACAAGAAGAGGTAGTTCTGGAGATGTGTCAGATGGCAAATAGATCTGTACACACAATGTGTTGGCAGGTTGCAAGCAGGTACTGTTAAGGAAAAAAAAATCCAACCCACACCATTTTTGTGAGCATATTACTTTGAAGGAAATAGTTTCCTCCAACTGGCGCTCCTACTGCGCAGCCCATCAGCAGCTTTACTGAAAACTCAGTGAATTACAGATGCTAATGCAGCATACCATGATATGAATAAGTGACATATTGATGTGAGGAGAAAAGAAGTGCATGAACAATGACTCTGAGAAGCTTTGGAAGAAACCCCAAATTTGCCCGGCTAAAGCTGGATATTCATCCCCTCCCCAAGCCTCTAAACTCCTATAATGGAAACAGCATACCACAGAGGAAAGTTAATAGAGTGACATTGACATGTTAGATAAAATTAGATTTTAGCTACCTTCAGCATGATTGACCCAAGAGAGGGGAAAGAAAATCCAGGGAAAGATGAAATGGCAAGGGACATGGCACCTAATCTCACCATTCAAACCAGCAGAGGGTGGGTGGCAGTGAAATGCACATCTTAAAAAGTCTGAGAAATCAGAGGAATTAACAGCAATATGTTACTGGAAAAAACGTGACATTCAGCATAAAAGTGAGTTCCCCTGGAACTCCCAAATAGAATATTGAAGCAGTATTCCTCGAGAAGTATGAACAAAGTAGGGAAATGTGAAGTAACAGAAATTACATTTAATGAAAAAGAAATTTTAAAAGGGGATGTTGGCCTTAATTCATGGGTATTATGTAATATAGTCTTTATTGTCAGTGTTAATGAAGGTGACCATAAACCATTTACTGCCATTATAAACATGCTCAAGAGAGTTTTAAACTATAATAAACATTTTTAAACTATAGAACATGTAATTTAAAATTAATACAAACCTGAGAGGAAAAAGCACACTTTAAAAAGACTATTTATTGAACCACATTCCAGGATGTTATTCCATCACAAGACAAATTTTTTTTTAATTCTTAGTAAACTGTAGGTATGAAGTCAGATGAGAAGAAAACCTGATGACACTGTTTTAAAATTCCATTCACAAGCTTGAAATAGCTGGACAGTTCTGCTAAAATTATTAACAGTGTAATAACTAACAATGGTGGAAATTTTAAGGTTTCACTTTAAACTTCAAACTTAATATTCCACTGGAACGAACACAGGTATTTTATGCCTCTCAGTGCCATAATTACTTTTAGGAAAACAACATTATATTGATTACCAAAATCCATGGTGAATACAGCATCAGGGTGGCCTTGTTGCTACCCTGGTAAGTGCACATTACCTTTGTGCCTCTGAAGCTGGCGTGGAAAACTAGGACCAAGCAGCACCAACATGTTTTTAATGCAGTCCTCCATCTTCTGTTTTGCACTCTACTGTGTCTTCCTGTTCATGTATTCTCTCCTGTGATCACCCCTGTGTTAGGCAGGACTGGTCACATTGGTAGCTGTAGGAAAGTACAGCTGCAGCTAAAGAAGTGGGGGATCTCTTCCATGGGTGATACAGGAGATTGAAGTCATTACTCATAACCATCCCTCTTGGATCACAAAGCCTCTACATATTTCAGATAGTTTTAGAGCTGTCTGTAGGTTTTCAGTTTGCTGCTGGAATCATTTCCACATGCTAACAACGCAGTAAATAGTTCAACAAGGAGAGGGAAGGCAGAAATGCCTCGCCCTCATCAGACACCCCTTTGCACTTGGTCGGTATGGATTTCTGCAGTAGTATTTGAAGAGGATCACATCTCCTGGCTGTTATTCCAACTGTGCTAGTACCCTAAGGATTTCTGTAGATGTAGCATCATTCTCAAGAGGCTACAGGCAGAAGTACCCTCAAAGGCAACCCATAAATAAACTGGAATATCTACTGAGGGATGATTTCACCTTTTTTTCTTTGAAAGTCTGACCTAAATTTGACTTTTATCTTAATAAAGACACATCCTAAGACCCTCCAGCAACTTTTCGCTCTCACTTGTGACATGCTCAGGTTCATGGCTCATGCAGTCACAAAAAGACTCATTGGGGTCTCTCTTGAAGGAGCAGTACTTTGACAAAGGAAAGACAGAAGAAGAAAGATACAGTATGCATTTTTTTTCCCCTGTGACAGGAAAATTAACAAAATATGTTAACTTCTCTGACAAATAAAAAAAAAAGAAAGATGACAGAAATTAGAAAACGTTATCATTTTCCTTTTCTGATGTTGCTTGGGAAAACTGTAAATTTGGGCATAAGTCCAGAGGGTAATTGGAAAAACAAGAGCAGAATTAACCATCATATAAGCTGAAGTTTTTTGGGAAAAAGTTCTGTTCATTCCTGTCTCACAATTCTCTAGCAGATTGTCTCAGCTATAACGCAATACAACATCCAATGCAAGCAGTGCAGAGCAGGACACCAGTAGCACCTGGAAGTAGTTTAGATCAGACCAATACTTTCAGAGGTATCAATAAATCAAAAGTAGCATATTGGTTTATTTATTATCCCAGAATAACTGCACTTCTCATTTTGAATGGCTTTTTGAATTAAACATACTAGACAGTGCATCTTCAGTGGCATCTTCAACAATTCCATGGATTGTTTGATACCAATGTCATATTCATCCCGATCAATTTATTTGGTCTGCTTGCTGGTACAATAAGGTAAGGGAGAGAAACCCAGAGCTCAAAGTAAGATAGTGAATGGTTTGTTTTTTTTTTCAATTCACTTTGTAGCAGGTCTCAAGAGAGAAAAACAACGGTAGGGATTCAATAACCACATAGATTCTTCTCCTCTATCCATTACAATTTTTGCTTCTGATTAACTCTCTAAACCACAGTCTCCTTGCAGAGTGTAACAACATTAAAACAAAACAGATGTGAGAAGATTTACTTTAGAATGAATTTCATGCAAGTTAAAATAAATGGAAAGTTATAGCCCCAACTTGTAATGGAAAACTGATACTCATCAGAATTATCACCCATCCACATACTTCTGCTCAGCCAAGATTTTTAAACTAAAAATGGCATGTGATTCAGCTACCAAATCCTCCTTAGCTATATGTCTTGTCAAAACTCCCTAAGAAGGGGTTTGTCTGCTTCTTGTATTTCTACAAACCTCACCTTGCTTGCAGAAAAGGCAAATGTTTACGTACAGAAATCATGGGACTTCTCAGTGTATAATCCCTCCCCACCACAGCAAGCATTTTATGACATGTTATGACATGTTATAACATGAAATTTTATGACACCTGTGGTTTTATGACCCCTGTGTCTTCACCTGTGGTTCCCCATTTTATATTCATTAAGGTGCTGCTTGTTATTATGATGCCAACTCCTCCCACTGCCTGTAACATCATCCAGTGTTTTCTACACATTGTGTTGGAGCAAACACCATCGTGCTTCAACTGCTTCTGCTGTTGTCTCTCTCCATCTCACTTCAGAACCAGATTCTCTTTTACTTCATAAGGCCCCTTCAAATGCTCCCCTTCTGTGATACACAAAGAATACATATCACACTTAGGCTGTTGACAAGCAGAAACCAAGAAAAACCAAGCATGCAGACTATTATTATTTTATTATCTCCTGTAGTCTCCTTTCTGTCTGTATTTCATTTATAATATATATCAGCAGATGACTGTAGAGTCCTGGTTTGAGGTGGAGATTATATAAGCAATCATAATACAGATAATAAATTAATTTTTTCAGCATGTGATGAAACACATATGCACGTGCATTACTTCAGTTGTCACAATACTGCTTTTGGAAGAAATTTAAATATATGTAGATGCTCTGTTTGTGCCATTACCTATTCTGTTTTAATCACAATTGCTGTTAGCACACTGTTGCAGCAACAGCTCTGCACTTCCACTTGAATATCTTGGGTTTAGCAATTCATGAACAGCATCTAAAAATATATCCTCATTTGAAAATTGGTGTTCAAGCTACAGTCTACAAGCAGTTCCTGTTTAAGCCTACTTATTTATTTGAGCAGCTTTATCTCAGAGCACAAAAGAAACCTTTGTTGTTCCAGAAAGCATTATTTCATTTTTCCATGTTCAGAAGTAACTGAGATGATATTGTTCTGTATTTCAATTATCTCTAATGTGAGCCTTAAAAACAAGATGGTTCATTTACCATGTATCAGCTTTGTACTTCCTTACTCTTTGACAGTCAGTGGTAATAGAAGTAGGAAGCCAACATTTGTAGTCATATGGATTAGAAAAATAACTTTAGAATGGCAGAAATACATGGAAATACCTGGTCCCATGATTTCCTTTAGAAATAGATGTTTTAGACTATATGCCTAATTGAAACACTTACTACAGAACAACATGGCTTTGGCCTTCCAAGTAAAACAAGCATCCAGCCAAGAGAAAGGCTTTCCAGTTACTAACAGCTCAATAAAAGGGAGTTCTCTAGAATACTGTAAAGTTCTTCCAGAGAAAGAAGGTCCCAAGTTACTTAGATCCTCTCCAAGCCCATTCGTAATTCCTTGTTCCAGTTATTTACCCCTTTTTCTCCAACCCAGGGAGATTTTACAATGTGTAGACATTTACTCCAGCCCACGGTGGACTGTTAAACCCCAGAGTGGCTGAGCACAGTTACAGAGTTGTCACCAACTCCTCCAGCTCTTCTGCACATTTCCTACAAGATCTGTCAAACCACAGGGGAGGAATCAGAAAGTAAAGGCCCAGTCTGGCTGGCTTGGGATTTTGCACATGACCAGAGATTTCTAGATGTCAGAATTTTTGACCAACGAATACTTTTACTTAGGACTAGTTTGCATTGCTTCCTGGAACCTGCTAAAGGTCTGAATGGGGATGTGGTAGACATCATTATTTAGAAGGGGGGCATCTGCCCTCTTTAAACCTCATAAACTTAATTGCCACTGAAGTTCATTCAGCAATTTTTTCAAACATTCCAAAATGTGTGGTTACACAAGCCTAGAACAGCATAACCTCTGTCCTCTTAGTTTAACTATACATAGACATGAAGTTTTGCTCACAATACATATGTGTACTTTTGCCTTCTGCCAAATAATGCAGGCATATGCTATCTGTAAGGATGTCAAGTGCATGACTTAATAGCTATTTGATAAATTTGAGTATCCCATGACAAAAAAAAAATATTTACCTACTAAAATGGGTGACGTAAAAGTAAAGAAGCAAAAGTAATGGGTCAAATTTCCACACGAAATTCACTACAAATAATTTTCAAATTATATGTACAAGTAGAGCCTATCAAAAATATAATTATATGTGCAAACTGTTTGAGTGGAGGTCACATCAGCTTCCGCATAGGAAAATTCCCCTAGGGAGGTAGACTGCTCAGCTGGATTATTCCTGGGCTCAGGAAGCCAAGATTCTTAAACAACAGTTGTTAGTGATTTAATAATACATGAATATGACTCTGAGGTTAAAAAATAAAGCACAGAAAATAAAATCTTAAGGGAATAAGATATGACTAATGGGAAAATTCACTGCATTTGAATTTTTCTTTACATTATCACAGTCATGCTTTGTTGACTTCAGCAAATTGCATTGCTGCTTAGCAGCATTATTATCTTAACTCTAAAATATTCAATTAAGGTTTCTTGAATGGAATTAATTAGAAAAATATGATGATATTCCCATGGTGTGATCCTGACTTCATTCTTTACTTCTTTATTTTTTCACTTGCCAGAAAGAATTGGAAACACTGCACTCAGTTCCACTGAATCAGCTCATTCTTGTAAAACATACAGAATCATCACTGGTTACTCTCACTTATTAATTCTTGAATTAATAGTATTTTTTGAGATGACTACAAGAAAATTAATCCTTATATCAAATATTCATATTTTCCTTCAATAAAAGATTTTTTTTACTTCTAAGACATAATTCTAAAAAAGATTATTTTTAATTCACTGTTGTGAATTAATAAAAGTGTGAAATACTACTGCATAAAGGTTTTAATTTGTAGAGTGAGCAAGCTTATGTACCTCTGTTAATTTACATAGTTTTTATTTTTCAATTCTGCTATCCAAAGAAAAAAACAGTTTTCCTAATGTTTGCAGAAGCCAAATTCCATTGCTTTGCAACAAGCAAACATTACAAAACTGACATTACTGCTTAGACTTGAAGTACTAAAAACGTTCATAGTCTATGCAGAAATTAGGATAATTTTAAAATCAAGGTTTTAACTAACAGTGAATCAATGGGTTAAAAATACTACATGGTTAAGTCATCATTTGTCCAGATCACCCAATTCAAAAAAGTGGTAATCAAATCACAGCAGTTAAAAGAACAAAGATTTATTAACCTTGCTAATAGAAAATTAAATCGGTTTAGTCAAAACCTTCTTGTTCTTCTTTCATTCCCAGCACACAACAGTGATATTGAAACAGTTGGCAGAGACCTTTCTACCCATGTTGATTTTAGTCCCAAGTTACAGTTATTAGCTAAAGTCCTAAAATCAATTTAGCTAGCCTTAAATAGCTTCCTAGATTTCATATGCAGTGCTATTACACAGTTGCAAAATTAAGCTTTGTGCTTTGTGGTTGTGTAATCAATCCAATACATCTCACAGGATGGAAAACTCACAGTGGAGCCCACTGGGCTTTCAGCCCCCCTCACCACTGGCCCATCTTTATGTTTCTCAAGTATTTTACCAGATGAATCTTGTATTGTGTTTGATGAAATGTCTGCAGGTTTCAGGCTTTCCTGATTGATAGAGTGATGAGGTCCTTATCTATGGGCAGAATACTTTCATAAAGATCAGACAGAAATTGTCATTTCTCCTGAAGATAGGAAAGTAGTTAGAGAAAGTCCTGCAGAGGATGACTTCTGTGGGATAGTCACTACTGCAGTTATGTGGTAGAAAAGGTGAAAAACAGAGTCTAGGGCTGCCTTTACAGAGAAAAGGCCACTTACTTTAAATAAATAGATGATAGCCATGTGATCGCTAGATGCATGTTTGCCTGGTTTGGGCATTCTCAAGCTCACAGAAACAGCTGCAAGCCTCATTGTTAAGACTTTTCATTCACCCCAAAGCATCTTGTGCTCCCTGAACATGCTGGAAATCAGCTGAACAAACCCAGAGTCAGTAGACCTATCACAGCACCAGGCAGAGTAGCTAAGGGAGAATATATGAAGTTTTGTTAATTTTTACACTGTATGGTTTATATCCATTCAGTAAGAAAGAACTAATAGCAAAGATCTGCTTTCACATTTAGTTGACCTAAGCTCCACATAATATAAACCCATTAAAGTACATGCCACGGAAAAATTGCCATTTGAGCTATTTCTCTCACAGCCCATTGTTATCATAGCTGTCACTTTTTTCCAGTACATTCTTTAAAAATTAAATTGCACACAGGTTGACATCATGGTAGTTTTAGCAACATAGACTATGAGCCCATACAATTTATATAGCTGGTAAGTCATAAATTGCAGCTTGCATAAAAATATTAAAATAACTGAAAGAATTAGTTTCTTAAGAAATAATATAATAAAATAAATTGTGTGAAGTAGCCTCCATTTGAAAATTAATGACCTATATAGCCTCATTTTGTCAAGGGTTTTCATAACACTTTGTGGCATTCAGTGTATCAATATCAGTGTAATGAGATGCCTCGCTGTTATTGTTCATTCTGGTCATTGTTCTAAGTCAACAATTTCAGTTCAAACTAAACCTTCAGAACAACAAAACCTGATACATGTCCATTTATTTATTGATTTCAGCTGGGTAAAGTAATTGCAAATTATTTTCTTCAGTGTGTTCCAAGTGTCCAATTTGGACTTCTTTCTGAGAGACATAGATGTAAGCTACTTCAAAGCTGTCAGTACTTTTGACTCAAAATGTCTATATCTTTCACTAAGTTAATTGTCTTCCTATGGATTTTCTGCAGAAAATTTAGCAATGGACGGAAAAAAACAACTCAATTTACAAGCTCACAATATTCTGTAGCTTTGTCCACTCCATCTGTTTTAAGGTGAGATGCTTTTTGTTTCTAGGATCTATCAAAGGAAACTTTATGACTAGAGTGAAGACAAGGAGGACTAGTAAGGCATGTGGGACAAAGGAGAAGCATTTTGCTTAAGCTTTCAAGCCTCAGTGCAGAGCAGTTAGGCTTTTTGGCTCTGAATCTGCTGAAAACTATAGAGGCAGCCTAGAAAGATTAGCTTGAATGGCTAAAGTTACCTTTCTGGAATACTTCACAGTTGCCAGACTCTTAGGTGGCTAAATTTAGATGAAGTAAATCCCATTCTCACTGCAGTACAAGTAATCATGAGCTACTTTATTGCAACTCTCTCCTACTGATGAAAATTAAAGGAGAATACAATTATTTTTTCTGGATTTGGATTGTCAATAAGCATAATGAAAGATAATTTTGAAATGTAATTTCAAAAAATTATTTCTTAAAAAATATTAACATTTTAGAATTAGAAGATTCACCAAGATTCTATTTTGATATTTCTGCAAGAAAAAATAAACCCAAATAGTAAGGTAATAATAATTTTTTAATATATATCCTTCAAGTAATACCTGTGTTCTTGTGGGGAAATAACTCTGAATCCTTAATTAAAGGATTAAAGTCAAAAGATTTTTGGAATAAAGTCTGAAAGCTTGGGATTTGCGGTCCTAATGATTCCTTTGTAATTTTTTAGGATACTTTAATAATGAAACATTTCTGTAAATGGGAATGGTAATCCAGATCTTTATTTAAAGTGGAAACTATCTCTCCAAGATTTCCAGAGTTTTGTCTTTTATGGGAAGATTGGATCCACACTGTTCTATCACTTTCAAAATACGTATCAGAGATTGTGTCTTGAGACTAAATACCTCACAATATACTTAAAATTTTATCATTCTGTTTTCCCATGCCACTACTTTACTTTCTGCAAGAAAGAACAGATTAAGAGGAGAAAAATTCCAGGATTTAAGCAGTGATTGTTTACACAAATTCCTTTCTCCACTATATCAGTTACAAAGACGAAATGCTTGTGTTCTGTACTGTCATACTCCTTATCAAACAATGCATCCAAATGAATTACAAGAACTCTGACTTTTGAGCTGTTATATTTGCTACCTTAGCAGAAATCCTTTCTTTCTTTCTTTTCTTTCTTTCTTTTCTTTCTTATCTTCCTTCCTTCCTTCCTTCCTTCCTTCCTTCCTTCCTTCCTTCC
>VZRF01015809.1:1311697-1331992 GCA_013396875.1 Vireo altiloquus
CTTCCTTCCTTCCTTCCTTCCTTTTTTCTTCCTTTCTTCCTTTCTTCCTTTCTTCCTTTCTTCCTTTCTTCCTTTCTGTCTTTCTGTCTTTGTCTCTCTCTTTCTCTCTTTCTTTCCTTCTTTTTATTTCATGATAGTTTTATATTTCTTTTGCTTCCTTGTTTTCCACTGTTCTGGAATTGCAGTACAAGATAATCCTATGCACAGAAATTGTGAAAAGTCTATATAAACTTCAGAATTATAATAACCTCCAGCTGCTAGCAAAAAGAGAGTTAAGCAGCAATCTTTGGTTTATAGGCCTATCCTGTCACTTCATGATTTTGAGGAATGCAAAAAATCCACATAAATGTCATTTATGTTTGACCTGTTCTTATATAAATGAACGGCATAATAAAGAAATCTGCAAGATATCCTACTTCAGATTCTACCCATGCAAAAGGGCTCTTCTTTCAGCCATCATCAATAGTAAGACTTGCTCATACCTTGTCAGATCTTTATGCTATAACATATATAGCTGAAAACAAGACACAAAATTAATAAGTACAGGCAACTTCATGAGCTGGTATAATCACATAAGTGTTTTACACGGTCACTGTTCCTCCAGCTGTCTGTGTGAGTAAGTATTTCCTGTCAAACTTAGACTTGTAATTTCAGGTTTCAAATGAAAACAGCAGTGGGGTTTGATCTGATTTTGGAATACCTTCATATTTTTACTGTATCTGGCTGTCAAACTCATTCTCATAATAATAAATGATATCAAAGTATATAAAATACTTCAGTAATTAAGGGCAAAAGCAGAATATCATAATGTATTTCAACATTTTGTATTTTAATGAACTAACCACAATTCTGTTAATAGCTATTACGATCCTGGCAGAGATATCAATCATATGAAAAATACCCCAAACCCTATAATTAACTAGACAAACGACATCAGCAAATTAAGACCCTTTAGAGTTTTGCCAAGGAAAACTGTGACTAGTGAAATTAGATACAAGATCAATCACTGAAGGCAGTGGGCTTGGCAGAAGGGAGTCAGAGAAAACTCACGAGTCTGGGAATATGTGCCTGAGGACATGGACAGGATTAACAAATGAAAACCCATGCCTGCTTGAAATGAAGAGGAAGGAAATTCCCCCCAGGCTCCTGTCCCTAGAGGAAAGAGGACTTCTAGTACTAGAAATCTTTGGCACAGTTGTTGATGGGTAAGAGAACAACAGGTATGGGGAATCAGCTTTTCTGTACAAGGTCAGTATTAATTCTGTGTCAGAAGAGAAGAGGACTGAGAAGCCTGGTGGAGTAAGTAGGGAATCAGGGAACCTGAGTGCTGGATGATTAAGAGAGCACTCCATCATCCTTGTGCCTGCTTGGGAGAAAGCATCATTCCCAAGCCTAACCACTGCATTTTGTAATTCATTAAAGCAAACAGTCAAATTCCCTTTTCATTTACTGAGAGCAAGTTTTAAGATATAACCTTAGCCTTTAGCTTTTTGCTTTTTACTCTCAATACGGCATTCGGCATCCTCAAGTCTAGGCATTTGGGAAAACGGTTGATTTCCTAGGGAATTTTCTGAAGTTAGATAATAAACTTTCCTGGCAATTAAGCTCATGGAGATGACATAGGAATGATGACACATTCATTAGGTCTCTCTAACTGCAGAAGACATCCAATTACAAAGGGAAGAAATGAGAAAGGTACCACTAGTACCTAGGCATCCCTCTTTGAGCCTTATGAGGTCTTTTGTTTCTAGAAGTAGCTAGTACCCAGCGTGGAAGGAGAAGGAAGGGGAACATTTTCCTTCCATGGGCACAAGTTTCTTGAAGATTTTCTCTCTCAGTACACTCTCTTCTTTCAAACTCTTGCAACATAAGCTAAATCCAAGAAAGGCCTTCCAGGACAAAGTAGGTACCACAGACCATGTTTGTTGATATACTTAGGGACTGAGGTAAATTAAAAATGGTGGCCAATATGAGGAGCAAAAAGAAATACATGGCAAGTGTGATATGATTGATACTAACTGAGTGTCCAGGTAATAAAATGGCAGATAAAATTGAGTAGAGATTACCATACAGTGATATATATCGGAAGAAACAATTTCATCTTAACATATAGAGTGGTGTACCTAGAGTACATAATTGCCATTATGACCTGAAATCATGCCATATAAGTAGATACTTCAATGAAAATACCACCTCATGGTTAAACAGCTGTCAAAGCAGACAGAAAGTTAGGAATTATTAAGAAAGAAGAGAGGGGGAAAAAAGGAAAACAGTATTATGCTACCATAAAATAAATTTACAATGTCCCCACATCTTGAATACGACATGTAATTCTCTTAATCTGTCTCAGAAGTTATAAAATAAATCAAGAGAATGTCAATAAAGAGTGTGCAGAGTATCAGAAAATGATCTCAGAGTATGAGAAAATGGAAAACTCATTCTGGACAACAGCTGATCTAGAAGAAAAAGATAAAGGTTTATAAAATCCTGCATAGCATGGAGATAGGAAACAGGGTATGATTTTTCACTGTTTTTTTCAATAGAAGCAACTTCAAATGAAACAAGCAGGTAACAGATTCAAAATAAACAAAAGATATACCTTTGTATGCATACATAATTAAGCTGTGAGTCTCCCTAAATGTTGTGGATTCTAAAAGTTTCCATAAATAAAAAGTCGTTAGGACAAACTCATGGAACCAAAATCTGTTCCAGGCTTTTAATGTAAATGCACCTCCTCTCTTGTGAGACGCGGAAGACACGAGAGATCATGAAGGCATCAAGCCACACTTGGATGAGAAGGCAGGTGAGTAAAAGGCTCCAAATTACTCAGTTGCTACTGTGTCCACTAGGATATTATGCGTACAAGGAGAGCATTTTAGGAGCACCCAAAACTGTTGGTCTGACTGGACTCAGAAGACTCAAGCAGAACAATGCTCATTGCTAACTCCCAAGCTTCCCCTGACCACTCCCAGGGACAGAGAGGTGTTGTTCTGGAAGAGCCCAGAAACCACCCCGTGACCTTTTCTGATCCAGTGGGGAGCTTTTGCAAGTTTAGGCAAAAGCTCAGCGTTGGAGGGTGGAGTCAGACTGGCCTTCCTCACTTCAAGTCTGCTTTTGAAGATGGGCCTTTGATTAGCTGAAGTTCTCTATCATTATCTTTTTTAGTAATGAGAATTATAAAGAAAATATTAGTAGAAAATATACATTTCTCAGGGGAAGTTATGTGGCTGTTCCCTAGATAGGTTCTTAGTGGGGCACTGCTCTTGTAACAAAAATATTTTCTGCTCCTTGCAGGAAATGCAGTTCCCAGAAGAGTCAAGGACTGCAAAGGGAAGTGTGACCTTCTTTAGGGAGCTGTAAAAAATACCATCCCCAAGGCCCACAGGCCCTGTGTCTGCAGAGCTAAAGTCAGACTAGCAGCAGTGCAGAGATAGGCTGCGTGGTTTCTATAGTAAAATCATGGTTTATTTGTCAGCTGTAGCATTGATCTATCTACTTTCCATTTTTACTGCCTTTCCTATAATCTGCATGTCCTTCCCACCTGCTAAGAAGATATTTGTAAAGTACCCCAGATGCTGGAGCAATAGCCCCTATGCTGAAGAAGTCAACAAAAGAAAAAGTACATTGTCTTTAATGGAAGCTAGAAATGATTGAAAATTATTGGCTGTATAGGTTACTGTCTCTGTCGTCCCATTTCGGTGTGTCCAGAAGCACAGCAACACCTTTTCTTCAAACTTCAGAAGTTTAACTAAAATGCTTAGGACTGTTCAAAATATATGGACCACTATTAATGTCTGTGAAGCAATGGATCTGGAACATATGAACACTTCATAATACTTGAATGCAACAGTCTAAGGTAACAATACCCACAGACATAAATACGCATAATAGTTAGACTTCTTGGAACAGTTTGTTTCTTTACATTTGCAGTGCTGCAAATTATGCTGTTGATCCTGTTGTCACAGCAAAATCACAATCAAATTCAAACAGACAGTGAGTGGCTTAAACGAGTCGCCACTAGGTGTTTCCTACACTACTGTAACAAATAACAAATGTTGCCAACACAAATTAAGGACATACAGTGTTTTAGAAAGCGAGATGTCAATATTACTGTAGTATTATTGGCATTAAAATGGAAAATGCTAAAAGTTTGGCATTATCAGATACTGTCATACAAATAAAGTGTACAAATCCCAGGCTGGATACCACCATACCATGCCCTAACTGCCAAGTATAACATGCCCTTATATCTTCCCTACCAGTGGATTCCTCAGCCTACAGACTGTCACCTACTGGAGGGACCAGCTGTGGGGTACAGTGGAAGTCAGCTCCTGCATTCTTAGTGAGATAGATCTTAGCTATACCTCCTGGTATTGTTTTTACAGTTCTCAACTAATTACTTTTTTCATTGTTTCTACAAAATTTATTACCTACCAGGTACTGCTCTGTTCTGAAATGTTCCTGTAAGGAGCTTTACACTCATTTGTCAAATAAATTAACCTGGCATATTCTTTAATACCCTTATTTTTTCTAACTAATTGTAAATCATTCATCCTCAGTCAAATTTAATCCTTAATGCTCTACTGGATTTTAATCAAATAATAAAACTAGTGATACAGAAACTACAATGGATTTTAAATCACTACAGATTATCAGGATAACATTACAAATGCCATCTTGTCACATGTCCAAAGATTGCACTTACAAAATATCTTTTTACTGACAGAGGTGGGTTGAGCCTGGCTGGACACCATGTGCCCACAAAAATCTGTCTATCACTCCCCTCCTCACCTGGGCATAGGAAAGAAAATAAAACTAAAGGCTCCTGGGTAAAGATGAGGACAAAGGAGATCACTCAGCAATTACTGTCACGGGCAAAACAGGCTCAACCTGGAAATTAATTTAATTTATCATCAAACAAATCAGAGTAGTATAATGAGAAATAAGAACAAATCTAAAACCCACATTCCCTCCGTGCCTACATCTTCCCAGGCTCATCTCCATTTCTGAATTCCCCACCTGCACCTCCAGCAGTGCAGGGGCACAGGGAATGGGAGTTTCAGTCAGTTCATCACATCCTTCTGCCAGTCCTTCCTCCTCATGGGAGGGCTCCTCATGCTCTTCCCCTGCTCCAGCACGGGGTCCCTCCCCTCCCACAGGAGAGGGTCCTTCATGAACTTTTCCAATGTGGGTCCTCCCCATGGGCTGCAGTTCTCCACAAACTGTTTCAGTGTGGGTCCCTCCCACACGGTTCAGCCTTTCCAGAACAGACTGTCCCAGCATGGGTCCCCTGCGGGACCAGCAAACCTGCTCCAGTGGGAGTTCCTCTCTCCATGAGGCCACAGGTCCTGCTAGGAGCCTGCTCCAGCACGGGCTTCCCACAGCCTCCTTCAGGCATCCCCCTAATTCAGAGTGAGGTCCTCCACAGGATATCTGCTCCACAGTGGATATTTGCTCCACTGTGGACCTCCATTGAGGGACACATGATCTGCACCATGGGCTGCAGGGGAATCCCTGCTCCAGCGCCTGGGAAATGTGAGCCCACATGCAAACTGAAACTGAAACTGAAGAGTAAAATTAGTTAGTTAGGGAACAAGTGCAATCACTGCAGAATAGTCAGTAAATAGTATTCGCAAACACCTGCAAACCACTTCCTAAGAAACAAAATTATATACATAACATAGCGTGTTATGCCTTAATAACTACTATGCTTTTTGAGTGGTTTTGCTTTTCATTCCAGCCCTGCTTGCCTGTCTGGCTTTTCTCATGCAGCCACTTTACAGACTGAAGAAACATCTCTTCAGAACATTCTCTACAACAATGTATTTTCCAACAAATGGAACAGCCAGTAATTGCAAGATTACTCATGTCCACAGGCAGTGTCTCTGGCAGAAGGTCAAGTTCTTTCCAGAGTCAACTACAAAGATCTTCTATCTACCTAAAAAGAGTCAATTTAAAACTTGTTTTCCATTTACACTGAAAACAAATTTGCAGGTTCCCACTGGTACCTCAGGGACAAATATATAGTGCCACTACCAAGTGAAGTTATTGCTGGCATTCCATCACTTCAGCCTTTTTGCATCCTACATGCTGGTATATAGCTCTGTGTGCATCATACAGAGTGCAGATATTTACTTACGTTACCAAAAATCCAAATTTAAATAGTTAATTTTAATAAAATTGAGCTGCTGATCTGCTTTATTGTGTTGCCTCCACAAACAGCTATAGCTACAGAAGTGAGTGACTTGGGATGGCACCACTGCCACATTTAAAATGAATTTTTCTTTTTCACACTAAAATGCTGTGTATATATGAGTGCCAGTTAGACGATCCAAAATTTTTCCTTTCCTGAAGACCATAACCTCAGTATGTGTGAGATAGTTTTCTCCTCTCAATTCATGGATTAAATTACTGTGTAAGTCCCAACTCAAAGTTGCAGTGCCTTCCTGCCTTCCAAGAAAAGGTTTGTTTTTAATTGGTACACTAGTAATCACATACATTAATAAATTATTTCACTGTTTTTTTGTGCAGTCCACATACATCGAAGGGCTTAATTCACAGAATCACAAAATATGCTGATTTGGAAGGGAGCCACAAGAATAACGTAGGATTTATTAAGTATATTTTTAATATACTGGCCAAATTCCCAGTTCATTATTGCTTGATGAAATAATAACAAAATTAGAATGTGTTAGATTTTTTTGGTATTAATTTATTTTTGCTATTAATTTAACTTTTACACAGAAATATACAGCTTATCATAACCTTAACATCATCATACAACAAAGCAGATGGAATATTGTAAGTTGAGCTGATTTTAAAATCCTCCAGTCTAGGTCTCTCTTCTGCGTGGTGCCTTGTTGGGGCTACCTGAAAAGAGAGGCTAGACAACATTAAGAGAATAAATGCGGGTATTTATTGAAGGGCCTTCAATAAGGTACTATGGGTAGAGAGAGCCCTAGGGCTACACCCAAAATGGACAACGGGTTGTGAGTTTTTCACACTTTTATAAGTTTTGTCCATTTGCATATCAGGGTTAATTCTCCAATTACAATTTCAGGTAATAGTGTTGTTACCCCTTCTTAGAGGCTTTGTTTACATATTTTGCGGCCTGGGACAAAAAGGTGTCCTTGATTCTCAGGCCTAGAGGGGATTTGTTATGTCTAACCAGAATGGGAGAACAGTAGCTAAGAGGCTATATGGAGTTTCAGAGTTATACACGAAAGCAGTACAGGATCTGGAAAATAGAAAAGCTAAATCCTAAAGCATCAG
Organism: Vireo altiloquus; assembly: GCA_013396875.1. Classification (NCBI taxonomy): domain Eukaryota; kingdom Metazoa; phylum Chordata; class Aves; order Passeriformes; family Vireonidae; genus Vireo; species Vireo altiloquus. The sequence continues at coordinate 1,318,970 of VZRF01015809.1, forward strand.
CCAGACAACCAAATCAGAAAGACAAGATTATTTCCTTTATTTAGGACCCTTCCTCTGACAGGAGTAAAGGATGAGCAATCCTTCTTGGAGGAAAACTATATCCTGAAAAGTGTTAGACTCTGATCTTAGTCCAGCAGCTCAGTATCTAAAGAGTTTAATGAATGAGGGCCAGGAGGGAGTGCATAGTGTAGCAGCCTCTGCAGGAGACTTCTCTTTGAGCAGGCTGTTACAATACATGGTTCAGTTACCAGTGAAAAAAAAAAGAGCTAAATATAAAGGCAGATTTAAAGTCTTCACTTCATGAAGTATTTTTAATATATCTTGAATTAAACCTATGGTGTTCAGGAAATTGGATCACCATTTGTAAGAAAGTATTTTCAGACAGGAAACATATTTTTAGAAACTACATGGAAGGCTCATCATGTTAAAAATCCATATGAATGCCATGTATAGGTGTAAGGAAGAAGATTCAGAAGCTAAAACTTTGAGACATGCTGTACCTTAACCCCAAATTAAACAACAGACCTATTAAGGAACTCGGGGTGAGAAGGGAAAGGGAACTGAGAGCCACTGCAAGGCTGGCACGAGCTGTAGAGCATTCAGTCTCACCAAGACAACTGCTAACAACTTTAGAACAAAAATAAATAATACATACCATGCCAAATCCATAGATGTCTTCATACTGTCTGTCATCAGAGATAAGTAAGAAAGAAGAAATTTACAGCTATAGCTTGGAGTCCACAGGCAAGATAAAGGATATATATTCTACACATAGTGTGTTTCTTTTGTAAAACAAAACATAGCTTCTTAAAAATACATTGCAGTAGATTCCATGAAAAAAATGTGGCCAAGGGGAAAAAAATAGAAACTGAAGCCATAGCTGAGACAGAACTTGCATTTTATTTCTTTTAAGCATCAGTATTACATTCTAGTATGAACTGTCTCAGGACTGCTTGATTCAGAAACCCCTTTAGAAATACTTGCTGGAACACAAAAAGTGCTTCCCAGTTATTCAAGAAAGTGGGTCACTGGTTTCTGCATTCAGATACATTCAAATAACGTGTCTTTTTAAACTTTAAACATGTCTCATTGTATACAGCCCTCAGTAACAAACACCCATGCACTTTGGTGCATATGAAAATAGTGGCTGAGACACCAAATGTTTGATATACTGCACATGCACCATTCATTAATCTCCCTGACAATTTATATGCAGAGCTTTCAGGTTATCTAAATATAAATTCACACATAGCTTCTGAGCATGGAGGGTTCACACCCTTTTTAAATGCAGGCAACCTTTCTCCTCCATGAATTCCCACTAGGCCTCTACAGTGCACTTGCCAAAAGGCTGAAGCTCAGCAGGTGTGGTCTTGCTGTAAATATTTCCCAGTGGAAGTTTAATGTGAACCTCTCACACATATTAAAATATAATACACAGAAAAATGTTTGCTGGATAAGGACCTCAGCTTTAAAACTTAGAGGGGAAGGGACTGTGTCTTCACATATACACAAGTTAAGTGTATTTGAAAGCTGCTAAATCATTTAAAGGCACAGTTCTAGGAAAGCCATAGGTTTATTCTGGAAACCAAAGGAGATTCAACACTCAGCATAATGTTTCGCAAAATGAAAATAAAAAAGTGCAACTACATGTTTCCAGATAGGTGGCATGAAGATTATTCACTTGATCTTTACAAAATAGTTTGTAGATTAAATGTTGTGCAAATGTTATGTGTAACTGAACATAACCTCAGTGTATCTTGGCACTGTCATGTTTGTTAGGACACAGTGACTACAGTGGTGCTCTTCTGAGACAGAGATCACATTCTCACAGATTCTGCTCCTGACTCAACCACAGTGTGACCTTATAGCTAAAACTGAACATACCAACATCTGGCCTGAGAGCAACCACATTATACCATTTGAACAGAGATGTCTTTTAAAGAGAAATTAAAATTGATACCTTGTAATATAGGGAAGTTATCCTCCCCCTTTCAGCTGAACAATATGTTCAAGGGTCTGAGTCTGGACTCACTGCACATCCCACGTAGCTGATTCTTAGAACAAAGAATTCCTTTGGGGTCTAAAACGCACACTGGATTCTGACTCAGTTGGAATAAATTATTTCTAAAGAAAAGAAATCAAATTAGCTCCATTTTGAGGCACACAAGATCAGAGAAGTAAAAGCAAGTATGTAGTATAATTTCATTACAAGTAAACTGACTATAGTCAGTTACAAGAATAACAGAAAGATGGTGCCTACTTGGTTACCTGCTTTATGGAAGCACTGCGTGGACCATTAACTATTGCCTTCTGCAAAACTCCTTTCCAGTCCACCTATATTTCACTAGTTAATGCAGCGCCGACATCACACAGCCCTGGGAACTCTTGCACTTGGGGCAATTAATTTTTTTTTTTTTTTTTTAAATCTTGTAACAAAAGGGGAGAAAGGCCCACCACCTTTAGGTGGCTGTTTAATGAAGCCAGATCCATCACCTTATGATGGAGAAGCACTATTTCATGTGATAAAGAATGCTGACATTTTGCTTTAACATATGCTAATAGTACAACATATGTCCCTTTATGTTTTCCTCACGTCCATATCCACCACCTGCAGTCAGGTCATCAAGGAAAAATGGATACTAAACCTTATGCCAATGGAACTTTTGCTACACTATGATTTCTGTGAACACAGCCCACATTCATTGAGCTACAATGACTGGACTTGCTTTGGGACAGGCCTGCATTGCTAGAAGCCTGTTGCCCCGCCTCACCCTTCATGCAGATGTATTTGAAGGTATTTGTCAAAACTCTTCATGTTTGATTTTCTATTTGCGTTTTTCAGTTTCTGCTAGAGCATCAACTGTTGTGATCTATTCCTGCTGATAAATTTTGGTGGAATAAGCACCTAGTGAAGCTGCAGCATACAGGGCTTGAATATGACAACCATGTTATTGACAGCCATAATAAATTCATAACTGCCTCTCAGCAGACAGTTCTCCTAACACATGGAATTAGTACAGTACAGTAGGATCACTGTTATGCTTTTAAATGACAAGTTGGCTGATACCTCTGAGCAGCTGAGTAGTGCAGAGGTAAATTGCCATAGTGTTCCTCAGTACAGCTATGTGCACATCATATCCATCTCCTGCAGGCCTGGTTAGTGCTGGCCAACCAATCATTCAAACTGTTGGGGTAATGGAGGTTCTCTGGTTTGGCCACAGATTACAGGCTTCAGAAGTAGAACCACCTCTGGCTTTCAGATAATGGGGAGCTCACACTGCGTAGGGAACAAGGGTAATACATGTACCCTTAGTTCAGTTACCACAAATAATGTCACCTGCAGCATTTGTCTGGGCAAGTTCACAGAAGAACTTTTCCATACAGAAAAGATAGATGATACCACACTTTTGAGAAAGTTTTGTCTTTTCTGACTCATGAAACTTGTCTTCTTTGCCAAGTGGAGCTTGGCAAAAGAAAAGTCTCTCTGTATGCTTACAACTGTAAGGAGGGAGGCAGGGTGAGATGCAGTTTCAAAATTCCTTTCAATAGCAAATGAGTGAGTAACGAAATGGCAGATTATATTCAATCCAAATATTACACATACACAATGGATTATTTTAATTTACTTAGCACCACTTAAGAAAGAGGCCTCTGAGTCATTGTAGCTGTTGTACTTCCTTTTGAGGCATGTCACAGCACAGACTGCATGGGCTGTATAGAGGTGGGATTTGCTGAAAATCAGTAACATTGGTTTTAATGGAGATTCAGAGGTTTTGGGTAAGGCCATAAGGGTAACCCATGGTGGGAGCATTTGCTGGAAGAGTTATGAGGACTCTACAAACGGTAATGGTAGGACAGAGTAAAAAGTAGTGGTATGTAGCTCTATTTATTTATGTATTTATTGCACATAAACACTTAAACACATTTTGAGTAATATTTTTCTTCAAGAAGTCTCTTCTTACAAGTATGAATCAATAAAACAGCTCACAAACTCAAGCAAGAAGACACCTGATTATTTGCCAGGTAAGATATCTAATGCTGTGCAGTAAAGTTTTTATCGGTCTACTTCATTTACTCTACCTAAAATTTCTCACTTGCTCATATTTCTCCCTACAGCTTGTTTATAGTCCCAATTTGTTTAATTTTTGGGTAAAGTTTCCTGAAATAAATAAACTGTGCCCTTCAACTGTCCCTTGCAGTCAATTATATTAACTAGGACAGCTATTCTTCGGACATTTTATAAGACACTGAAACGCTCATCTGAACTAGGCCACCAACTAATTGCTATGCACAGGCAACAACACCACATTATTTCTGAAACTCTGTCATCCTTGCTCTGTAACGGCAAAGCCACAGTAATGGTGAATTATCTTGTGCATGACCACTTGAAACCCGAAAATCTGCTGCTTAAACAAAGTCTCTGGTATTTCTTTTGCACAACAGAAAACAACACTGTCATTTTTACAAATTAAGCTCAGAAGAAATAACTTTATAAAAGGACATAATGCTATTTGGAAATTCAAAATGACCAGATTAGTTAATTTTCAAAATATTGTCTTAGAAATATGGCATCCTTTTGGGGTTTTGGTACAGGAAGTTGTTTTTATCTCTGTAGAAATATTTATTAGATGCTTCTTAGCTTCATATTAAGAATTTATGGTCTGCAGAACCACTGCATTAAAGCTATAGTCTCCAGACCTTTGAGGGCCTCTATAGAGCTGTATAGAAAGACTCTTTGGATGACAAGGTGAACAGATCTATCAGTGAATAAATTCATGGGACATTGATTACTACTACCTGAGTAACCATGAGGTGAGAATCACCTTAAAAGCAGTTGGAGAGAAATACTCTTCTCTGTGAGCCAGTGATGTGTGAACTCATGAGCCCTTACTCAAGTGTTCTCTTTTAGGTGATTAGCTTGGTAAAATGATAAACAGTGAGATCGAGTGCACCCTCAGCAGGCTGGCACCAAGCTGTGTGTTGTGGTTGACACGCCGGTGGGAAGGGGTATCATCCAGAGGGACCTGGAAAATCTTGAGAGATAGGCCCATGTGAACCTCATGAAATTCAACAAGGCCAAGGGCAAGCTCCTGCACCTGGGTCAGGATGATCCCAAGCACAAACACAGGCTGGGTGGAGAACGGATTGAGAGCAGTCCTGGGAAGAAAGGCTTGGGGGTTTAGTTGACAAGAAGCTCAACATGAGCTGTAAATGTGCACTTGCAGCCCAGACAGGCAACCACATCCTGGACTTTGCACGATGAAGACAGGCTGAGAGCACTGGAGTTGTTCATCCTGCTAAGAGGAGGCTCCAGGAAGATGTTATAGGAGCCTTCCAGTACCTAAAGGGGACCTACAAGGAAGATGGAGAGGTACTTTTTAGAAGGGCATGTAGCAACAGGACAAGGGGGGATGGCTTAAGACTGAACCCTTTCAGGTTTAGATTAGATATTAGGAAGAAGTTATTCACTGTGATGGTGGTAAGGCACTGGAACAGGCTGCCCAGAGAAGCTGTGGATGTCCCATCCTTGGAAGTGTTCAAGGCCAGGTTGGATGGGGCTTTGGGCAATCTGTTCTAGAGGAAGGTGTCCCTGCCCATGGCAGAGGGTTGAAACTAGATGATCTTTAAGGTACTTTCCAGCCCAGGCCATTCCATTATACTACTTTTGCCCTTGCACTTTGTACTCATGCTGAAGCTGTCTAGGCCTTTTACAAGTTATTACAAACCAAGTATCATTGCCATCAATGTCCACGATTCCTCTACCTAGTCTGTACAGCCTCCAGTTAAAGCAGAGTGGCAATTGTCTACCTCACAAAGTACTGCCCCATCCTTCTTCCCTGATGATTCAACTGATTTTAACTTTTAATTTGTCTTGTCTAAGTGATTTGTACATAAAAAACCTAAGCATGGCTGGAATCTCACGTGCTAAACCTCACGTGCTTTGGCAAGTGAACTGTATGTAAAGGACCCCACGCAGCTCCCTTTCCATAAGGGTTTCTGGTGAACTAGGACTTGTGTTTGAGTTTCTGCCAACATTCTTGTCAGAAGGTTTGTTTTTAACATTGCTAATGATTTGAAAAACAAAACAGAGTTTGTAGAACAATCTCCAAAATGTTTACGGTAATTAACACATGGAAAAGAAAAAGCCCTTCATGGGCTCCTGTGCATAGGAGACGAAGTAGTTAAAAGAGGAAAATTTCTGAGCACACTTTGTTGCTAAACTGTTAAAATTCCTGTGCCAGGCATAACCATGGAAGAAAACAATGGAGGTTCACTTGCTAATACTATTCTAAAATTATCTTAAAGGTGCTGACGTTGTTTGAAATTTTGTCTAATTGGCAGAGCTGAAAGAATTCACCCTCTTTTTATAAACAATGGAAGGAGTCTTGCAGATTTTCCACTCTTATTGCCGGAACACAGATCTGATACAGCAATTCAAGTAAAAGAGGTATATGGGGCCTTTTTCTAAATCCTACTATTCCTAGCAAGACAGTGAACTCCGGCATTAAGATACAAATCATACCATAAAGTCATAGTAATTTAATTCTGGCATTCAAAAATCTTCAGTTCTGAATTCAATGTTAGTGCAGCTAAAATGAAGCCAAGGAAAATTTGTTCTGAGACAGTTAACCAAACAGTCTAAAAATTTTTAATTCTCCTAATCTGAAACATTCTTCCACAAAATACTCTAAAATATTTGAGATGGAAATAAATGTGCACATCTAAATTTCTAAAACTATGTGCAGTGTTAAAATAAGCATTTGCATTAGATGAAAATATAACACTATCAAGATTTTCTGTCCTTCAGATAAGCAGGCCTGGGAGTCTAGAAATATTTTACATTCCTCATCCTCAGCCAATTCAGGAAATTAATTTTAAAAGGATATTTCAAGGAAGATTTGCTTGATTTTGAATAGTTTGAAGAGAAGGAATGTGAGTTTTCACACCTTATGTAGGTCATTTAAGTCACTCCAGAATGTCTGTATGTTCAAAATCATGGCATTTTAAATCACCTTTGAAATCTATTACTTTTCACATTAGTTTTGTTCTTGTGAGATTAAAAGACAACAAGTGAATAGTTGGGCCTCTACAGTTTTGTGGGAGTTTTTTGTAGAAATAGAAAAATTCATAGAAAACTGCACTATTTGGACAAACACTGAAAAAGGGTTGGATGCTTATTTTGAGCATTATTTAATCTTCTCGAAACATAAATACAGCCAGAATATCTTCTGAGAACATGCAGCACTGTGGCACGCATATTTTATTTGCCTTGTGCTAGATTTACTATAATAACAAGGGCATGGTCTATCAGTCAAAACATTAACACTGCGATGTGGGAAAATTAGTCTCATTCTACCCCAGGCCTACTGTGAAGCATAAGTGAGTGGCTAAGTAGACATGCAACTACTTCCATGTATCTCTTCCTAATTTATATTTGACTTGAGAACCGATGGAAGTCCCTAATGGTACCATGTGTGTGTGGACATTCTCTCACAGCGCTTCAACTCCTCCAACACGTACTTGGCCAGGTATGGTTTTTCTCCTGTGACACCTGGACAATGCAATGTTGACTAACAGAAATTGTTACAGGCGTTCTTACTGTTCTATTGACTTATACATATATTACGTATGTGTTATGCTGAAATAATTTTAGGTTCCTTTATGAATCCAGCACTGGATTCCAAAATTGTGGAGTCTTAGGATACTTACTACTAGTTGTTGAAGTTCAACAGTGTAACTGGATTTAATGCATGCAGGATAAAACCCTTAGCAGAAAGGGATAAAGTGTTAGAGGTATGAAGCAAGGTCTGAGTAAAAATCCCACTGGTCAAACAGATACAAGCCTAAATAGAAGGAGAGTCAGAAATTGAAGAGCAAGATCAAAGAAAGCTGATGAATTCATGAGGAGGAACAGCCTTTTGTGGGTCTAATGAAATTCCTGTAAAAATGCCTGCAGGTTCAGAGACTTTGTCACTCTCAGCAGCGTACTGCCCGCAGAATCAACAGTCCACGTTGGAAAGGATGTCTGAAGTTCATCTGGCCCAACCTTCTGTTGCCAACAACCTGAACTTCAAAGCTGGATCGTTCACAGCCTTGTCAAATTTTGAAAAGCTCCAGGCATGAAAGTCTCAACCTCTCCTGGCAGCCTACTCGAGTGCTGACCACTCTTCTGACTGAAAATGTGCTTAAGCCCAATTGGGTGTCCTCTGGGTGCACCTTGCTACTGCCACATCTTGGCACTGCACTCCTCATCTGTGAAAAGAGCCTGGCTCTGCCTTCTCCATACTAATCTCCTGGCCAGGATGTGGTGGGGAGCGAGGCCAGAGGAGTCCCCATTTGGGCCAGCAAGGCAGGCAAGGTCTCACCAGGCAGGGCTCTTCCCATCCCCACTGAAGGAGGAGGGCAGGCCGGGGCAGCCGAGAGCAGCCCTGTCCACGTGTGCCGTGCTGCTGAGGCCAGGCTGAGCTGAGGCCGTGAAGCAGGGTCAGCCTGGTGAGGGTAACCAGGGTCAGGGACAGCCCCGTGACCACTGAGTGACTCTGTAGTTTAGAGGCTGCAGGGGCCAGGCTGGCAAGTCAGCCCACAGGTGGTCAGGGTCCAGGACATCAGGGCCCATAGCCAGGAACAAGCAGGGCTGTGGTGCTGCTGGGGCAGTGATTGATGGCCCCGAGAGCTGATAAGGGGTACTGAACCATGGCAGGGTGAAGGGGGAAACCTCGGAGCGTGGGCAGCGACAGGCAGGTTGGCAGGGACCTCAGAGTGCTGGCACTTGGGCATTTCAAACCTTCTAGTAGATTCTGCTCTTGACTTCAGGAATCCATTGTCTACTTTGAAGTAGATGTTTTTCAAAATCCACCTTTGTGTTATAAAAATCACTTCTAGACAATAAATCATTATTAAACAATAAGCTCATACTGCCTATACAGCTCAATTTTTGCTTCTCCTTCAGCCTAACTAAAAACATGTCTTCCAATGATGAAAAAATTAACTTAGTTTTCAAATTTCCTAGCACAAGTCAGGATTGCTACCACTACTGTAAAATGTTTAATTTATAGAGACTTTAAAAATGCTTCAATTCTGTTTGTAAATTATTAAACAATTAATCTTTTTTAAAACTAACCTCGTGTCCCTGCCAAATTTGACTTGGTATTGCCAACCCAATAAACAAATATGTAACTCAATCAAAGTTTGTAACTCAGTAAACTCAGTAAAAAAATGTATTAAAACATGTTTCTGTAAATACATTAGCAGCAAAAGGAGGGTTAAGGAGTATCTTCACTTCTTTATTTAGTCACCATCCCCAGAGGTATTTAAAAGTTGTGCAGGTGTGTCACTTAGGGCCATGGTTTAGTGTTGGACTTGGCGATGTTGGGTTAACAGTCAGACTCAACGATCTTAAAAGTCTTTTCCAACCTAAATGACTCTATGAACTCCCCCAGCTTCCATGCCCTCACAAAAGGACCCGGGGTTGAGCCAGACTGCAAGCCCAGCAGAAGTTAACAGTGTTGCACTATTGCAAAAAAGCAAACATTGTGCTGAGAAGTATGGAGGGCATTGCCACGGTCAGGGCTGATGAGGTCTTGTCTGGAGCGACCTACAGTGAGCACCCAACTGTTACCATCAGTTGGTAACAGTTTGACTACAGATCTTGATGGAGAAAGTCAGACATGACACAGAAGTAGTCATGTAACCTAAAAGTCAAGTAACTACCCTAAAAGTAGTTACCTGGATGTTTTCATCAGGGCACAGGAGTTCCCTTTCCCTTCTTCCAAACTGGTAGCCCTGGAAGCTGACCCCTCCCCAGAGTCACAGCAGGATATGGAGCTCCCAAAATCAACAGTGGTTCAAAGGTTCAAAAAATAGTTTAAGGGAGTCCAAATCCACTGATCACTCATAGCCTAACACAAGGATATTTTCCAAGTTTCATTCTTAAATATTTAAACAGAGTGAGTCACCTTAATTAACAACAAAGAAATATTTTTTTCCTGTATTTACCTGTCCTTGTTACAGGCTTGCCAAAGCAGGTTGTCAAGTTTCTGGCTGACATAGAGTTAATTTTCTTCCTAATATCTGGTACAGTGCTGCATTTTGGATTTAGCAAGAAAATCATGTTGATAACACTCCGATGTTTCAGCTGTTGCTCAATAGTGTTTACCCTCAGTCAAGGACTTTTCATTCTCTCATACTCTGCCAACAAGGAGACGCAAAAGAAGCCAGGAGGGAGCGTAGCCAGGACAGCTGACACAAGCTAGCCAGGGGGTTATTCCATACCATCATGATCAGTAAATTAAACTGGGGAATTTGGCCAGGAGGGGCCAATTGCTGCTCCAGGGATGGGTTGGACTTTGGTCACAAGGTGGTGAGCAGTTGTCATGTGCATCACTTGGTTTTCTTGGGTTTTATTCCTCTCTTTTTGTTACCCCGCTTTTAATTACTATTATTATATTGTATTTTACTTTATTTTGTTTATCAATCTGTTCTTAACCCGTATGTTTTTATCTTTTTTCCACTTCTCCTCCCCCTCTCAGTAAGTGAGTGAGCAGCTGCATAGTACTTAGCTTCTGGCTGGGGTTAAATCACACCAACAATGTTCCTTCTAGTCTTTCCTTTTTTTTTTTTCCTAGGACTGTTTCAAGTAGAGCTTCTCATATATCCTGAGTACATTTGAGGAGATTTGAGAGAGACAAGAAATACAGAAGGTGGGAGGAAACAATAAGTACTTATGAAAAATAATGAGTAAGAGTTTTAAAGGTGTTCCATATAGAAACCATTTGAGAAAAAGAATTAGGTGCCAGAAGAACAAAACCACTGAATTTTCTGTCAGAAAAACATTGATAGTGTACAATGCTCATTAATCTGAATGTGGGGCAACATTTACGAAAATACCAGTATAGTGTATAAAGACATTACAAATATTTGGTCACTTACAAAGGCTTTATTTATAGCCCTGTAATACAGCCTTATTATGCAATGCAGTCCTCTTTTGGAATAATGACCTCTGACTGCAGATGTAACTGCTGACCATTACTCCTTTAGGCCTCTGAAGAATTTCTATGGTTCGAATATTCTGAGGTCCTGGAAAAGCCACTCTAAAATTAATGTTGATCAAAGATACTCTGTAAAGGCAATACAAATGCACAAGTGAACTTGGAGGAGGGTATAGAGCCTAGAAGAAAAGTAATCACTAACAGCAGACTTGGTCAAATAAATCCCTACAAATCTCATTAAATGCTAAAATGTTCCAGGCCTCAAGTGGAAGATTTCTACAGATGACACCATTTTTTCTTGTTTCTTTGGTCTTCCTTTTGAGCTGAAAAGACCTGTTGCCCTTCTTCCAACTCATTTGTCTCAAAAGACAGTTATGACTTAGTTTTTATTATTATTTGAACATAATAAACAGAAATAAATTGTATATTTAGGAAGATAGGGAGGAGTAAATTTGTACTTAAAACATTGTAGTAAATGGTTTCTGAAGTCTGACTACACAAAAAATATGCATATATCCCAATGAATTTGACTTTATTTAGCTGTTTCATTACACACCTTTTATAACTTGGGTAAGGTGAGTCAGGACAAGTGCTTAGCAGGGGTCAGACCTCTGAGCAGGTACTCACAATGATTGCAGTGACTTTTGACATAAATCAAAGAGGGTTTTTTTATAAACGGTGCTGCAACATTAAGATAAAAATTACATCAGTACACATTACTCTCAGATAAAATATTGCATTAGGTTAGCATTCTATCAGAATGGTTTCAGTGCACCCACAAAGAAATGAAAAAGGATGCTTCTATGTTGCTTTTCAATTTCATAACTAAGAAAGACCTGAAATGAAACCCCACATCCCTGATACCTACTAAAGGTACTACTCAGGACTTGAGTGGGGAGGCAGATATTTATCTAGCCAGACAAATCCAAGGAGATACAGATAATTGACCAGAAAGACTCCGGGTTTAATGTTTTGAAGAAACTTCCCAGTTTTAGTTTACTGCTTTCCATAATACTGAGATGGTGGAGCAAGGCAGAAATCTACTCAATTTTCTGCTGACTTGCAAGGTAAGTTCCCAAAAATAGAGACTTGGAATGCTTCCAACTTTCCTTTGTTAGTTAACTGTAAATAAACTTTTCAGAGCTACTTAATAGGAAATTCAATAAAGGCTGGATTTGTGGGAGTTTTTTTTTTTTAATAAAAGTTGAGGTGGTAGTAAAATGGGTACTGATAAAATGTGAAAAGGTAAGTTTGAATGAGCTGCAAAATCTTGATCTGTACACTGCTGCTTGACAACAGACACCAAACCCTTCTAAATTAATCCTCTAGTCACACATTTAAAGCTGCGTAAAATCTCCATCAGGACTATGGCATCCATATGGAAATTATTTTTGCTTACATACATGAATTTAGAGGAACAAAGCCACATACAGTGCACAACAGGTTGTATGCAAAGAATTTCAGAACATACTGCAAACAAATGTCAGGGCTGCAAATGAGGTTCTCCTCAGATGTACAAAGAGCAGCTAAACACCTGCTCTGCCCCAGTGCTCTGCATCTTGACCAGGCATAACACCAACCACCACAGCTGAAGCCAACCCACCCCTAATTACATCAAACATGTGCTCCTAACTGTAAGAAGCTATGCAGTCCGTCCCCTTCGGGAAAGATTGGATTTCATGGCCATTTAAATAGCAGAAGGAAAGTGAAACTTGAACATGGCTCAAGCGCAGAGGCCCGGCTTCTGCGTGTGGCCGCGCCCAGGGGCTCCAGCGGGGCCCCGACCGATGGGGTCCGGGCGCGGTGCTCGGCAGCTCCTGTGCCAAACCCAGCGTGACGAGGCAGAGCCGCGCCTGCCAGTCCCCCGCAGCAAGTGATCCCAGGCCGGCCTGCTTCTCCGGGCGGCCCGGACGGGCTCCACGCTGCGCTAGGAAGCAGCGCAGCCCGGCTCCCCGGGCAGGGCAGGGCTGCGTGTCCGCACTCCCGCGTCCCTCGCACCTGGGCGGCCGCCCGGGTGTGCGCGGAGCCGGCGGTG
>VZRF01015809.1:1332101-1497131 GCA_013396875.1 Vireo altiloquus
CCCCGCCGGGCGGCCCCCTCGGCAGGAGGAGCCGCCGCTTCGCCTTCGCTCCCGCAGCGACCTGACGGCAGTCAGTCCCTCCGCGCCATGCAGGCAGAGAAGGCAGCCGAGAAGAGGCGGGACGCCGCCCGGCCCCTGCAGCACACCATGAAGAGGGGCTACGAGGTGCTCCGCGACCCCCACCTCAACAAGGTAGGGGCGTGCAGGGCAGGTGCGCGGCTGGGCGAGGAGCTGGCCGCAGCCCCCGCGGGTGCCGGGCGGTCCTGCGGGCGCTGCCTGCGAGCCGGGGCCGCCTCTCGCCTCCGCCACCTGTCACGGCGCAGCGCCCGGGCCGGGGGCAGCGGCACTTCCTGCGGGCCCGCCGCCGCTTCCTCTTCCTTCGGGCGGACCGGGGCGGCCAGCGCCCTGCCCGGGGCGCGGAGCCGTGCCCGCGGTGGCCCCCGAGGGAGAGGAGCTGCAGCAGCAGCAGCACGGGGAGGACGATGCTGCAGAAAGTTACGCCGCTCTGATACGAGTTCCTGCTGCCGTGCTTGTGCTTTCCCGGTACCCTCCTTCTTTTCCAGTCCTCTTTTCCGCTGATGCCCCACCTCGTTTCCTGCGGGCAAAACCTGGCTGTTGGTGCAGTCCTGCGTTTTCTCCCCTGGCAGATGGAAAATGTGTTTATCACCGCTATTCCTCTTGGAGCTCTAAAATGCAACTGCAGTTTCCTCCCCGCTCTGCATCAGTGAATCCAGTCAGCTTTTCTAAGAGATGTCATAGCACAGCAAAACCTTTTGACGCATTTTCAGTTTGCTTAAGAACGGTAATTCAGCTTGATCAAACTTTCTAAATGTGTAGAACTAATCTGGAAAAAATAAACCTGAGTAGACAACTGTTTGCTCAACTGCCTTGCTAAAGATGTAAAGTTCAAATAGTAAAATAATTAAATTGGCATGACAAGCCCTGAATTTGCTGCCAAAATGAAAAATGGTTAAAGGCAAATGATAAACCACACCTAGCATATGAAGCCTCGGTCAGGTCCTTGCTTCCAGATTTCATCTTGCACACTACCTGGTACTCTGACTTGTACATCTGCATTTGAATGTACGTGCAGTCATTTTGCTTATTGCCAAGTTGGATAAATTGACAAAAACTATGCCTCTGGTTTTACCGGATAGGTTGACTCATCACTAACAGCTCTATGTATTAGTTAGATGAATAGTGCTTTTATTAGTTTTGGTGCTTGACTACAAAGTTTCCTTAGAGGCTGTCTTAAGCCTGTCTGTAGGCCTGAGAAGGTCTCCTGAGGTCAGGTTAAAGGAAAATTAACCAAAATATAAGACTCCCAAGAAGAAACCAAGGAGAGGTTGTTTTGCTTAGGGTTGCTTTTAAGCAACAGTAATATTAATGGAAAAAGTTTGATTCAGCATAACCAGGAAGGCTAACCCAACAGAAAACTCACCTTGTTTTAAGAAATAAAAAGGGGCCTGTTCGAAAATGCATTGACTGAAGGGCAGTCAGCGGCAAGATCATTGCTATGGTTTTTCCCTCACACACCGTACATCTTGCCTTTGAACAGCATACAGTAAAGGTGGGTAGTCACAGATGAGGTGCTAAAGAGGAAGATTTTTGCTTGATTTTAAGTTACAGGAGACATGAGTTACAGAATATTCTGAGTTGGAAGAGACGCACAAGGATTATCTAGTCTAGCTCTTAAGTGGAAGGCCCGTGTGAGGATCAAACTGACAACTTTGTCCAGTTAGCACAATGCACTTCTTGGGTTAGGCTTTTTTCTTTCATACCCTTTCACCTGTGGTATAGTACGTAGGCACCATAGAGCAGAGAAGCAGGAAGAGATAGTTGTTCATTACTAGCCACCTCCACTCAGTGAACAGAATTTGATGTTAGAAATGCTCAGCTGAAAAATCTGGTCTTTGTGCCTGTGAGAAAAGCCTGGTCGTGGTCTGGTAAAGGATAGGTAATCCAGTTTCCTGACTGAGACAGGTGATGTTTTTGTGGGTGTAGATGTACTACACCCTAATACGTGTATGTACACCCACACCCTAATATGTATAATAATACATATTTGATTCTGTATAAGTGCACTAAATTCAAATATTTGAGGACTGCCAACATGGTTGCCTGTTTGATAGCTTGTGTTGATAGGCCTACCTGAAGCCATGGAAGCTGCTAGTCCCAGTTCACGTTTTATTGCCAAGGCTGTTAATCAAGCATTAAGTTGCTGAGAATTCAATTTGAAGTAGATAAAATATCTCCTTTAATGATTCTAAAGTACAGGGATTTTTTGCAGTCCTGCAAAGTGCCAGAAGTTTCTGCTATCTTGGCCCTGTCAAGGAGTTGCAATTTCTTAGGATAAGCACTTTCTTTTGGATATGGTGCCAGTTTTAAGAGGCCTGTTTGCACATATGTAGAAAATGTATACTGTAAGTGCTAAATAGTGGTATCTAGCAGTGACTTGTAGAAAAAGAAGGCAGATGATGTTTTCAGAGTCTTTTAAGACAGATACCCTGTCAAGCAGGTAAAACTGAATTGTGCTTCAGTAGGTGGAAGCTTGGGGCCCGTGTCCTCAAATAACACATTCCTTTTCTCAGACAAGTTGCATGGAACCATTTATACTTGAACATCTTTAAAAACAGATGTAAAAAGAAATAGGTGCTAGATTTAAAAAGAAAAAAACCCAACCAAACCAGAAAACCTAACCCCAAAACCATATCTCCATTTAGGTGCTCCATTTAAGTGCCCCACTCATCCAAGAAGAAAACGGGATTTCTGCACACTCGTCCATTGCTTTTTATACTTAACCTTCATGGCTTGTGAAAGAAAAGGCTGTGTGAATGCCAGGGTAAACACCCAAATTTCTTCTTTGCTGCTTGCCTTCTACTTGGATGGCAAAATTGATACCCTAGGCAATGTCATTCTTAAATCCTTTATGTTTTACTATGTTAGTAATTCACAAACATGTCCAGCCTTCACTGGGGGAAAGTTCAATAAAAAATATTTGGTGGTTTTGTGATTTATTTCCCCTCCCTTCCCCCTCATTCCCCCCCACCCCTTGGTTAAAAGCATTTTGAGTCCATGAGTGGTTTGTGCCATCTCAGCAGCAGTGATACATCAAAAATCATGACAAACAGTGGATTGTAACAGACTGAATTTAATTACTTGAGGATGTGTGTCCAAGTCTATGGACAATAATTGTAATTCAGTTTATTGTCTGAAATTTTAGGCTGTTAGTGTCTAAAAGTGTATTTAGAACCTTTTTGGTAATTGTCTGTCTTTTCCCTCAGGCAACCAAACACATTGTAAATAGCAATTACAAGGAAAACAAACACAGTTTCATTTCTTTTCACTGAAATAGATTTGGCTGGGAGTTGTGTGCTCTTTAAGATGATGAGCTACAGAAGTGTGGAAGTAATTTGCTCTTTCCCTGCTGTAAATCTCATTAGTGATTTATTCAATGGACAAATTTACAATTTTAAAGCACACAAACAGTAACACTGCAGTTTCACCTGTAATTTCTTACCTAAGCAAATCACATTTTCCCATAAGCTGCTTATTTTCAGAATCTTGGTGCGAAGAGAGATGAACATGCATTTCAATATGAAACTTTCCCAATAGCCTGTATTAGTTGCCAAGTGTAAACTCTTCCCTGACTGAGAAACTCTGCCATTGGATAAATGCTTCATTTCCAGGCTCCTTTTGTACTCTTGCAGAGCAATTCAGTGAGCAGTAAATAAGTGACTGTAATAAATCTAAATGCTGGAGGGCTCTTTCTCCTTCCCAGATGCCTAATTTTATCTCCTCAACTGAGTGACTGTTGTCATCATTGCTGAGTATGATGTGCTTGTAAACTGTTGGGCCCTCTTTTTTTCTTTCCCTTTACTCAAGTTGCATTAAAGCACTGGAGAATTTCAGAACAGACTGTCTGATGGGGCTGACGAATACCTGAGAGCAGCCAGTGTCCATCCTACCTGCAATTACATTGGTTTTTTATCCTTACGTCTCCCAGATGTGATGCCCCTGGATCTTAGCAGGTTCTCAGCTAAGTGCTATTAGTTGTTGGGTAGAGTTGATTGTCAGTGCATTGATTTACTATGGGATTTACTATACAGAAGGACCGTACTAGAACAGAGCAAAGATCCATTTATTCCAATGTCTTATTTCTAACAGTAGCTCAACTGGATCCCGAAGGACAGGCAGAAGAGTGAAGGATGCCTCTGGTGAATAATCTGTTCCAGGCTGAAGGAATGGGCAGTTGATTAGAGGGTTATTAAGATATGAATGGTTGTCTTTCCTATCAGATTACACATGCTAGGTGTGCTAATTTACCAAAAAACAATTGTAAACTTTTTAGAGAGGCTCATGGACTTCCCATTTGCCAGACATTTCAGACAGCGATATGAGAATGCATGTGAAATACAGACAGATTTTGTTCCATGCACAACTAGTTGCCTCTTTAAAAGCAAATTTGATTTCAAGAAAGTGTAAACCTGTGACTGGATTGGGTGACATATCAAAAAGGTTTTATGACTTTGACATTAGTGGGCAACCCTGTAACAGAAAACCCAAACCTCAGTAGAAAATCAGAAGTGTTCTAGTGAGATCTCTGTCTGATCAGTAAAGTAGAAGAAGCATTTAAGAACTTCCTTTAAATAAATCTAATCATTTATTATCATTATATTATTTATATCATCTAATCATTTATATAATCATTATATAATTTATTATTATTAGATTTAAATAAATCTTATCAAATAGCAAGCAATAGAAGACTATTTTTCCTTCTATTGATAATGTTCGTATTTTCACATCTTAAATTTATGTGTGCTTTGGGTGGGTCCTCTGGAGTAGCCAGTGCTCAGTGAATGTTGCCTTTGCCTTAGCTGTTCTGGGAAGAAAGCTGATGGTATTCGGGATGGAGGAGGAAAACACTTCTTTAAATGACATATTAGATGTCTCTATAATTCATAATTAATTTGTAAGATAAATTTTCTGGAAGTTACTTCGTATTGCAAGGGATTATTTAATTTTAAGTATTAGTAGGTATGGTAGTGTTTTTCAGATGAGAAGATTGTCAGCTCTGTGTGAAAGTGAAGGTATAATTTGAGGAATTCTTTTAAGTGTAGTTGCTGGTCACTCTTACTGTCTTCTACTTCCTTTAACTTTTTCCCCTTCAAAACTTAAAAGTTTTTAACAGTAATAGTTCTTGGCTCTTACCCCTACCAGATCACATAGCAGAGCAATTCTGATCTTGATAGGGATAACCACATGATTTTTCAGGTCTTTAACAAGAGTACACGGTATAGTGGTTGTGCTAGCACAAAAAGTGAATAAATCTGGTTTTTGAAGCATTTTAGAGTGAACTTTTATTAATTTTGCCTATGTGTCTGACAAGCATTACATTGTTATCTCTTATTGGGATTTTCAATGCTACAGTTGCTGTTCTGTGGAATGGCAACATAAAACTGGAGATTCTTCAAGTATGAGGTTGGCTCATACAAGAACTGTTTGCTCTTTAACAATCAGGAACATAAGACTGGCAGAACTGCAGCCACCTTGTTTGCTTGGGTTTTGGGCAAGGCTGTGAGCTCAACAGTGGTTCACTGGTGGGTAAGGGCTGGGTGAGGAGGTTGTTGCATTGGCAGTGTATTCTTCCTTCTTGTAATCACCTTGAGGTGTAAGGGAGGAGTAGTCATGCAGGATGTCTTTTGTATGAGTGCTTTTATTTTCAGTATGTGTGAAGGGGCTTTAAAAATCAATTCTGTGCATTTTTACTTTACCTTTCTTACTTTAAGGCAGTTTTGTCCTGCATATTGTTAATAAGGAAAAAGTCCTGGAAAAAGCACAAAGTATTTAAATCAGATTATTTTATCATTGTCCTCTATTTAATGTATGCAGCTTACAGTGTTCATTGCCTCCAATACTTTGCTCCTGACATAGTAGGTAAGTGGTTGGTGTTATGTTCTTTTCTTCCTATTGGCCTCCAGTTCTTTGCTTGCAGTTAGGAAACAGAATGCTGAGACAGCGAGTTGGGAACAAAGTTCTCTGACTTGAATTAAAAGCAAATAAAATGAAGGAGAAGTTATGCAGTAACTATAGCTATATAGCAGTAATAGCAACTGAATAGTGTATAGGTTGTCACAGGAAGCTGAATTCTAGAGTTGTTTTGCTGCGAAGCTGCTTCAGCCATTAAAAACAATTTTCAGTTGTGTAATTTTCTTGTGAACTTCAGTAGTCGAATACAAAATTGACCTTCATACTTTTGATTGAGGAATCCTATGCCCATTGGTTATAAATGCTATTCGAATAGAAACGTTAATCCTGGCACAAAGCACCTTGTAAGCAGGATCTCTGTATTTAAAATGGGTTAAATGTGCCTTTCTACACTAAGTTTTATAGAGATACTGGCCAGAGAACTTGAATTTGTTGTTTTTTCAATCTTACTTATGGATGCTGATAATAAGTAGGAATAGAGTTCACTGAGAAATTTTACTTCTGTGTAGGTAAAATAAATTGCAGAGGGTTCTCACTTTTTAATCTGCACTTTATATATCCAGTTCTGCTGAACCAGTGTCTTGTATCAAGCTGTTGCTGAAAAAAATAGAAGTTACAGCTGTAGGAGGCACAAGGTTCTCTCCCCCAGCCCTGCTTGCCTTGTGGACAGGAGGAGGAAGAGAACTGTGTGTAACAGCAATGTTTCTTATTAACCCATGACTGAAGGTTAAAATGGGCCATCTTTGTTTTGTCATGCTTTCCTTCCTTACCTGCTCAGGTGGGCTGTGTATTTCATTCATGACTTGCTTCTGGCTGCTGTGGCCCAGGCCTGCAGGGATTGATGCACAGTTCCATTCCAAACGTCTCCTTACTCCAGGCTCTGATGTCTAAGCACATTGCCAGTGTGCTAAATACTGTTAGTGATGGAGGTCTGCGAGTTATTGATACCCTTCAATTAGGTCCTTCATTAAGTTTTTTCCAGTTTATAGTTGAGAATTTTACAGTGGAATGGCTGTTTGGAAGAAGGTTCAAAAGAATCATTTTTTCAGCCACAGTAGCAAGTGGTTTCTCCTCCCTGCAAATCTGAAGAGCTCTTTTAAGGTGTCATTTGTGCTGCCCTGGCTGGAGCAAATGTTTGGAGGTTGCCTGTGTGCTCTGTGGCCCATCACAGCTGGAAGACGAGCATGGAAAGGGCAGAAAAGAACAGAAGTAACACTGTTGGTTTGTGTGCCTATCTAATGAGATGGGTTATACAGTAATAAAGTTTGTCGGTAGTAGGTGATTAATTGAGCTTTGTTTGAATGTTCTTGTCATTCATAGAGATGCTTTCTCTGTACTTTGTGCCCAGACCAGGCCTGGCCCATGACTGGGAATAGTGTTACAGAAATTATCTCTGTTGTCTGGTTTAACACAACATCAAGGAACTAAATCTGGTATAGGAAAAAGGCAATAGAATGTGAGTAAGATTACCAATTTGTAATATATGGTAGCCAAAATTTTGTAAAGGAAGCTGCAGACAAACGTGACACAGCAACCATGTAGGATAGGTGGAACTTGGAATAAACTTCCCCATAGACAGCTAGAAGTAGCAAGACTATGCATTATATAGCAAGAGACCGGGGATAGGTTTTGGTGCTTCCAGGCGTTTTACCTGACAGAGGAATTCAAATATTTAAATAAAGATGCTGATGGTTTCTAGTCAGAGGCAGAGGATGAATTAAGCTTGACACTAGAATGTTCTGCCATACCATTCAGGGAGAAGAGTATCACACACAGTCACCAGCACTGCTTTCTAGAAGGACTTGCAGTCATGAGAAATCTACCTTACCCAACTGATATATTAAGTGTTATTTATTGTTGGTGTCCTATTCTCAAAACCTATGAAATGACTAGTGATTCTGAAATTACAACAGGCTCTCTGTGGAATGTGTTGTACATGTGTTCATTAAAAAAAAAAAAAATCAAAGTCATGGATAAAGTCAAGGAAGATAGGGGAAAACATCTAATAGGTGCTTTAATAAATTGTCAAAATAAATTTAATAATTTTTATTACTATTCACCCTAAACAGCCCGCATAGATTGAACTATGTCAGTCATTCTTTTCTTTACCTTCCCCTTCCTCTCCTCAGTAGCAAATTTATACCTTTAATTGAGAAGTAAATGATCGCTGTCAAGCATCTTGATACTGAATTTCCATTAATTTACATTTTAGAAGTATTTCTCTTTTTTTTTTTTCTCTAGAATGAAATGGTATGCTTCCAGAGAAATGGGAAAATTGCTGTGTAATTATGTGTTAGGGTATCATTATGACTAATTTTCTTGATTTTATGACATGTGGCAAGTTGGGAATTTTAAGGTTGCCTGAAAGGACTGTCAGTGTGACGCACACTACAAATAGCTCCAGAAGCTTGAACTAACAATATCTCCCAGCCACAGGAAACCTGAAGGTTGGACCATACTTACAAATAAGCTCATGGCTTTTATGAGGATGATAAATTTGTGTAGGAGGTATTAGGGGAGGGCCTAAGAACATGAATCTAATACCAGTTTTAGTATGGGTAAGCTAGAGAGTAAATGAATGGTAGAAGGATTCAAGAGAGGATGCTGGTGCAAAACTGGCATGAAATTTGCCCTGGTGCATTAATCCTTTACCCAAAAAACCAACCCATTGTCACTTGGAGAGTTTGAGATCCTTTAGCCTCCACAGATTTCTAAAGCTTGTTTCCTAGCAGCCAGTTGATAAAGAAATGTTGAAATATTAATAGTTTGCAAGGTAAGTGGTTTTGGCTAGTCTGACTAATTTGTTTAAAGTAATGAATATTATAGTATTTCATTTTATGTTTAGTTAAGATGACTTTAATAGTCCAAATCTTTGGGTGATTTCAGTGAAAAAAATGCTGTGGAGAAAGCTAAATTTGTTTCTGTTAAAAACAGATCTCTAATTTTTTTCTGAGAATTACTTATGCATATTCCTTGGTATAGTTTATTTTAGGAGTTAATGAAAAATAACCCCTGAGCTGCATGCATAAGGAAACACGTTTTGGTCTTAAGCTTTGCTAATGTAATTTGTTACATAATTCCGGAAGCAAAAATCCTGCCTTAGAAGAAGGAGGTCACGAGGCACCCCAGAGGCAGTCCTTGCAGGGCACTGTGTTCTTGCTGTTGAAATCAGTGTTTGTTATTTACTTGAATACTCTTAGTGCCTATTCCTGTGTGAAACACAATACACTGAGCAGGACCTGAATTGGTTTACAATTTAGAGGAAGCAGAGGAAGTGTGGAGTAAACACTTTTTATGTACATGAAGAACACATAACATAGATCTGAAGAAAAAAAAACCTCTTATGATCTGAATACTTGTGACTCTCAGCCAAAGATGTGGAAATATGTCAAGAGGTAGTTGTCTGGTGTGAGAGCTCAGAAAGCACATTTGTCAGTCCTAAAATATAAATAAGGCATAGAGCAACCGTGCATTTTATCATTGCATGTTTATGCTTAGGTTTTTACTTACTTTATTGTTTGAGTAGCAGCTGTTACTCATTTCTGACTTAGAAAAAAAAAATTTCCCCTCAAAAAACAAGGTTTAATATTAAAACTAAATCACTGTTCTGCTTCTTCTTAACCCTCTTATCATTATAAGTGATTTGAAAAATTGAAAACACCTTTGGTTCAATGTAACTTTGTTTAAATAGATGCAATCTTAAGTCTTCTGTTAGTATTTTAGATTCATATGTCTTAATAATGAATTGTATTTATCTTTGGAACAGAGTAGGTGCTATGAGGTGTGAAATCATTTTGGTATCCAATTGGATATCATGCTTTAGTTTTCTTCCTCTTGTCCCTTGTGAGTGATACTGTTTTAAGTTTTCTTTCGGCATGGAGTTTAAATAGTACTGCATGAGAAGAACAAGAATTATTTTGAAATACATAATTCCTTTTTCCACAAAGGCGAAAGTAATTTTGGCTTTTTAATGACCAAGAAAAAAAAAAATCTTTGCCTTAAATCTGTCCTGCATAGGAGTGTGTAGTGGTGATTATGAAGCATGCTATAACATTCACAGTACTGGTGTCAAGCTGGCTTACTGGATTTCTTCTTCCAGATACCTGACTTTACAAAGCAGATTTATGTGGGTGGGATGTATTTATGAAAGAGACAGTAAAGCCTCTTTACCTAAATAGTAAGAAAGAGTTCAGTAGGTACAGATAAAAGTCAGAATAGAAGAACATAGTATTGTCCAAGTAAAATGAATAACTGGGTTGCCAAAGCACTTAATGTTGGTTTGATTTGACTTGAATCTCTAATACTGAAAGGTAAATTTATCTGCTGCTATTTACAGGAAAATGGAAAAAAATCATGAAAATTCATTTCAAAGTTTGGATTTTGTGCTGTAGCAGTAATTGGAGTAATTTCCTAAGGTCCTTAGGTTTGTGTAGCTGTGGTTTTGCCCAGACGTAAGCCACTGTTAGAAGTCATGTCCCTAGGAGAAAGGGAAGAATGAAGAGTCTTCTTTCAGGGGATTGGGGTTCATGCTCTTGGACCTTCTTCAGGACTGAGATCTTGCAGCAGTTTGTTCGTATCTCTGTCCAGTCTTTTCCATCTTCCTCAGATCATATGTTTTAGGTGACTGCTTGACGTGTTAATTTCAGAGGTTTCTCTGAAATTCTTCCCTTGCTTTTGTCTGAAGCTCATGTGGGACACTTCCAAGACATCATCTTGGTGTGTTTCAAGTTGCCTCTGTCCGCAGGAGTGTTTTGAAGTTCAGTGATGCAAAGTTGCGACTTACTGTAGTCTTGGAGAACATAAAATCAGTGTGGTTTATCTCTTTCTGTGTTGTTGCTTTTTGTTAAGACAGGAGTTCTATCAGATTGGTTGAGGCTTACCAAGCAATTGCATTGCGTTCTGTAAATGAAGTCTGGATAAAGCATTACCCTTGTTCATGTAATAAAGGATTTGGCATCTGCCTGGTTTTTTAGGTCCGTCAAGGGTCAGGTTAAAAAATAGCTTACTAATTCTGAGTTATGTTTTTTAATTCCTAAAAAGCATGCAAATTCTTACATTTAGCACAAAGCAATGGTAGAACTAAATGCATCTATTGTAAGTGGGGATAAATAAATAAATCTGGGTGAGTCTGTGTAAAGAGGCATCAGAAAAGGTGTCTTACTGTACTGCAGTACAAAGAGGTCTTGCAGCAATCATCCTCAGCAGCTGCTTGAAAGGAACACTTTATCTAAGCTCAGAAAAAGTAGAGCATCTCACTTTGCATCTTACCTGGGGAAACATAACCAGTGTGGCTCTGTCTCGTAGCCACTGGTGTTGCATTTGCTGAAAGAGCAGAAGTGTTCCAGGTCAGGAGTCTGTGTGAAACTGGAGCCTTTGCGCTCCTGCCAGGCTGTTTGTGCTACTGAGCTCTCATGCTTCTTGGAGTACAAACTCCAAGTAGGAAATAAAAAGTGAGTGCTTTCTTCTTAGGTGTAATTCTTGGGAAGAGAAAAATTTCTGTAGGATAAAGACACTCATCCTTCAAACTAACATTATTTCCTAAACTTCTTACTCTTGTGTTTATGGCAGGAAGTTTTATTCTGGTTCTGTAACTACCAAGTCTTTTTAACTATTCTGCAGTAAGGAGTAGTGGATAAAACACAGGTCAGAAGAAGAGATGAATATAGGAAAGCATCATACACTTTTCCTAATGTACCAGCAGCATTTTAAACAGGGTATGTGGCTGATAGACACCCTTTCTGGTTTGCTTTGAGGTAGACTTGACAAATCTTTACAAGCTTTCTTTGTCTTACTTCAGAACTATGTAATGCATATGAATACACCCATCCCCCCCCCCTTAATTAGTGAGCTCTGCTTCATCAAGAGAGACAAAATATTGTAGTAGATTGGGCACTGGACTGGAAACTAGGTCATGCACTAAGAATATTAAATCTTAGTCATTTAGTTTTCTCATCTGAATAAGCAAACAGAATTTGAGAAATGTTCAGGATGAAAAGTAGTATGAAGTACTTGGTTTTGTATAATTATTCTTTGTAGATAATGTTTACATCATTGTCTTTATATGCTATAATCTAGTGTCTATTTACAATTTCTTGTAAGGGGTATCATCTAGTTTTTGCAATAATAGTCAGCAAGCTGATAGTTCTTTAAAAGTCGGATCTAAGTAGACCCGTGTTGAATCTATATAGTCCTGGCATATTTTATCCATGTCCTTTTACCTTCTGCTTTTTGTATTGCAATTAAAAGTAGTGAGGATATTAATGGGTATGCAGTCTCCTGCACATACAGTTTCCTAGATCCATGAAAATCCATTAGACAGGACTGCAAATCATGGCCTGTGCTGAATGCTCGGGGGGGTGGAGGGGAAGAAATGAAGATCTGAATAGGCAGGAAGAACTCATCCATCTGTGTAGCTAAACCTGCTCCTGGCTTCAGGCCATGCTGTGCCACATGCAGATTAGTTCCAATTAGATGAAGTGGTAGCTGACCCTTGGCTGCCTCCTCTAAGCCTCCTGGTCCTGGGCAGCATTCGGAGGGTTGCCTCCATTCCAGCTGAATGGGGAGAAGAGGTGAGAAAGTGTTCCACATTTATCACCTGAATGCCTGGGGAAACTCAGGTCAATACTTTCTGCAAGAAAAGGTATTTTAACCTCCAGCTAGGCACTATTCAGTAGTTTTTAACTCAGAAGTGAAACTTCACTTCTTTAGGAAGCTAGAATTCATGTCTCCAGGACTTAAATGCATGTCATGATATGAATGAAGGCTGACTTTCTATGGGTATATTTAGCTGTCTGAAGATTTTGCTAGCTATTGAATAGGCAGAGGTGATACAAGTCTGACACCCACTGTTTTCCCAATTAGAAATTTACATGTTGACTTCCTGGAGAAATTGTCCTGCACAGAAATTGTGTATAAAGGCTGAATAAAACAACCTTGTATGGTGGAACTGACTATTACTGTCAAAGACATATTTTAAAAATTTTTTTATTCTTTCCTAAAATATGCTAAAACATATATATATGTGTCTTCTAAGAAGAAGGAGCTGCATACATTTTCTTTAGGTATGGATTCTTATGATATTCTTGGAAATCACACTTCTGTAGTGCAAATACCCAGGAAGATAAGATTTTCTTTGAAAGATAACTCGATGAAGGTTTAACAGTTAGCAAAATTAATCTCTTTCCACATCAAAATACAGAATGTTGTCTTAATCCTGTCATATTTTGTAATAATATCTTAATTCAAAGTAGATTTCTTTTTCTGTTACGGGTTTCAGCAGTGACCAGAAAGCCTACATGACGAATTGATATCTGTGAGCCTAATCCTGAAAAAAATTATATAAGTAGCTACAGAAAGGTAATGCTTGTCTGGCTGTGCTCCAACTTGCCAGCAGTGCAACTCTCAAAGTATACATGGTAAGCATTTTTTTTTGTCCCTGAAAATACTTACATGCATCTATTTACTTAAATACAAAGAAGTAATCTTTCAGCTACTATGAGGAGATGTGGCACATGCATAAAAGCCCCATTTATTTTGTACTGACCTGTTACTTACACTTCATTACTTTACATAGGCGAAGCTGCCATGTGGAGAACAGAGCAATAGGGCAGTGTTAGACATACAGCTGTAGAGATGCAAAGCTGGATTTGTCATGGTGAGTCTGCTTTGCATTCCCTGAATCTGTTATCCTTAGCAAATCTAATTACTAATAATATTAAAAACCTCATTAATCTCATTTTGGTGCTGTGGGTGTTGTGCTAGCACTGTGAGAAATGCAGCTTGGGTTAAAGGTGGTATGAACAGGATTTTTTCCTACCTGCCCTGTCCTTTCTTCACTCCACATTATATGTTGTTATAGGCGAATGGATTTCTGTTTCCAACACAAAATAAATGCTTGCAGGACCAGAACCTGTTCTTGCTGGAAATTTCTTTTGAGTCATAGCATGAAGAGAGCCTCAGCCTCTCTAGATTGTTTATGTTGCTGTTTGACTCTGCCTTGAAATGAGTAGTTAAAGGAAAATGCAAGTTAACCATTGAGTGGTTTTGTTACATGTGGCGTATGGGACTGCAGTATTTGAAGTAATCACAACAGCATGTCTTGGTTTTAAAATAATACCTTCTAAACAAAATTACTCCCCCTCTTAAAGTTTTCCATGCTAAGGACCTTGCAGAGAGAGTATTTTTATAAACCTTTTTAATGATTTAACTTACCCAACTTAGTCAGTGCTCCAACACTTTATCTGTATGGTAAGTTTTGTCGAAGCATGTTAGTTTAATTTGAGGGAAAATTTCTTTTTTGGTGCATGTTTATTGCACTGCAATTGGTGTATCTCAATGAGGCTTTCCAGTGCTTTGGCCCAGATTCATTTGGCTTACACAGATGTATGAAACCAATGTGTGCTCACTTTTTTCCCTTGCCTGACTCAAAGAGTACATCAGCAACCATTAGAATGCATACCAATTAAAAATGAACGTGGCTGGCATTCCTCAGCATGAGTTAGTTCCATCACTAGAAACTGATGCTTCTTGAAATCATCCTTTTTTCTGTGAAGATTGTTGTCTGAATGCTGCTTAGTGAAAGAAGTTTTTAATAATCACAGGGAATGTGAGTGAAATGTTATAAAACCATGGTGTAATTCCTGTCAAAAGGGACCTCAGAAGTCTAGCCTCCTGCTCAAAGCAGGGTCAGATATGGAGAGGAGACAGATTGCTCAAGGCTGTATCCTGTCAGGTCATGAAAATCTCTAAGATGGAGACTGTACAGCTTCTCTGGACAACCTGTGTATGTGGTGTACTCAGGAGAAACTTCATTTTTGTTATATTTAGTCTGAGCCTCTCTTTTATCTCATGCTTGTTCCCTCTTGTCCTTGCTGTAGAGAGCCTGGGCCTGTCTTCTAGATAGCCTCAGCATAGGTGCTGGAAAGCTACTCTTATTATTCTCTTTTCCAGGCTAAAAAAGCCTAGTTCCCTAATTGGGGATGTGCTTCAGCCCAGATCATTTTGGTGGCCCTTTACTGAACTTCCTCCAATTTATTGATGTCTTTCCAGTATTAGAGACTGAAAGTTAGACTCTGCAGTCTAATGAGTGCCGAGTAAAGCAGGATGATAATTTCCCTCAGCCTGTGCCATATTCTGCTGCTGCTGATACAGCCCAGGATACCATAGGCTGCCTGTGCCTGTGTGCAGCAGCGACTCCTGCTCTGATTGCCATTCACCACGTTCTTTTCGACAGACCTGCTCCTTCCCAGCTAGTCAGTCTGTCGCCAGGCTGAATCACTGTTTACTTTATGGGTTGCAGCATTTTGCATCTGTCCTTGTTGAATTTCGTAATGTTCTGTCAGTTCGTTCCTCCAGGCTAAGTCCCTTTGGATGGCAGTCCTGCTCTTGGGTATATCCACAACTGCCCCTGTTTGATGTCACCTGCAAACCTGGTGAGTTTGTGCTCCACTGCCTCTCCAGGTCATTGGTAAAGATGTTAAACAGGATGGCATGTAGAATGGATGGTCTGTATTGCTATCATAATTGATTTCACTCACTTGGAAAAGGGGACAGTTGGTCTGGCTAGAATTCCGTCTCTGATTTTTGGAATCTTTCATTCTCTGTTTTCCCTGTCTGTTTTCAGCTCCCAGCTGTTCCCATGCCAAGTACCTTTCTTAAAGTTGTTTTACAGCTTTGAGGTCTGCTTTGATTCTCAGTGTTTTCTGGATGCTCTAACAGTAGCATAGAAACTGAGACTCAGAGTCACAGAATACTTTAGGTTGAAAGAGACCCCTGGAGCTTATCTAGTCTGGCTTTTTTCTCAAAGCAGGGACAGCTTCAAAATACTGCAACATGTGTGAATGTGATGAAACCTGATCAAAAGGAGCCTGGTGGACCTATAGCCTAGAGGAAAAGGGGATGCATGTATGCTTTTACCTTTGGATTCCTTAAGAAGCTTGTCCTGTTGCACTGAAAGGTTGCTGGATGTGCTGTCTACTTCAAAGGTGTGAAGCAACCTCCATGGCATTGACTGGCTAACTGAACACCTTCCTTGTTGGGGTCTTAGACCCTCAAACAAGCTGGAGCTCTAGAGTCTCAGCAGTCTTGGTGACTAGAGAAGGTACTTGTCTACTAGAGGTTTGCTAACTATGGTGATGCCTTAGGTTTTAACTTTTATATTTTTCAAATCCTGTACTGCTAGTGTAGCTCTGAAGTTTCCTGTAGCTTGTTAAATGCTGTTCTCTTATTTTAAGATAGGCATAACAAAGCCTCTCCAGCTTGCTCTCCAAGGACATCCAGACCATCCTAGGATGAAAGACTGTAAACCATCATCTTGGGGAGAGGGGGGCAAGCTTGGGGAAATTCCACCATTGGCTGGTTTCTGGTTGGTGAATTTATGCTGATCTAAAAGTGTGAAGAACTCTTCATCTGTCGTCCATTTTGGGATCCACTGAGGCAGAACCCTCTGGAGCCCAAAAGTGTACATCTGAAGGCCTTTCAAATAAATACCTCCTTTATTCCTTTATTCCTGTCTAGTCTCTGTTTCTAGGTAACCATTTAAGGCATCAATGGAGTTACAGGAGATATGAATAAACCATAAAGTTTGGCTAGCAATAAGGAAGACATATTGGGGCTGCACTTGACCTAATCAATGATAGTAGAATAGAAATAGCACAAAAAAAGCCTTCATGAGTCGAAATGTCCACTGATCAGCAATGTCATAAGGGAGAAAGCCAAAATCTGCTGCTGTAGTTTCTCTTGGAGTTACAAGCTGTTTTGTTTTTTTCAATTTACCGTTGTTCTGAGTCATGTGCAATTCTTATGACTGCACAACTCAGAGTAATTTAATCATATTATTCTTGCTTATGTTAACTTGTCAGTGGAAATCTAACAAGTACATAATAAAAAAGAATGTGACATTTTTCTTTATTCTGTTGGAGAGAAAAACAGAATACTTGCTGTAGCCTGTGGTCATATTAGGATAGTTTCCATACCAATCTCTTATATCTTAATTAAAGTTATGTGCTCACATGCATAGATTTGCAAATAGTATGCAAGTAGAAAATGCTACAGTTTATGGCCTTTATTTTCAATAGGAAATGGCACAGAACTGTAGATCAGACACCCACGGTGTACAATGCTAACGATTTTTTAAGAGATTTTGAGGCTTGGGGCTATTAAAAAATTTGTTCTGTTTTTTGTTTGTTTGTTTTGTTTTCTTTGTTAGGGAGCAGAATATTTGTGGTGGTTTTGTGTTTGGTTGTTTGGGGTTTTTTTTGTATTTTTGAGCTAACTGTAGTCTGATCCCATGAACTGAATGTCTGCTTACAGCTCAGGTATAATAGATGAACTTCTGGAACCTATCTTCTAATTGCTTTTTATCCAAAAAAAATTCATTTCAAGTGCTCCAAGACTGTTCCACAACATGAGAGAAATACAGTCAGTGGTGACAGCCAGGAAATTTGATTCAAAAGACTGCCTCCTGTTCAAGCAAAATACCTCATATGTGTCATTAAGAAATAAGGGATTTAAAACCTTTAGTTGTTGGGGTTTAGGCAATTCTATAGGCCTCAATGTGTTTTAGTGCAGTAAAAATGTTTCATTGTATGTTTTAAATGTACACAGATGTATGCTGTTGTTTAAATCCATGCAAGAGAAGACAATAGCCTTTATACAAATTTCACTTTTATCAGACACAATTTATGATGTTGCTGTGGCTCAAAGTTAGTGCTGATATACTTTCGTTTGTTTCTGCTTGAGCAATCATCCTTCTTATTACAAGGAAGTGAGAGAATTTCACCTATAATAAGATCAGTGAGATTAGACATGTACCAAATTGGGGGCAGCTCTTTCCTGGGAATGTCCTGTCATTTCTCTTCCAAGCTGTCATCTGCCCCAGCTGAGTGAGTTGTTAAACTAGCAAAGGCAATTTAAAATGCTGACTTGCTACCTACAGATAGTTTGCTGTAGTTGAGAGAAGTATGTGATTTCAATAGAATGTAATGATGAAAGAGTGAAAAAATTGACATGTAGACCTGCCAATGTACAACATGCTTTTGCTTTTTTCCACTTATACATAGAAATAGCTTAGAGAAAACCCCCTCACTTGGGAACAGTGCTTGCTTTGTATGAATAGGGTCTCCGAGTCAGAATGATGAAAATATTTCTGCTGCACTTACTTTACAGTGATCTAAAAATGAGGTGGAGTCCAATATCCATAGCTACTAGTAACATATGCATGTATTAACATACAATAATCAAACCTAGTGCTGAAGTTCCTGCACCTCTTACCACTGCTGGATGGCTATTGCTATCTTCCTGTCTAATGTCTTGATAAAGTACTATTTTACAGGAGCTAATAAAAAGAATTAAATAGCTGACTGCCTGTATGCTGTTTAGCTGGTGGTAGTATATGGTACTATTATATATAGTTATATAGTTATAAAGTCTGTCTTGCTATTGCTTAGTGCCAATTCAGATACAAACAGTTGCATCTGATCTAAGGTTCAAACGAGGAAGAGTCTACCAGCCTTATTCACCCATTGCTGACCTGCATCCTAGTCTGTCTGCAGCTCCTCATGCTGGCAGGAACATAGATTAGCATTTAAATTCACAACCTGTTCTGGTTGCAAAAAAAATTTGTAGGCCCTCCATTTATACATTTTTCTGCATATTCATTCAAGGCACAAACCCCATAAAACAAATTAATAAAGGAATCTTAGAGCTTGTTTTACCAAAATGTGTAAATGAAGATCAGAACAAAGAACCAGCTTTTTAGGTAAACCGTATTCTGACAGCTTGTAAGACCATCTGCAGGCCAGTTTTTCCATGAATTCTCATAGTGTGGGAAGTGCAGGAAAGAAGAGACAACAGTATTTATACTCATTAATATTGGTGATGTATCCTCTGGTTTTTTTTTTTTGGTTCACTGATGTGTGTATACCTAGGAAAAATCTTCCACAGTTAGAAAGTCCTATTTTAGGATCACCTGGAAAATTGTTCTTGCATGGTTCTGTAAATCTTTCTGGTCGTTAGACACTAATCCTTGGCAAAATGTAAAACATTCATTTGTAGGATATAGAACAGGTCTAGATAGGGGTTTTGAAAAACAAGGCAGAATACAAATCATGTGCTTTAGCGTTTCTAAGTGTCCCAGCCTGAAAGATTTCCAGAATGCTTTTTTTTATTGTCAGAGTAGTTAGTTTTCTAAGTACTTTTTTACAATTAGTAGTTTTCTTATATTTCTAGAAGAGAAAGCTGATGAAGTGTATGCAAGAATCACCTCATTCAAGGGGCTGGAATACTTAATGTTGTGTAAGTATGTTCTACTGGGAAAGTGTCCTGACTGATGTTCTGTTTCCCCTTCCCTTCTTTAAAAAATGACATGTGTGACATTGCTATCTGCTCTCCCTTAGCAAAGAAAGTAACAACACTCGTAATTTCAGACATGGTACTGCATTAACCAGGGTTATATATTAGTTTCCATTTCATTTGTTTGCAGACGCGTGACCAGATTGAAGCCGTTTGTGTGTATGTGTTTAAAGGGTGGCTTGCAACGGCTGTTGAGCAGAAACAAGACACAGACCAAAATTATTTAACCAGACTTTCTTTTTTTTTAACTGCAATGATGTGAAGAGCTCTTGAAGGTTCTCTTGGGAAGGGGTGGGCAGTGATTTTGTGGAGGGCTGAACAGAGGCTCTGCCGATGCAGCTGTGTCAGTAGAGCCCTGTCATGGAGATGGGATGCTTGCCTGCAGGAGGAAGTGTTTTGTCGGCATAGCTTTGCTGCTGTCTTAGACAACAGGAACTGGTCTTCCAAAAGCATTCTTCTGTTGGCACATCCAGCAGGGCTGTTCCTCATGTAACTGCTTGGCTGGG
Source organism: Vireo altiloquus (assembly GCA_013396875.1). Taxonomy (NCBI): domain Eukaryota; kingdom Metazoa; phylum Chordata; class Aves; order Passeriformes; family Vireonidae; genus Vireo; species Vireo altiloquus. The sequence continues at coordinate 1,351,949 of VZRF01015809.1, forward strand.
GTTTGTGATTTCCTCCATGCGATCCAGCCTGGCACAGCTGACTGTGTTGGCTTTTTGTGGGCTGGTCCTGGGTTGGACAGGAGCAGACACAGAGGTCTGCCAGGTGTTGATATCTGCAGAGTTTGAGCTAAAACAACATGAGAGAGGGATCTTTCTCTCTCTCCCTCTCTCTCTCTCTCCCTCTCCCTCTCTCTCTCTCTGTCTCCCCCTCCCTTGCTGACACTTTTTACCATCTGTAGTGTTTAAAAAAATACTATTCTGTTTTTCTATTTTAGTATTCTAGTAATAGAATTACTTTTCTGTATGCAGATGAAAATGATCCCTTCTGGAATTCTTAAAATAGATTAGTCAATAAACACATACTATAGGGAATTATTGTTGAACTGTGAAAATTGCAGCTGTTTAAAAATACAGTATTGGTAGGTTTGATAATCCTCACAGAATCAGTATACTTTAATATTTCTGCAGTGTCCTCTGGCTTTTTTTTTTTTGTTTCTTTTTTACTTAAAACTGTTCAAGGCTCAGAATTGACATGAAAATCCCTCTAGCAATGTCATTTTTTTTACAAAGTCAGACTTTAGGGGTTTTTTTGAATTCATCAAATAATGCGAGTAAACAGAATATAAATACTAAGGAAAAAAGTTGTCTGTCCCTAATTATCTAAGAATGATGCTGAAACAAAAAATTCACGTTGGAGCTATAAATATTTCTATGATATAACTTAGAGGAAATATTAATTATAGTTATGACAGCGCAAAGAACACGAGATGTCTATCTTTCAGCCATTAGTAATTTAAATTAAACTATGGATAACATGACATTGTTAATTAGAGAAAATGAGGTTAGATTAATCTTCCCAGTTTCCATAATCCCAACTACAAGTTTCTCATGGAAGACCAGTAGATGCTACTACAAAAATATGCCACGAAATTGAAAAGTTTGATTCAAATAAACATAGTAAATCTGCTAGTAATTACCAGATATTTATTATACTTTCTTGCAGAGTATTCACCCGTTGAACAGAGAAATAAATTAGCTGCTATGTTCTGTCCAGAAAAAGATGGAGTTAGAAGAGGTTTCTTAGAACCTCTTACTCATTTTCTAAAATGAGAATGTGAAAATAAATAGTTACAATTCTCTTTAAAGAAGTATTTCTGCAATTTTTTTATGTTTTGAAGAGTTATTGCACACTTATCTTTTCAATTTCTAAAAACCTGAATTTAGAGACAAAATACAAATCCAAACCCAAACAAACCCCATGATTCAGAAAATCCTGTCAAGAACCACAGGGGAGTAGAGATTGAAGGAAGGCCAAACATGCCCAGGAAAGACAAGGAAAGAAAACCTGTTTCAACAATATGAGAAAAGCCTTCAAAGAGAAAGATAAAGTTCATGTGGATATCGCAAAAATTACACATGGCTCGTTCTGAATTTTACTTGTCGGAGAAGAGACTTAGGAGCAATGTCGAGAGCTGCTCAGTTCAGACCTTTTGTGCTCTGCTTATGATTTCTGTTCCGCTGGGGAGTAGAACAAAATTGTTATTTCAGATAATGAAATACTGTGGTTAAAGCATAATGGCTGAACAATTTAGCGTCTGTATGAATAAGCCGTGTAATGAGACAGACTGCACTATCTGCAAGCCTGAGGACTGCACATGTTAGAAGGCAGACCGCTTTTTGGAGTGACCTAGAAACGATGGAAAAATGGGCTGACAGGAATGTCCTGAATTTAGATAAGGGCAGATGAGCAGCCCAGCAATTAGGATGGAATAACGCTGTGTAAGAGAACAGGCTGGGAAACAAGTGGAAAGAAGGCAACCCTGTAGGAAAAGACCTGAGTGACTTGGTGACACGGTGAAAGGGTCAGGGGCCAGGAAAACAAGTTTGAGTGTGGGGAATTTGAAATAGTTCTGAGGAAAAGTAGAAGGAAAAATTGAGGACAGTCAAGTGCAGTGGGGAGCTGCTTAGAGAGAAGTGGAATCTCCATCCTTGGAGAGGCTCAGTACTCACCTAGAGAAGATCCTGAGCACCCTGGCCTGCCTGGACCTGCTCTGAGTAGGGCTGGAACAGTGGACCTCCTTAAGGCCTTTCCAAGCTGCATGATTCTCTTTTATTTGTGGTTGTCATGAACTATATGCACATAATAATGGCTTGGACTTCATGGATAACTACATTGTAAATATTGGTTCTGTTAAAATTATGTCCAGTTGTTAGCTGTTTTCCTATATTTTTTTTAAAGAGACTTTATTCAAATTGATTGGTCGTGACATCTGACTTCCAGGGAGCAATGAAGACTAATTTAAATGGGTAAGGATGGTTCAGATGCCTAAGTGTGCACTTACTGGTTTTATGAGTTACATGGGACTGTAGATTATCTGCTTTAAACCAGCATTTCTCTTTTCACTTTGATACAGCCAAAGTGTCATATGTGTGCAGAGTTAGGTTCTACTAAAGGAAATTAACTTAAGAAATCCCATTATTTCTTATTGGTTGTTCTGTCTTTCTTCCAACCCAAGAGGGAGTTTCTGTTTTTACAAGTGTTACAGAAGGACTGATGTAGAGTGTTGTCGTCCATGGTTTTATTTCTCTCATGGACATTTTATCAACTTAAAGGCAAATTTTTTTTTCTAAATCAAACACTTTAGAAGTAAAGTTTATAATTGCTTTAATGGGGACTCTAGCTGCCAGGAAAATATTTAGTGATGTGAGAGTTCATTACAACCCCAAAGTTGGAACTGAAACCATTTTTGAGTGCTCTTGTCAAAGGGGGAAACAAGTTTGGGTTTTTTTCAATTGATACATATCTGCCCCTAAGAAAAAGCCTATGTAGGGCATCTGAATTGTGGCCCCTTAAAACGGTCTAATGTTGGCATGAAGACTTTTTGCGTCTAATTTTGAAGAAAAAAAATAAAAATCAAACAGTAGAAAGTAGTCTACACCTGCTTCCTCTTCAGTGGTAATTATCTATCAAATAGTGCAGACCTGAGCAGATATTCTCAATTTCTGGTTGGCCCTTTTAGAACCAAACATGTGATTGGATATGTGGAGCAATAACAATGATGGAGGAAGAAGGGGACTTTTATAATAATGTGTTTTATTTTACTTGGATTCTGTTTTATTCAAGTTGCCTGTAGTATTATTTATGGATGTTACCATTTCTTTATTAAATAATCCCCCCCTAAAGTCAGACCATACATCTAAAATCAGTACAAATGCTTGGAAAGCTTATGAAAAGCTAAGAGTAGAAAGAAGTAAGTAAATTCTTAAACAGAATAAGCAAAGGTGATTTTTGTAGTACCGTTGGGCATTTGTCTGAAGTGAGTGATGATCTGGATAAGTTTTGCTTTAATAGGTTAGAAGGTATGCTGAAAGCTCTGGGGTTTTATTGTGGACTTCTGCCAATGCTGTGTATTTTCACTCAAGGTTTCATCTAAAACAAATAAGAAAAATGTTTTATTTCTGAAGGACTCTGAATTTCCTGTAATGTAAAATTCCTCTTACAAGGCAGTGAGTTGACTGGTTTTTGGGTTTTAACAGGCAGATTTCTTTAACAGTGTAACTGATAGCAAAGAATGAGAAGGCATTCAAACTTGACACAGTTGTTAGTACAAGATCTACTGATCTGCAGAGCTATGTGATCCCAGCCAAGAGGTTCTACTGACCTACTTTTAGGTAACAGATCTTAAACTTGGCAATTAGTGACACTTGAGAAATGACAAACCATGGATACCATAGTATCATAGGTAGCAACCCAAACAAAACCTTAGGACTTAATTACTTTTACTTTAAAATTGTGTTTTCCTTCTGTTGTTCGTGCTAGATGTTTCTTGAGCAAATTGTGTAGTCTGTGGAGGAACCTCATCTACCTACTTTGTCAAGAATATGTCTGTGTGTGTAACAGGATAAATGTGGATTCTATTCACATAAATTCAGAATTTTCTGATTACCTGTGTTTATTGGAGTTGCGTATGTACCTTTCACAGCCTGTGTCCCTACTTTAGAATGTCAAAGGTTAGAAATCTCTCAATGCCTCTCAGTTCATTCTCCCACATGTGGAAGAAATTAAGAGTATCTAGTAGAGGGATTTTTAATGTTTGCTGTAGTACTACTAATAATAGACTAGTTTAAACCTTTAAACAAAAGCATTCATTTTACCGAAGACTATTAAATATTTCTGGTTCAACACAGTAATTTAAAGATTCCAGCTTTAAAAATGTGCCAAACTGGGAGATGCTTTTCCCATGAATGATGTGTTTTGGGTACCTGCTTTGTTTGAGGGACCCTCATATTTCCCTCTGAATTGTGCAATTTGTAATTCCCACTGAAAACTGGCTGGGGTTGTGGATTCATCCTTGTGAGCTTCCAGTGGGATGATGCTGCCTACCCCTGCCTGGGAAAAGAAATGTTGCCTTTTGCAGTTTGATTTAAGCTTTCTATCCAGGCATAATTAGGAACGGACAGCAAAGTAAGATTCTTTGTGCAGTGTGTGTGAAGCAGATTGCAGCAGTCCAAAACTCTTCTGGCACAATTACTTGCAGCACTTGCAACACCTGTTTTTTTCTTCTTGTATTCATCTGAGCTTCATTTCTTCAGCCTTCACATTTGCATTCCTGTGTGTTCTCTGATCTTAGTGTTCCTTACACAGATTGGACTTGCTTATTTTGTCCGTGTCTCCTGCCTTTGAGCTCTCTTTCAGTTATTTGTTGAAAATAAATCCTGTTCCTCTTTCACTTGCTTTGCTGGCTCTTCATTCCTCATCTGCTTGGGGCTTCTGCTTAACTGTTTTGTTTCCATTGCTTTCAGCCACATCGGTCTGGCTTGCTTTTTCTGCTTACTGTTGTGCTCTTTCAGCAGCTCCAAGCAACTCCTGATTGTGCCTTTCCTGTACCTTCTTACTTTTTTCCTTGAAAAGTCCAAGCTACTTCCCTTGGCCACTGTGAGAGGCAAACACAACTAAACTGAGCTGGTGTCCCCAGTAAGGCTAGTGACTTTGCAGTACTAAAGCTTGCTCCCTGTGAGCAGTGAGAAGTGGTTTTTCCATACTATAAGGAAGCCAGTTTTTCTCATGAATCTTGTAAACGAATCCTAAAGTTCAGTCTATGTAAATTACATTTCCTACTAGAAAAATAAGCTGTCTTTGGAAAATCTTGCATTTTATAGCTTAGACATATGGTCTTATTTTGAGTGCCAGTACTGGTGAAAGAAATCTGTTTCTTTCAAGGATTGCTGTGCTATGCTGAGAGACTTAAAACTGATGCTTCTGTACAACTGCAGAAACTACTTTTGAGACCAATACTTTTGGGGAGGGAGAGTCAAACTAGTCCCTCCTGAAACCAGTCATGCTGGTTTGGAAGATTGCCACTCTCGCTTCACAGCAAGTAGTCTTACCTTTGCCAAAACTGTCAAGACCAGTGGTGTAATAAAAGATTTTGTTTTGTTGTGAAGCTTGCTATTAAGCTCTCAGTTCATAGTCATCAGGAGTGATTGTGAATATCTGAAAGCTCCTATGCCATCATGTGAAATGGTCTGTATAGCTTCTGGCAGTGCTACCACAGTCGAAGTAGTCAAGGTACAACGACCACAATGAATTTAGTCTGCTTTTCCATTTGAAGTTACTACCATAAGCTGTCTAAAACACCCCAAAGGCAGTTCAGTTGAATAAAGCTAAAGAGCAGATTGTTGTGCTCTTTGAAACACTGTTGGTTCAATTTGTTTTGCCATTCTAGTTCAGAAAATAGGTATGTGTATTTTGTCGTATGAACTTTTCAGCCACTTTATTGTGATCCTTTCATCTTTTAGAGGAAAAGCATGATACTTAGAAAAGGAAAATTTTATCTTGTTGTCAAAATCTGCCTGTGTTGAGTTTTCTTGTTACTGCTTGTTTTCTTATCTCCCTATTTTTTGCCCTTGAAGACAGTGCAGATCCTTGACATTGTCACATGGGAATTCCTGTAATAGTGTGCAACAAATACATTTGAAGAGTATCTACTTACTGTGAGCCTGGAAATAAGATATGCTCTCAAATATGTGTAGAAATAGTAAAACTAATAAAATGAAACCCCAGTGATGGCTATGGCTACATTGCCTACACTAGATGAACTAATATTTCTGTACTATGGTTTTCTTCATCATCGAGTCTTTTAACCACCAGGTACATGGTGAACACTGAAATTCATTTAGCTAAAGCAGCAAGAAGTCTGCACTTTCCATGTGAAACAACCAACACTTCCCCCTCCATTTGCATAAAAATGCATAGAAAGTTAATGTGCCCCATAGGAAACTTTTCCTTGGGTGGTCAGAGCGGGAAGTGATGCTTGCTCAAGACCCATGGATCCACTGGGTCATGGATTTCAGTTAGGACTTAGTTGGAGAAGATTTGTTTCTTCATGTAGCCCTTAGTATCTGACGGCTTTTTGTATATTTCCATTTCCTGTAATGAGAATATGCTGTTTGAACTTCAGGAACTAATAAAATAAGTTTAGTGTGCTGATTTGTAAGGTGGAGGTTAATAAACAAATAGAATACAAGTGTCTTTCTGTGTTTGTTTTGTTACTGTATTTTTTGTTGAATTTTGCATGAAAGGGGCTTAATACTGGTGTTACTGGTGTGGTTGACAGATTGACATTACTCTGGATTGTTGAAAGGTTTCAGGAAATGGACAGACTTACTTTGTAGTTAACTGGTTATAAAATTGGTGAAAATTGATGATCCTTCACCTTTCTTAACCTGAGTGAATCTCTCATTGTTGCCTAAAATACGTTGTGAATATGTATCTTAGGCTTAAGGATCCTATGTAAAACTTAAAAAATACTGTTAGAAGCATTTCCTTAGATCTGTCATATTCTTTTACTCTGCCTTCATTGCATAAATGCTTTTTTTGTTTTTTTGTGAAATGCCTCAGCTATTTGTCTGAAAATACTGTGTTTTGCCAGTTTATCTCAAAACTTCTTCCTCCTCTGTGTTCCTGGTTGCTCCATGCTGTGTTGTGTAGATGCTGTGTTTATAGGTCTGCTAATGTGTGTCCAGGACAAGCTTACACCAAGGACAGTGGTTAATGCCCACTCCAGATTAATTAGGTTTAAACAAGATACTTTCATTTTGTACCATAGTTTCCTTTAGGAAAGTGAGCAGTTATTCTGCTATGTAGCTTGAAAAAGCTTATAATGGGTCTGCATGATTAGATTCTAGAAAATGTGAAAAGTTAGAATAGAGGAGCAATATTTCCTACAGATTCAAATAGACTTGTGTTTAATGTTTACTGTCAGGTTACCTTTTTCAACATCAACATAGAAAATAGTTTTTTTAACATAATGGTTTGGGGTTTTTTCGGGGGAAGGTTGGTGGCTTTTTTCTGTTTTGGTGGGTTTTTTCATGTTGTTTTAGACTCCATTTTCTGTGTGTGATACAGTTAGGGGAACTAAATCCTTGGTTTCCTTTGAAAACAGTAGCAACTTGAAATTAATCAGGTCTACTGGGAGGGGATTCTTGTCATTTTTTTACCTTTGTGAATTTTCTTCCAGGTGGAGCTCTTGTGTGCCTGATAGCAAATTCAGATGGTTTTATATTGGCTGTTTTCCTTAACTACCATTCAGATTTTATTTCCATAATGCTCACTTTTCTTCAGTCTACAGTTTGCTTTGATGAGTCAAGCTCTTTTGGAGAGCAGTCAAATAAAAAGAAAAGTGATATACCCCATTTTATCACAGCTTTTTCCATGATTTATTTCAGTCTGATCTTTTCTATGCAAGCAGATACTATAGATATGCAGGTTGTATCTTGACAAAAGCAGAGCTGTATGAATGCAGCTGGTACAGCAGTTTTAAATGGAATCGTTCTGCCATTAGTAGATATCTTACTTCAATCAAATAACTTTTTGCATACTCTGGAAGGCTTTGCATGACTTTGCTGTCTCTGTGTAACTGGTTAAGTAACAGTTTTAGGTTACAAAATCAGAGCTTATGCTAAAGTTTTAGACTGTTTCTGTCTTATTTTCCCTTTTGAGTCTTAAAGAGTTTGCCTTCCTAGTCAGTCTGGTCCTTCACTATATTTGTCTTGTGCCTTAATCTAAAAGGTTAGAACCAAGCAAAATTTTAGCAAAGTTCAGATAAGATTACAATTTTCAGGAAGATGCATGATGTGTGACAGTGTGCATTCTTCTATCCCATAGCTGCTATTTCAGATGCTGTAATAGTCTCAGCCTGGGGTTCTAGTAGTGGCTAGCTACTGATGATTACTCCGAGTGTCTAAGACTTCAAAATGGAAAAAATAATAGTGAGCTTACTCAAAGTCTTAAGTTGGCAATTTTTTGTCACTTTGTTTATGATAACATGACCTTTCAGTGACTTTCCAGCAAGAAGGAAAATACTTTTATTTATAAACAGGGGGTCCTTAAGAAAATTGAAGAGTCGCCAAGTAACGACAATCAATACCAATGTGGGTTCATGCTGTTCTCCCTTTAATGCCAGAATAGCAAGTGTTTAAATCCTTTCTCATAGGTGTTAGCCAGCACGCAGTCAAATAGTACAGACAAAGCATTTTCTCTCTAACATTAAGATTAGCTATACTGTTTCTTTATGTGTTCTCTCTAAGCTGTCCTGTTCTGGGCCTTGATTATCTTGTGCTTCCGTGTCTATCTTGTTCTTGTTCAGTATCTGAAGGTTGCTTGCATCTCTTCATGTTTCTTTTCTTGTGACTTTCTCATCCTTGTTCTCTCTTAATTTTCCCAGCTATATGCATTCACTCCAGCTAGCTGCATTATGCATCAAATGCCCATTTTCCTGTAAAAATTCCTCTACATTTATTTACAAGAGAATGTTGCGAGTAGGATGCTTATTGTTATAGCAAAAATTGAATTACTATCAAGCTGCTGGATATCAACTAAGGGTGTTCTTATAGATCAGGTGCATTCAGAGTGTAAATTTTGCATGTTGCTTTACACTTGGTTTCAGAGTACTGCCCAGTTCTGAGAAAAAATGCCAAGACTGGACAAGCTCCCCTAACAAAAGGTTTGGTTAGGCTTTTTTCATGTATACGTTTACTACCACCCCTTAGATTGAGATGATTAAAGGAAAAGTAAGTTTCCATCTGTAGGATGGGAAACGCTCGATAGGTATGCAATATATGCAATATGTGTGTATGACAGAAAGGCTTACAGATCATATTACCAGGCTGTGGTAGTAGAAATGCCATAACTATAGGATTACCTATGACAATGGAAAGTATTCATGTCATTTGTTTTGTCTGAAGTAGTTCATTATAATCCTGTAAAGGAGAAAAGGATACCACCTATGGTCCCACTTGGACTTTCCTTAGTCTGCTGAGAGTGCCCAGAGGACTGATTTTGAGTAGACATGTCACTTTAGGCCCAGTGAAATAGCACACTACCCATGAATAACCTGACAATCTGTGTGCCTGGTGTCGCTCAACACGACAGTGCCGTTGGCTCTCAGGTTGAACCTTTGTAGCTCACCAGGCTGGTCAGTGCCCCTGTCACCACTTGGATGCAGTTGGGAGAGTGTATACCATTGCAGCTGTAGAAGCAAAGACCACGGCATTGAGATGGGGCTCTGCTTTGCTCTGCACAACTCTGTGTTACATTAAATATGCATACAATATGTGTAATATTTTATGTGTACATTAAATATTAAATTTATGTATACATTAAATATTAAAATATTTAATTTGTTAATTAAATATTAGTGCCAGTGAAAAGAAATCAGTTGCTTAGTCCTATCAGAAGCCCAGAATGCAGTAGCTGGTAATCTGTTTAGTCTCTGAAAGGCAACAATAAAATCTGTTAAACATATCAGGTTTATCAAATCCCCTCAGGATTTCAGGGCTTACTAACCTGTATTTGGTTAAGTACTTATTTCAGACAGATGGAATTTTTGGCAGTTACTGAAATTCCTCTCCTACTTACATGAAAATCGTGCCTGAATCTCAAATAACACCTGATTTTGCAAATGTAAATATTGTATATTGGAGACTGCATGCCTGGCGACTGTGCTTTATTTGTAAAATTATTACAGTTAGAGAGCTATTATTTGGCATTTTCTTTGGAATAATTCTGGTTAACAATAAATTCTATGTTGACTGATACTATGTTCATTTAAAATCCCTTCATAAATAGGTATTCCATGTCAGTTATTCTACTGATAGCATTGCAGGCATCCTTTGATTAGAATTGCATGTTAGAGATATGGGGTACTGACTCATAGCATCTACTATACAAGGAACTTAATATTTTATGTAGAATTTCAGATATGGTCTAGTAAAACTTAGTGACATCTTTATTTTTAAAAAATAGCCATCATTATTCAAATTATAATTTAATACACAATTATTATATAAATGTGATATCTAAAAATAAAACTGCACATTGATACATCTTTAGAAGACAAACAGTAGTGACAAAGGTGGTAATTAACAAGATTATTTTTGTTACCATCATTCACCCAGGGGACTATAGCTCTGAAGTGGCCCACAACTGGGTTTTTAATCTATAGCTTAGGTTAAGCTGTGTTGAAAATTAAAATCTGTCGTAAGAACATGCTCAACAAGTTTTGAAGTGATGTGGTAAACTGCTCTTGTCTCTGGTTCCCATAGCCAGAGCTTTCCCACGTAGTAACCTTGGAGGGTCAGTGCATCCCAAAGGAGTTATAAAAGAATAAAAATGGCTCAGAAATATCCAGGGAGAAAAAAAACCCCAAACACCAACATATGAATATTTGTTCAGCTTCTCTGACTCTATAGTTTAAACTGTGTTTTAGGCTGCGGTTTGGTCTTGTCTGCTCGGGGCAAGCAAGAGAGCCAAGACAGGTCTCTCTCCACTGGTGGGATACCCCTGCTAGGGAATTGAGTCAGGGGAGACACAGATCACAACCAGTATTTGTTAATAAGCCTGTTATTAATTTAGCTGCTCTTACAAACACATCCAAGGTGGTTGCTGTTAGTAGCGGATAACTACATCCATTGGTCCAGTTCCCAGTTTTCTCATGCCTGCATTCACTGTAGCTCCCAGGTGGGAGCAGCAGCAGGGAGACAGCCAGCTTTTGAGACAGCCAGCTCTGATTTGAAAGCGTACAAATGCAGCTCTAGCAATTTTTATGATTGCTTTGGGATTAAATATCCCTATAACAATATGAATAATTTAGAGTAATATGATTTTTCAATGGGACATGGGGATTGAGGAGTCAAAAGGACGGTCCAGCTTTGATGTGGCAGCCCCATACAGGCAATTAGTGCCCCTTGAGATACAGAGGTACCTGGCTGTCGTCTGGTGCTGTGAAAGCCTGATAGGCAGCGGATTCATAGTTGATACTATTGCCATAATGAGCAATGTTGATTGTTCCAATACTTTCAAGCCTCCCAGTTGTCAGTAAGTGCTCATGTGTGCAAATCTGAATTTGGTCTGTAGTCAGTATAGTAACTGGAGCTATTTGGATTAATGACTGCAAGGTACCTATTGTAGAGTGAGCTTCAACTTTATCCTATAATTATCATGGATGGATAGGTGCCTATATTGCATATAAATTCCTAAATTTAGAATCTTAACTAGACTCAACCCATCATCCTAAATTAAAGCACAGCGTGCAATATATTTTAATACATTATTACCTTGGTGATTTCTTTTACTGTCTATTTGCTAATGTCTGCTGTTTGTGTAATACAGTCTTCTCAAAATTAGGGTGAGGGGAGATTATGAGATGCAAAAAGATTTTACTCTGTGTATGTATAATGAAACATATATAGAAATAGTTTCTTAAAATAGGTTTGCTTGCTTACCTTTAGACAACTGTTTACATTAGCTTAAAGGATTGTTAAAATAAGAATGTTTTGATGTGTCATTTCTAATGTGCTGGTCTGAATCATGCTTGCATGCAATCACTATATCAGCTCATGGCACGGCTGCCAAGCTGCCCACATATTCCCGTGATGAATTTACCAAGAGAAGTCTGATCTTCTTCTGGCCATCTGCATTTGTTTTGAGTCATAAGTCCATGGGTGTGTGTGTTAGCTACTGTATTTATCTGGGCTTTATTTGTTGGAAACTGGTTTTGACTTTTGTTTCAGTTTCCCCTGTTGACTTGACTTTTTAAGTTTGCTTTTGAAAATCTTATGGGCTTATAATTGGGCCATAAGTATGCTTCAGGTCACTTGCTGTTCCTGGGAAAAAAACTGTGTGTTCAACACACTGCAGCAGACCTACCACAACTGTAGAAAAACAGCTTTGAAATATAAATGCCAAATGTCACAATATGGTTTTTCAACTTAAAGTGCTTGTTAAAAAGCTGTGTTTAAAGAAAAGTGCATAAAACAAAACCTATGCCTTTTGGCATTTTATAGCTGAAACTAGGACAGTTCCTTCTTTTTTTGTATGTTCAGACCTGTGCCCATCAACTATTGTGTATTTTTTTAAGTTTACCTTCAGCATGCCTCACAGTCTCAAAAGTCCTGATGATGCCTGTGCATGAGGACTTACCAAAAGGAGCACGAGTGCTGTATCTAAATTGGCTTCTGCTGTTTAAACTTCACCAGTCCTCCTTCTCTAGTTTTCTCCTTCCTCATCTGAACCAGGGCAGATACCTGTCTGTGTCTGTCTTTTCAAACTCCAGTGAAGGCACTTAGTTAGCAGGATTCATTGCTAATTCAGGGATCTCAGCTGTAGGCCAAGACCTATATCTGTGTGTTCGGTACTATAGAAAGGCAAGAAAACCACAGTTCCTCTACCAGAGAACCTAATGGACTGTTAATCACTAGTTAGTATACTGATTTTCAAACCTTAATCCAAGATGCATAATCCAGAGCTAACCAATGTGCCTCATGAAACGTTCAATAGAGAATCCGAGCATAGTTTTGGGGAAAAATAGCTTATTTGAAAGATGACAATTCTGTCACACTGTGACTTTTCTACTTGCAGTCCAATAGTACTTTAAATAATGTGTGCATTATAAATGATTGTCAATGTTCTTTGCTTCTGAAAGCAAAGCTGTTGTTTGTGTGTGTTGCCGGAGGATTGCAACAGAAAATTTGTATTTTCATATTCAGTTTTCATTTCTTTACTCTATGCTGTTCATCTTTGAACAGTGATAACTTTCTACTGTTGACCATATTTTTTCTTCTTATCAATTTGTATTTGTCATTTTTCTCCCTAGCCTTCATAAATGCCATTTGAAAGGATTTATTTTTTCTCCAAAATTTTTATAATCCTGATTTTGTTTTTTTAAATTGAAACTGGATTCAGCTATTCAAACCCTTCTTTTATGTATAGTCTTTACAGCAAATGGTTCCTAAGAAGAAACATGAATCTCTAAGTTAATGCAAATAGATATTTTTCAGAAATATTTTTTTCTTCAGATCCGAGAGAAACCACCTTAACAGAAAACTGTGTCTGAATTTGCACCATTAAAAAAAAAATTAGTCCCTCTCCCTTCCTACTGGGGTACTTACTGTGACTGGTGTGGGCTAAAGCACTGGTTGCAGGAGAGATGTTTGCCCAAAAAGCTGCATTAGCTGCCTCTAATTGTAATATTTTTTGGCAGTCATGACAAGTATGGATAGAGAAAACAGCAATAACATCCTTAGCCATATGTACTACTCCAACACCAATTTCTTGCCATGAACCACATTTGTTTTCAGCAGAATGAGTTCATTATGGGGAGTGCACTCAGATTAGTTATTCTAAGTATTTCCTGGTATATTGTGCCTTGAAATGGATGTTGGACATGGAGTATTAGAAGTATTTATCTGGTTTCTCTGAAGTCACATTTGGATAATAAAAATGAAAAATTGAGAGGAAATGCTTGTAAAACTTTCTTTTGCCTGTTCGTAAGGTGACTTTTCTAAAAAACACAAATTATATAAAACAGCTCAAAGGGATTTGCAGATCATTAAACTCTTAAATGTAGCTTAAAATGCTTGAAAACTAATATGTTCTATATTTTTATAGAGATTTTATAAAATTTCTTTGAATGTGTAAAATTTTGCAGAGTTGTGTTTTTGGTTGGTGGGGTTTTCTGTGTTTTTTTTTTTTTTATTGGGTTATTTTTTAATATCCTAAATAAAGCGTTTATCACATTAGGTGCCTGAAACTGTTTTCATGTAGCTCACCTAGCAAACATGATTATACATACTTTTTTTTGCTTCCTCAGCCAAAGAAGTCCTTAAAAGACATGAATTTTGACATGGATTCCTCCTTAACGGTACTAGCGTAGTACAAGAAGCCAAAATTGCTGAAGGCAAAAGCATGACCAGTGAAAGAATTGCCTGCAAACAGTCATGCATACCAAAGATGACATTTTCCTAAGGACTGCATCTAGTTCTGTGGTTGAATATCTCCTCGAGATAATCTTGTGTGTGAAGTGGTGTGAGCAGCGTGGGATGATGTGTGACTGGCAAATCGTAGTGATGCCACTGATTATTCGTTTGGGACATATTGAGGAAAAAACTCTAGTAACTGGAGAATGTTTTTGGTCTTCCAGCCAAAAGCATTCGTCTTGTTTGTGTGTCCTTTTTTTTGTTTGTTTTTAAGAATGGAATTTTTAAGATTGGAATTGTAGTGTTCTGTAAGTCCATTTGTTCAAAAAATTGATTGTTTTGAGCAGACAAGTATGGCAGGCAGCTGTGGGGTTTTCTCAGAGCTTTGTCTGGCAGAGCACTGCCTGGCCTCTGCTCAGGGATGCCAACTGCTGTGGTGGGAGCCTCCAAGGGGCAGCGAGGTGCCAGCTCTCCTCTTTCCGGCCATGGCAGCAGATGTTGAGCATATCTGAGTCCCTCAGACTTGTGTGCTGCTTTCACGATATCATTGAAATTTGCTCACTGCACTTTCAGAGAACGAGTATTTTAGCAGAGAGTTTTTTTGCTTTTTGATGGACTCTAAGACAGCAATGAACCTACTTGTCTGTCTCCAAAATACTCTAGACTGTAGTTTTCCTCTAGCGACATCTTAGACCAGTAATCCAGAGATTTCTGTTTCATGGAATAGATGATACTTCTACATAAACGTCCTTGCTCTACACCTTTTCACCTTCCTCCTCATTTCTTCCTTCCCCCTTCAAGGATCCAGTAGGCTCGAATATCCATGTGAGTACTTGAGCTTGAGTACTGCTGGTAGTGGTTGTCTGCTGAGTCCCTGAAGTCTTACAAGCCTTGATTTTCTCCTTCCAGAGGCTGATGAAAGAGTCACTGAGGTAGAGAACCTTGGATGTGGACATGGTTTCCTCTTCTAAGCCAGCCTCCTTCTACATGCTTTTAGTCTGATACTTTTTGTGGTACACCTGCAGTGAGGCCAACAGGAGGAAATGAGCTATTCTTCTAAATGAGTTGGAGTTTTAAAAAATGACAGTTTTGGTCTACTAGAAAAAAAGAAAGCAATGTCTTGGGAGAAATTGGAGAAGGATCCCTTCAATGAATACTGGCTACCCTTTAGTGAAGCTGAATCTCATTAGTGCATGGACAGGATGCACATATTGCTTTAGTACACTCTCTTTTTTAGAGAGGTTTATATAAACCTAGCAATTATATGAGCTTCAGATATTCTATCTGAAGAAAAACTGTCAGTGCAATCTAATTTGTATTAAGAGAAAAAACTTGTCTCTGTTGACTGTGAACAGAGGCTGAGACAACTCTTGAAGTATTTTGAATGTGCTCTCTGTCTTTTCAAGCACTGCTTGAAAATTCGGTGGAAAGCCAGTGCAAAAATCTGTCTGTTACAAGATGCTGTTCTGTTTATTTTGTTTTGTGGTTTTTCAGTGCTGCGACTGAACAAAGGTATTGATGTATATGTCACTGCACTAGAACAATATTGTAGATAAGGGGCTTTTGGGGGTCAGAGATTATGATCAGAGGACAGATAGTTGAGAGCAGAGTTCATAAACTGATAGACATTAAATACTGAAGGAGTACTGAATGATTTGCTGTAATAGAAATCACTGCTACAATTACACAACTTCACAACATTACAAATGGAGAGACAAATTCTGAATAAAATGTATTTGCAATGAGTTAAATTTCTTGAAAGCTCAGAGAGCTTTCTGAGTACAACTGAGGAGCTGAAAGGGTATGTATGCTTAAGGAGCAATAAAAAAAATAACCCAAGATTTTGACCAAGAGGTCTGTGAGAAAGGAAAGTAATTAGGTGGCTGAGGAACAACTTGGTTTTGCCAAAAGCAAACCAGAGCATATAAAGAAACGTATGAAACACAGCTCTTGAAGAATTGCAAACTCATAACTGGAAGGGTTGACAATAACTATATTTTTCATCTCTATGATGTATGTGATGCGTAGAGCAGTGAATAAACCAAAACTAATTAGGCAGAGGTTAATATTTACGGCTGCAGTCTGTTGCCCTTATGCTGCTTTTAGATTGTCATACGGTTGTTCTTCTTTAAAAATTTATTTGTAATACAAGTTGCAGAATAAAAATATCCACATTGTTTATAATAGTTGGGGTGCTAGATGGTGGAAGTCTGTCCCATCCAGGTGTGTGCAGAATACGCCTCTCAGGAAGGGAGTGTGTAAACCAAGCTGGACCTAGAGCCCTCTCTGCTGGATGGCTGGGAAACAACACTTCAAACAGGAAAAAATAAGAATTTTGATGTAGAAAAGAAAATCTGAGGCTAGTGTAAGAAATCTAAACATAAACCTTAAATCTTATATATCTGAAGTCTTCCCTATTATAAGCAGATGGAATAGCATACACTTCTTTCATAAAATGGCCTTCTCTTATTAAATTATCAGGTGATATAGTTTAGTGATAATTCTTTTCTTCTGAGCAAATATAGGATCTGAGGGGGGAAGAAAAGAATTAACTTTTCATCTTAGAACTTTGAAAAATCCATAATATCTGTGCCAAAGAGGAATATTCAAGTAAAGGATTTTCTAACCATATATAGCCTAGAGGGTGTAGGTGGGTGCTGTGTTTTTGTAGTAATGAACCAAAGCAATTAACACTTACTATAGAAACTGTAGTAATGCATTGAAAATATGTCATTCCAAGATGAAGTATGTTTTAAAAAAAGGCATTTGGCAAGATATGTTTGTTTTAAAATAAGATATATTTTCCAGCAAGAGGGGAAACCCTATTATAGTAATTAAAGTCCATATTTTATTCCTAATGTAAAGCCAAACACAGACATTCAGAAATTTTTTTCGTTCCATTTGACTTATGGAAACAGGGGAAAGGAGAATAGCAGAGAATAACTGGATTGCCACTTCACTGCCAGCACTAAAAAATCCACTAAAACTATGCAGCTCCCTGAAGTCCAGGCACTTGGAACTGATTCTGAAGTGTGCGTGAGCACACATGTGGGTTTTTTAAGCCCCAAAAAGTCCAGGGGAGATAAGAGAGATCAACACTGAATAAACTTGTGAGACGTGTTGACTCTTCCTTCTTCCATGATTTTTCAACTGATAGCAGCTGAAGACAATAATGACATATCTGGTCACAGAAAGTTCATTAGGGAAAAAAGATGCAGGTTTTGTGTATGCATTTGTAAACTTCTGAAATCTCTCATGCACGGAGA
This sequence comes from Vireo altiloquus, assembly GCA_013396875.1. Lineage (NCBI taxonomy): Eukaryota > Metazoa > Chordata > Aves > Passeriformes > Vireonidae > Vireo > Vireo altiloquus. Next base: position 1,369,471 of record VZRF01015809.1, read on the forward strand.
ACTACAGTAAAGCAGTTACTCATCTTTATTAAATTTGGTTTCTCTTCATTTCCTGTCTAGGGTAGGAGAAGCACATTCTGGAAATGTTTTATCTTTTGTAAAGTGTTCAGTATAAGATATTTCTTTTTTTTGCTTAAGGTAACAACTTGATTAATGGCATTGTAGAGCAGATAGTATGATGGGGTTGCTTTTGGGCTTCTTTCCTACTTTTTTTCAAGTCACAATGACATAACTTGAAAATTTAGATTTAAAATGATGTAAGAAATGTAGACTAGTAAAATACAGGAAGATTTTATAATATATTTTTGTTCTGTAAGAATAAGCCCTGTGAGGTGGCTATTTCTGAGAAAAAAACCCCAACAAAACAGAAACGAAAAAGAAGAGCCTGTCTAGGTAACCAAACTAACTGGCATGAATTTATCACATTGTATCACTCACCAAGAGTTGTGTGAAAGGCAGTAAGAACATTGTGTAAAGGACTGAATTTGTTCTCTTGAAAAGACAAGAGTGGTGAAAATGTAGACTGAAGGAAGCCTTTTGTATTTATGCCTTTGTTTCCCCTGTTTTTTCTGTCATTTGTTGACCCAGCTAATTCTAATTGTAACATGAACAAAGACATTTTAAAAGTCTGTCTATAGAGGTGTTGTGAAAGTACCTCAGTAGTATTTATTTCCCACAGGAGAATTAATGCAGAAACACTATATTACTATTTTTTCCTCCTTTAATGGATCTCAAGGTGTTTTCTCAAGTATTTTTGATGTCATAGATCTTGAATATTAGGCAACTGTCTAAACTATGGCTTCTTTATATGTGTATACACACATGCACATCTTATTGTAGAGAAATACATGCTACTTAACCTCTGCTACATGAGCTTTAGAATATGTTTAAGCTACATAGTAAACATATTGCAAAGATACAGACAGTTCGAGTGTTACCCTAAGAGAGGCCTCAAAGACACGTGCAGCTCAGCCGGTATTGACTCTGGAGAAGAAGCAGTGCAGGTGGAATGGTGGGAAAGGAGAGCTGCAGAGTGTCTGTGGAGCCAGTCACCAAGGGCTACAGTGTGAAAAACTGCATACATTTCATAGGTTGTATACAGAAGAAACTCCTCTGACTTTTATTCTTACCACCTAAAGCTGTCACAGGTCTGATCCTATCTGTCAGTCCTGCTTGGCTGTAGTTACCACAGCAGAGTAAAACTTCAGCAGCCAGAGCGCTCGATGCTGATGTGCTAAACCCACAGTCATATTTCTGCAGTAAAGGCACCATCTTTCTTACAGTAACTTGAGTGGAGAGGCCTGAGGCCCCTGGATGTGAGGTTCTTCTTCTGTTATCAAACTCCCATACCAGATAAAAAAGGAGTCAGACCTCTTTGCTTAGTTTCTGGCTTGTCGCTGTGAAATCTGTGCTGCAAATGGCCACGAGATCTCGTGTGCAGCATGTTTTTAAAACCTTTTTACCCAATAATCAACCACAATGTATGATATTTTTAATTTTGTACCAATAACTATCAACTTTTTCTAACACGTTTCTTCTGCTTCAAACCTATTCTACCACTCACTCTGTGCCTACTTCACAGTGGAAAATGGAGAGGAAGAAGGAGAAAGAAGGACCTAGGGACAATGCCTGAAAATCTCCATTTTGTCTCCATTCACCTCCATACTACAAAACCTTATACTATAAATTTTCACCTTGTGATAAACTAAACTACGATCTATTTCACACTTTCATTACTTTCAATTAATCCAGGAGTGTTGGAAGGTTTTTCCAGGGGCACAGATCAAAGACTGTGTCCTCTTGGGGTGCCAAAGGAAATCTCAAACCCCTCAGGGCAACAGGAGAGGCTTTCCAACCTTCCTGGACTCCAACACTTGGGTAATTTCTGAAGATATTTTAAACAGATAGACCTCATTAGAAAGCAGAAAATGAGTGGAGTGAATATATGGCTGCTTTCTTCTTCAGCTGTAACTTAACAGTTTTGCAGGAGGTACTCTCGTGGAGTCTGGAGACCTTAACTTGTTCTGTGCTGGGATGGAGTTACTCTGCTATACAGGGCTGTTTCCTTATGGCTCAATAAAACCTTTTCCCAAAATAATTGCACAATTCTAAATTCTGTTTCATTTTAAATAGTTTTTCTGATGCAGACTTTATCTGTGTTATGATTTGCTGCAGAATTTTTCTTAAATTAATTATCTCTTGTATCCCTCTATACATGATTTTAATTTTTATTTTTTCAGGGCATGGCTTTTACCTTGGAGGAGAGGCAGCAATTGAATATTCATGGATTATTGCCACCTTGCTTTCTTGGTCAAGATGCTCAGGTTTATACAATTCTTAAGAATTTTGAAAGGCTGACATGTGACCTAGACAGGTAAAGTATGACTATGAAACTTTATCCTACTTATCAATTCACGAGCCACTTACTTTTTTTTTTGGTGTAGTGGTATAGATGAAATTTTGGGGTATTTTTTTGAGCTGTGATTGTTGATTAATGGGAATTGTTTAGCTAAATACATGTTTCTGCTAGAATGCTTTCTTTAAAAAATCAACTCCTACTTTAAAATTGTAATCTTTCAGAGCTGTTCACCTGAAATTACTTTGATAACCAAATGATGCAAAGGTCATTGGAAGCAAATGAACTCATGTGAAACTAAAAGTCAGTAATGACTTTATATGCATATAGATACACATACATTAAAACATACAAAATTTATAAAATGTTATAAAACTAATATGTAGTGTAGTATTGCTGTTCTTAGGGGTTTTTAAGGAAAAAAATCTGTGGAGGGTTTTAAACTTTTATGAATACTAAAATTTTTTTCTTAAAAAATTGTGTTTTATGGGCCCTAGAACAAAACACAGTTTCTTCATTTCTTTCCTTCTATGCCTTGCTTTTCTCTTTTGTGGGATATCTTGTTATCAGTAGGTAATACATGGCCTCCAGGTACCCATCTTTTGTTGATAAGGCTTTTTTATAATTTAAACTTGCCACAACCTTTGAGTTTTATGGAGTCAAAATAGGATGAGGACAGTCTTCCTTGCAAGTGGAGAGCTCGCAATTGTGGGATCTTTTGTAGATTAACTATTCTCCTAGTTAACTGGTCTCATGAAGGCCATTATCAGTTGTCATAGAGTAGTAGCTTCCCAGGCTAGAATGTTTTTTCAGTCGGAATGCTTGCATATAGGAAAGTGTAAAATTTCATGAAGCCTCCTGATTCAACCATAAGAGAAAACTTTCTCTGTCCTTCTGTCCTCATCTGCTCCTTAACTCTGCCTTGAGGCAGTCCCTTCATGATACACCTCGTTGTTTCATGCATTTCGGGACATTTAAGGCAGTTTCAACTGCTTGTTTCTGCTAGAATTGCTGGAATTTCTCTTCACCTATAACTTGAAAGCTGCAAGAAAAGAGGTCTTTACCCCATTGTTTTATGTGTTTTTAACTAGGAAAGAAATTTTGCTCCTACTTCAGGTCATAGAAGAAAAGCACTTGCGCTTCTCGGAATATCACAGACAGAACCTCACGTGTCTAGCTATGCAACAGTCAAAAGGAGATTAGCAGTATTCCCAAATCTTAATTTTTTTTAGCAAAAAATTTCTTCAGGCAAGGAAGAAAGAATTAATCTATGAATTTTAAATGACAGAGTATTAAAACTTCGAATGATGTGCCTTTTGAAGTGCAATAAAACACTGTATACTGAAGTTTTGATTGCAGTGGGAATAATGGAATAAAAATAACTGTCTCACAGTATTGTGGGAATACTTTGCAGCTATCTTTATTATGTTAAAAGAAAGGAAAGAAAAATGTCTGTCTTGGGGGTGGGGGAGGAAAGATTTTTTTAAAAGTATAATTAATCCATGTATGATAGACACAAATAATGCAAAGGTATAAAGCTATATAATATGGCTACAAATAAATGTAAAGCAAAGCTTTTCCAGAAGCCATTCACTTTAGAGAATATTTTTCCAAAACTTCTGCTGTTAAGCTTAAGATCTGTAAATACTTAATTAAACAAAAACTCAGTGTCATTCTTTCCCACCTCAGAGTCTTCTTTGGCATTTTCTCTCTTCCAAATACATAGTTGGGTAAGGAAGAAATTTGTTTCCTGCTCCTTTGACCAGACATCTGTAAAACAGAAGTGCTAACATTAAGTTATTCCATCCATGTGTCTTGAGCTAGGACTGTAGCTTTTTTTTATTTTATACCATAAAGCCAGTTTTTATTATAATGCTTGTGTTAGTATAAAGGTTATATTGAACTGTGCAGCTTTGCAGTACAGATTTATTATTGTTAATTCGGTTTTAGTGATGCAGTTCAACTGAGAAAACTGGCAAGTCTTCTGTTCACAGAAATGGCTTGAAACTATTATAAGTTGACTTTTTTCTCACTTATGTGTCCATTAGTCATAATACTTCAATTAAGATTTTAGTAATTGACATATTAAATAATGAATAGCTGTGTTCATTTCTCTGTTTTATTCTGTGGCATGTGTCTGTGATATTTTCTCAGGTGTAATTTTTGGCCCAGGTATTTGAATCTTCTCCTTCCCTTTACAATGTGAATAAACGGTGTGGCCCCATTTATAATGCTGTATAAGCTGTGGTGGGATCTCCATCCATGAGATGATATTCAAAACCTGACTAAATGTGGTCCTAGGCAAACTGCTGTAGCTGACTGTGCTTTGAGCAGGGGATCAGATGGGCAATCTCCAGAGGTCCCTTCCAACCTGAGCTAGTGTATGCTTTCATAATGCAAGTCCATAGTATTTAAGAAATAAGCTTTCAGGAATAATCCTGGATCAATGCAAATTTTTGTAAATTAAGTCAGGTTGTCCCTTAAGAATATTAAATTATAAAGATCCACAAGTACCCTCCAAATGGAATTGTTTCTTTAAGAAATCATGCTTATACTCTGTCTGAACACCTAGCAGATCTAAATTAACTATTCATGCCATGCTGTGTTTTAATAAAAAAATGTTTTCCTCATGTATTATTGGGGCTTTATATAGCTGTGGTGTTTTCTCCATTTCTTAGCAAAAAAAGTTGTATTATATGCATAGGGCTACATTTAAGACCACTCATGGAAAGACTTGATAACATTTGCATGAGGAAGATAGTTCCTTTTAAGACTGTCAACAATGACATCTTGGGCTCTTTCGCAGATAAAATGCTTGTGTGAATTGAGTGTGCAAGAAGTCGCATGTGCAAAATGTGATTTGCAGTGTGTTTAGAGGTCGAGTGTCTGACGATTTCATTGGAGTATGTCAGTAAAGAGCCTGCTTGGAGAACATGTGCATTACATGTGTGTGAGCTCAATCCTCAAGGCAATACGTGAGCTCTGGTCTCCTATATTTATACTTGTGTCAAAGAGTTTTAAAGAAGAGTGATTGTGATCCTACGACAATAACTCCTTGAATCTCTTCACTGATGGAGAATGTCAGACTTTGGCTATTTTAACTGGAACTTGAAATCTCAAGTGCTCCCTATAAAGGCAGGTGCTCAAGGACAGTCTTGTATAAGAGCATGCAATTATTGCCTTCTACTGAGTGTAAATGTCCTAATTCCAGAAAAAAACCCCACGTTTCTTGCAGTATGCATCTGGCATAGTCTTTGCTCCCATAGAAACAGTGATTGAAAAGAGATAAAGGGAGACTGTTGTTTTCCTTCTAGAGCTTGGCAGTGAGTGTGTATTTGTGTGTTTTATATCAAAATACAAAAGTTAAAGTACAATCATTTAGATATTGTAGAGGTAAAAGCTGTTAAATACCTTAGACCGAAGGGTGTCGTCTGATGAAACATAAATGCTGTGTATGACAGCATCTTACATTGGCAGGATTGCCCTGGTTTTGCTTGGAAAGAGAGTATGTGTAAATTCATAAAGCTAAGTTGATAGATAGTACCTCAGCAAGACATGTTTTGGCACAGCTGAAATGCCTTTGTGAACTTGTAGCATGAAATTGTTGTACTCTGAAATTCCAAGAGTTCATACCCGAAATTACTGTGGATCAGCGGCAAATCAATTGCCTTGTATGCTTGGCAAAAGGGACACCAATAAGAGGAAAAAATTCTCTTCCTCTACTTTAATTTGGAAAGCTGTGATGGATTCTGCAAGTAATTTTTTTTTTTTTCCTCTCCTGTATGTTCTTAATTGTCTTTCTTCTTGCTCTGTATAGTTGCTCCTGGCACAGTGACATCTTCCGCCTGAGCTTTTCTTTCTTCAGAAAGTCACACTCCTTAAATATTATACTATACGAATGTGTTATCATTAGGAGAGAGGCCATCAAATCACGTTTCCAGAGAATGCCATCTTACTTTGTTTTTTCCTTAAAGTTTCCTGTCTTTAATACATTTTTATCTAGATACTGAGGATGCAGAGTAGTGGAGCTAAGTGTCTTACACAAGTTAAAAATAATACCCTGTCCTCCCACCCTCCTCATATTTTTCAATACAAGAGCGAACAGATTTGGGGTTTGTTCTCTTTTCACCTTTCCATTTTGCCTTGTAAAGTGCATGCACTGATAGTTGGGCCAATTATCTTAAGAAATCGTTAGTAACTCCGGTAGTTATATCAGCTTTCTTTTGGTTTTTGGATGATATGTGGTTTATATCCTTTTGTTGCTACTCTGTTTCATTCCCTTCATAACAGCAGACTAGTATGAAGCGTTCTTAGGTGAAGTAAAGGCAGGGGGGGAAAAGTGACACGCTGAAATTTGAATGCTTGGCAGTCTCCTCTGTCTGACTTGCCAGACCTTGGGTTTTGTCCTCTGAAACTTTTCTCTGAAATAGTCATTCAAGACTCCTTGTCTGAGGACAGATAATATTTTTCTCCCTTTTTATAGAACAAATGATTGTTCTCAGTGTTTTATTGCTTGTTTTCATTATGTTTTCAATTAAATGTGGGCTTCAGTAATAGATTCCAATAAATACTGAATTTTAAATTTAATTTTTAAACACAATGCTGAAAAACACTCCATGCTTTCAGTTGTGTAGATACTTGGATGTTGCTAAAAGATGCATACTTGTTGTCTAATGCATTATAACCAGCCCCACAATGAGGATGAGGCATTTTTGGTTTTCCCTTTAGAAAGAATTTTTGAGAAATTTGATACCCCCAACTAAGAAAATTACAATGCAGAGAAAGAAGACATACACCTGCTGTTGAAAAGTAATCATCTCATCTAAATTGCACTTCTCTAATATTTTTCACTTAATGATAATATTTCTTATACTGCTTTGGGTATGATCAAGTATGTAATATTTGAAAATATAAGTAGTATGCAGTTACTTCTTTTGCATGTTCTTTAGCATATCCTGAATATTAAAGTGGCATGATAAATACAAATAAGAAAACAAAACCCCAGTTTAATGCTATTGGACAGTAAAAGCAAAGTGGAGAGTTTTAACAACGAGTTTTTTGATTTGAAACCTGTGAGGAAGCCTTTTACTAAGCTTTTAGTTTCTTTTGTAAAAGATTTCTTTACCCCAATTAAAACGTAGGCTTGATCTGAGTGGTAAGAAAGGATGATTAAAAGATATTTTGTACTCTTAAGTAGCCACACCTCATTTTAAATGAGAGTGATTGAAAAAATAAAATACTGGCAACTGCTTTGGAACGGTGCTGTGGCTTGTGTAGTGCTTGCAGTGTCCAATATAGAGTGGGGGCCAAAAATATGCATGATATTCTCCAGCATCACTTTAAATGTTCTCTGGAAAGAAAATTAATGTCTTCATGTGTATTCACAACTACACGTGCATGAACTTGTATTTCAAGATAAATGTTGGGATAGTCATCCAGAGGAGAAAGGTTTTAATAAAGAAAATGCTCTGAGAATTCCACGGCATTAAAAGATATGCTATATCATAATGAAATACTGGGAAAATGAAAGGCTATAGGGAAATGTAATAATATGAAAGCAAATTAGTATGTAGGTATATTTGTAGCTGAGATCTACAAGAGCAGGATGTAATTTAACCTTGGAGAACATTCAAAAGTAATGTGTATGATGGAAGGTGGTTCTGATTGCCTCATGGTGATGGTATTTAAAGTACAACTGCAACTTTTTGGTTTCTAGATATTTATCTGTTTAGGGTCAAAAATACCCTTCATGACACGAGGGAAGGGATCTTGTTTTGCCTCCCTTCTGTCACGTCATTACAGTCACCAATTGCCAAACTGGCTGCACTCCCCTTGCGTACAGTGCTCGTTTAAGGGTTACATAACAGATCCCAAAATAAGTGCTTCCCTGATATATAGGGATATGTGAGCTAAACTTGAATGGAAAGTATTCAGATTTACTAAGCTGTTCTTTGTCAGATGGTTACCTGACTATGTTTGTATCTTCCTAAAGAATTAGATTTTACTGGAGCATGTGATGCATAAGTATGCAGAAGGAAAGTTCATATGAATAATATTTATGTACACAAACCTCTAGGCTTTTGGAATGAATGTGTTCTATATGTATCCTCAAGACTTGTTTAATAAAATTATGCACATATTAAACTTTTTGAGTGTAAGTAATTAGTAATCCATTGTAAATGAAAAAAAAAATCCTACAGAAATTGTATACAGAAATCAAGTTAAAGATTTTCTGTAAGCCTATTGGTATAAAAGACTACTTAATTTTTACAACAATACTTAACATTGTTAAAACTAGTGAACAGACAGGTAAGGTTTAAGATCACTAAATTCCTTGATTTTAAGTATTCACAAAGTGACAGAGTCATACATATGTGAAGTGGTATAACTTGAAGTCATTTAAGTCTCATACAGTTTGTCACATTCAGCATTTCAATTTGGCTTCCCAGCTGGTGTCTTGAAACAGTAAGGTAATTATTCAATGGAGTGTGATGGTAGTCAAAAGCAGATCAAGCTAAACATTAACATTTTTTCACTCTCATTTATATGATTCTTTTTTTTCTCATTGGTTTACTTTTTAAACAAATATAGAACTTGCTCAAAATTCATTTTAAGTTAGGAGATATAGCATTGCAGATTTCATGTCAAACAGACTTCAGGGATGAAAAGCCATGTGTATATGCTTTGTTTTCAAAAGCTTTGTTTTTTGATATTTATTTGAAGTATTAGTCTGGGTTTAAGATAAATTTCTGTCAAGGCAAGGGCATGCAGAGCTTAATGTTTTTAGTTCTATTTTCTTTGGGCAAATGAGTAAGCATGTTTAACTTAATGCATATCTCATTTCAAGTGGAACAACTGATATACACAGATAATGTTCTGACATACCAAATCCTCAATTGCAGCACTGTGTTTTATACCTGAGAGGGATTATCTTCCTGAATATGTAGAGTTTGTTTCAGGTTTGAGGTTCTCTGTCTAAACCAGTTTATCTTTTGTGTCTGAACCATATGTGCTATTGAGACAAGGAGGAATTGAAATACTTTCAATAAGAGAGAGGCTATTATAGAACAAACATAATTTTAATTATCCAAACATCACTATCTTTCTAAATCTACTTTATGTGTTCCCTTGATGTCTGTCTAATGATATGTAATTCTCCACAGATACATGCTACTAATGAGTCTTCAGGATCGAAATGAAAAGCTTTTCTATAAAGTGCTGGCTTCTGACATTGAAAGGTTCATGCCTATTGTTTATACTCCCACTGTGGGACTGGCTTGCCAACAATATGGTTTAGCATTCCGGAGGCCAAGGTATGTAAGTTTATACTTCAAATAAAAGTAATTGTATCCTATTTTCCTCTTGCAAGATTTCTGAATGTAAGCCAAAACTGCAGTAATTGAGATAATTCAAGCTGCACTTTTGGTCTGCATTAAACAATAATTTGTGAATTTCTTATCTGCATTGAGAAGACAAATAGTTGGTTTAATTACATTAAAACATGAATATATTTTTAATCTTATTAACTGACTGTTTTAGAATCCTAGCTACATGTTAGAATACTGGAGAAAAATGGAACCTTAGTTTTAGATTTGTCTTACAAACTTGAAAAGCATAGACTTTTGACTATATAAGTATTCATGTTATTGGTGTTTTATACATACACACACACACACATATATATATGAAAACAATATGTATACAAACCAAGGATGCATTACTTACATATCTACTGATACCTTAAAAATAATAAAAATTCATCAAAGTGCCTGTTTCACTGCTTAATATCTTGCTTCATGGGGTGGATACTGGAGTGCTTTTATTCTGTATGCAATATCTGTATGTATAGAATGATGAGGAAGTGGTATGAAAGAAGGATAGACACTTCTGTTTCACTCTGCCTCTTCAACATCAACTCACAGAGTTTGAGATTTATGGTAGTTGCAGTTTGAGAACATTATGTATATCACTGCCTTCAAGTGCAAACTGGAACAACACTTTGGAGCCTTCTGCAGAATTTTCTGGCAAAGGAGATAAATGGGCTGCATGTGCATAGCTCTGTTAACAGAAATAGGCTTTTTACAGTGAAGGTATTGATCAAAAGTAAGAAGCTTGCAAGATGTAAGGGAGCAAATGACTGCTCACAAATTCTTCAGCAGGAGATAATTGAGAGAGACTTATGGCTTCAAGGTTTTATTAATGTGAAAATCATTTTGGCCTTGTGACTGACAGAATGAGTCAGTACCATCTGGTCAGCTGCAGAAAACAAGAATTCCCACTTCTGTGCACATTAAAAAGTTCAAAAATACCTCAAGAATGCTTACTTAAACCTGTTTAATGATCTGTGGCATTTAGGTGCCTCCCTTAGTAAGAGAAGTCATCTCCTTTTTCCACCTCAGTATTTACCACCATAGTGATTTCATTGGCCTTCCAGGAACTGCTAAATGTGTCTGGAAATTAAGTCTTTGCTTACACTGGTCTCGTTGCCCCTCATTTTGATATTCATTACCATATAAAATATTTCAGAAGGAGCACCTCTGCCCATGTACTTTTCTCTTTCTCCCTAGACATGTGAAGCATCTGTGGACAGAAACACCCAGTTTAATTAGAGTAATGGAATTGTTAAGGTTGCAAAAGACCTCCAAGGTCATTGAGTCCACCTTTTGACTGAACACCACCATGTAAACTAAACCATAGCACTAAGTGCCACATCCAGTCATTTCTTTGACATTTCCAGGAATGGCAATTCCACCCTTTCCTGAGCCTGTTCCAATGCTCAAACACCTTTTCAATTAAGAAGTTCTTCCTAATATCCAACCTGAAACTCTCTGGCACAGCTTGAGACTGTTTTCCTGTCATTAGTTGTCTTGAAGAAGAGGTTACAACCTCCTTTCAGGCAGTTGTAGAGAATAAGGTCACCCTGAGCCTCCTCAGGGCTAAACAGCCCCAGTTCCCTCAGCCACTCCTCCCAGGACTTGTGCTCCAGACCCTTCACCAGCTCCATTGCCCTTCTCTGGACATGCTCCAGCACCTCAATGTCTCTTGTACAGTGAGTTGGAACTAGAGTATCTTTACGGTCCCTTAGAATCCAAAGCATTCTGTGGTTCCATGATCTTTGACAGACTCTTTCCTGCTTAAGAAAAATACCTCAAATGCAATCTTCTGCTGTGCTGTTACAGAGATATGGGGTTTTTTCCTAAGAAAAACCTTTTCTAAATTATTCCAAAACCAACTATGGAAAGCAACCAATATAATTTAATTTGAAATTGCATTCTAGACCATGACTCACTTAGCATTCAGGTTTATATGCCAGCATACCTCATAAACAGCATCCTCCATGAGATGGATGGAGAATAAAAGATAAACATTAATATTCAGAAGGCAAAAAGGAGTAAAAGATGTAAGATTTAGTCCAGGCTATATCATCTCGCAATTTTGATTTTTTTTTTTTTTCCAAGAAGTTGCAATTAAGGAAAAAGGTATAATCTGATCATACCTTAAAAAAGGTATTCACATCTGTAAGAAGTGTGTGTATCTGCTTTATGCTGACTCATATATAAATGCTGTCTTTACAGATAAGTGACTTTTTCTTTCACAATGTTTTTTTATTTCAGAATACTTTTAATACTGGCTCTTCCTGCAGCTCAGAAAATGTTTGATAATTCATAGTTTAAAACAGATCTCATTAGACACAGTCTTGGAAGTAAGTTCAAAATTACCCAGTTGCTGCAGATCATATTTATCATACTACAGTTTGCAAGGCAGTGTCATATTTAGTTTATGTCTGTAAGGATTTTTTCTAATATTCAATATTCAGTTAGAATGTTCTATATGTTTTGAAATGAGTTTGAAGCCCCTGGCTTGCAAGTTATCTCTTGAGGCAAGGAACAACAAAAATTAATTTAGAGTTCAAAAAATAGGTGTCTAGTGGAATCATTAAATGAGATCATCTTCTTTGACTCCCTTATGTGTTTTTAGAAGACTTTATGGGCTCACATGATGCACTCTACAGGCACAGAAGGACTCTGTGGCTCAGGCAAAGGTTTTCATCCTGAAGCAATATTTTGCAATTTTAGAATAAACATTCATGGCTGACCAGCTAACCATCTGATGAAGCATCATTTCTCAAGAGAAACAGCTGCAAAGCAACTTGACTCACTGGTTTGAAGCTCATCTGTATAACTGACATTTATTTGCAAAATTCATCTCAAGATTGCATTACTTGCTCTGAATATTCAGCCTGAAATCCACCAGTTTAATGAATAAGAGTGTTACTGTAGAAATTAACAGTATGGATCTGATAGCAGACCTGTAACATGTACCACATTGTTACATAATTTAGAAGACCAGTCTGTCTGGTGATCTTCCTAACTGTTGAGGAGGATGAGGGAAGAAAGGATCCTTCAGGGAGTTGGTAAGAGAAGGAGTTTGGATCTGTACAGATAGAAGCTTTACTTATGCTGGGAATATAGTGGGCTTCTGGTTTTATTGTAATGCTCACGCTATCGTTAAAAGCATTATCTCAGAATCTCTACTAGATCACTTTTTAGTTCAGAGTTTCTATCCATCATTTAAATTCCTGAAGTAAGAAATTCTTCAGTTGCACAAGGCATGTACATACAACAGCTTTTGATTACTTACCAAGAAACAATCTATTTCTGTAAATAGATTTCTGAAATGTAACAGTTCTTTCATCCGATGAGAATAAATATTGGAAAGCTCAATGGAAATTTTCTCTGAGAATCCAAAATCAACTTTTTACATTGTACAGAGAACACCCAAGAGTTTAAGATTCTTCTGTAAACTCAGCATTCAAGAGAAGGGAGGTATAATCGCCAAGTACTGCTATGCTGAAGACTTTGGATGCTGTTAAAATATTAGGTGACTGTTTATATATTGCCATTCCTAGAAGGAAAAGCCATTTCAAACATAATATGATCAGAGCAAACCCTGGTAGCTAATGCAGCTACACAGGCATGGCAGAATTGTCTGAAATAACTTCCCAATACAGTCACAGACAGGCTGAGTAGGAACCTTTTAAAAGCAGCTCTATTGGATCTAATGCAGTCTCTTAAAAGGCAAAGTATGTCAGCTTTGAAATTATTTACCAGATTTCCTTCTTACTGAAGTACGTGACCGACTCAGCACCTACAAATTTGAGACTTACTCCTTTCCTTTCCTTATGTTTCTCGAAAAGGATGTGTTTATTTACATTTATTTTATGTATTTACATTTACAATGATTCACATGCATGGTATCGAATGCAAATGTTACAAATGTGAGTTGTTTTTTTGTTGATTAATGTTTACATGCTGAGATTGCTGGCTGCAAGATAGCATCACTTTTTAATAAAGAAAAGAAATTAGGAAACAGGGAAATATTTATTTCCTATGACAGAACATGCAAAATGTTAGACCTTGGCATCAGAATTTGCAGTGTGCTTGCCAGCACAAGGTTGATCCTGTGGTACATTTAATAATCTTTTTAATGAGGCTTTTATTGGAATTATTTTTCTTAATTCCGGTGAATGTCTGTGGCATCCAAGTCTCTTCAGAAACCAGATTTGGCTTACTGGAGGCCAGAAACTTGTCAAGTACCCCTGGGTCACGTGAGCCAAGAAAGTTCAGTTCCTGGAACTTTTTTGTGACTCTGTCTCTCCTTCTTTTGATTGAGAGTAGTAGAATGTCTGGATTTATTTCATATAACTTTTTCACCAGTATAACAGCTCCCTTAGATTTTTTTCGGCACATTTAGATGTTTTTTTCCTTCCCTGGAAAAAAATATATGATATATACATATAGATATATATGTATACATATGTCTATTCAGGGACTTTATTCGACTAATTGTTGCTATTCAGGGACTTTATTTGTCTAATTTTTGCTATACATAATTATCTTAGTATCTTCATTTAGAAATGATTATTGCGTAATATAAAATTATATTAAAAGATGTAACAACGCACTGGTTTCACAATTATTACTAGTATTTTCTTCTCTGAAAACTATATATAATTTTAATCTGTAAGTGAAAAAAAGACAATATGGAGGCTTTTTAACTGCTCTCTTGTAAGGTCCTGACTATTAGGACAGCATATGAAATCAAAATGTTTTGCAATAAAGATATAAGGAACAACAAAATACTTATTTGAAAATAGACTGTTGGAATTCTGTTCTCCAGAAGGACCTGGTGTGTGTATTAACATGGGTCGAGTTATTTTGTAACATTTCGACAGAGAATTAGCATAGGTAATTTTAGGCAGTCTTTCCCTTTATGACTTCTAAAGCCTGATGATGATGGCAGTTGCAACTCCTCACCAAGCACTTTTGAAGTACATGTTGGTCATTTTTCACTTTTGTCGTTTGTGAAGATGACAACTGTTGACATATTCCAGGCAACTTTTTTCTCTTTCCTTTTTTTTTTCCCTGTGTATAGCCTTGCCATTGAATTCATGGCATCCAGTAATTTTACTTTCTGGCATGATTTTGATCTGCTGTTACTTTTATTAAGCTGAAACTTAGCTTAGCATGCTGTTACTTCCTTGGCTTGAAGGTAAGGCTAATAGAATCGTCCTAGCAAAACATTTGTCCTGCTCTGAAAACTTGGAAAAGGAACATTAGCACAATGAGTGTGTTCAATTCCTCTCTTCTCCTGGACTGTCTTTTGGACTGGATTGTGCCCAAGGTGTATTCAGCAGACTGTAATGCTGCTGCGGGGAAAGGTGTGACGATCTTGCACAGAAGATGTCAGTGGGCCTCATTTTGGTCTTAGACTGCTTTGTAAATATTTAGCCAGTTTCTCATGTAAGAAGTGATTGAAGGAAAAAAAAATATGTCTTGATTTTTTAAAAATTTATGATATTCTGTAGTTTATATGCACGTAGTCATCTGGTCTCTCTAGAACTGTTAAATTCGTGTCTTTTCATAATATTTTGGCAATAGGTTTAACCATTTAGGTACAGTGTGAATTTTTATCTTTTTATTAAACTTTCACCTCAGAATAAAATCATGGATGATTAGCCTGTGCCAAACTGCAAATGGGTAGTCCTGACCTAGCATTATAAAATATAACATCCTCCATATGGTGGGGTTTTTAGTATGTAGTTGGTTCTTGCATGTAGGTATAACCTACAGCAGTACTTGAAGGGGATGGTATTTACAGAAGTAGCACTTGGAGTTGTTCTTCCATTTAGTCTTGTCTGAGTTGGAGCTTTACCTATTATTAGTCTCTTCTTGCTCTCATAAATTTCATACATGATTTCTTCTGCAGGTAATATTTAAGGGACTTTTGATCATGGTCGTAAAAGCTTTATCCTAAAGCACATCAGAAGCATGGAATTTCTGGCTTTCAGACCTGAGTTTGTAGGTGCATTGCTCTATTTTTTCTGGATGGAGTACATCTTGGCTGTGAGCAGGAGGAAATGAGGCCATCCTTTCTCAAAACATGACTCTCAAAATGTTTGGCAGCAGTCAATGTTTGGTCATTCTTAACACAGTCTTCTAAGGAAGACAGCTAGCAAGACTCAGTGCTGTTCTACAGACGTCCTTGGTGGTTTCTGAGCAAGAGGGCCAAAATACAAGTACTGGCCATGCCTTTCTGTTCCCGTTCACTTCCTTCACAGAATCCTATATATTTCCAGAGGATCCCTGTCCTCATTTGGGTTGTACTGTTATTTTTCAGTAATTTCTACTGTCTGTTGTGCGAGCTTAGAACTGAATGTTCTCCTTTCTCCACAAGCTTGGGGAAATCAAATTTGTCTTTTCAAGGGCATCTGCACTTTGAGCTAATAGGAGCTTACTTCTGTGGGTTTTGGCATATGATTATCTTCCTCATTTCCTTATATCCTACTGAGACAGTCCTCTGAAACAAAGAAATTTCATACAGATGCTTTTCACTAAATGGGAAAGACAGTTTATGTGACAGTTATTAATGCAGTATTTATTAGAACCTTCTTTCTTTACTAAAGCAGTCATCTTGTGGATCTACGTGCAGAAGACTGGACAGAAAGTACATGATCCCAAGTTAAATGTCTTTACTCTGACTAATCTTTTCTTTTCAGTGCCAATACCACATAAAAGGTAGGCTATATCCTTTTCAACAAATAAACTATGTATCTACATTTTAAAATAGAGGTATTATTTTGGTATGTTACAGTTTCATACCAATAACTATGACTTGTATCAATATATAAACATCTTACTCTTCAATGTCTTCCTATTTTCCTGAATTTTTGGGAATATTTGACTGTATGCCAGCCTGCAATACTGCCTTCTGGTTACAAGCTCCCCGATTTCCCAAAGCAGTACATTCCTTAATGAAATGTACTTTAAGGGCTGAGATTTTATTTAGATTTCACACCTCTACTTGGCCAAAGATTCCCCTGGCAGCACTAAAATATCAGGTCACACAGTAATAAGAGGTCTACTCATTATCTCTGTCCAACTCTAGCCATGTTTATCTACTGAAGTTTTCTCCTCATGAAACAGCCTCTGTCAACCTGACAGATTTATAGAATTTCCTAATTGTCAGTATCATTTGACCCCCAAAGCAAACCTTTTAAGAGTCACTTCCTTCAATAAGAGAACTTCAACTTTCCTTAGTTCAACACTGTTTCAAGGACAGCCTATCAAATCTCATGCAGTGTCTGCAAATGAAGTTACTCCATCCTTCCTTTTGTACAAAAGGATAGGTACTGTTTCCTTCTTTTTGCCTTGAGGGACCTTGGGACAGCCCTTGAAGTTGTGGCTTGCTCTTGACAGTAGTTTGCATATTGTATCCACTTCCATGGACTGGAATTCTGCACCATTCTAGCACTCATTTAGGACAACCCAGACACTGACAGCTTGTGCCACATGAACAGACGACTGCAACAGGCAACAAACAACTGGCAACTCATTGCTTGGGAAGTACAAAGGAAAACATGTGGGCATATTTTCTCCCTTCCTAGGGTGCTGCAGTGGAAGGGAAAGAGCTTGCTTCCAGATATCATTGGAGAAAAAATAAATGGTGTTACTGCATGTGTTTGCAATTAGGTATCACCAGCAGTAGGGATTTATGCATTGGTAACATGAGCTTGTAGCAACGAACTGTTATAGCTGACTGATAAACATCTAGTGCAGGTTTTGGTTTTGTTTTTTGGGGTTTTTTTTAATATTATGATCTTTTTAGAGATAGAGGAATACTACTCTCTCCTTCTATGCAAAGAGTTTTCCTTGTCCCCAGTTATTCCCAATGTTACCATCTGATACTGCAAAACAAGGTACTGGTAGTATTCAGATGAGATGCCAGTGATTTAGAAGCATTACATTGTTGTATTAGCTCATTCTGTATATATCCCAGCCCATGCCCAGAGGATGTTTTCCTTTAGGGGTGTGCTTACGCTGGAGTTTCTCCAGCTCCCATTTTCTGTACATTTGTTGCACGTCCTTTGGCACCACCCAAATCCCCTGCTTACACATTCAGCAGCTTCTCTGTTCAAAATACTCTCATTACTCAGCAGTCTAACACTGTCTCATTGTTGCATTTCTAATGCAAGATATTTAGTAGCTTTTAAAAAACCCTACAGTAATTCCTGTAACTGTATTTGGTGAAGTCCAAAAGAGGAAGGAAAAACTGTAGCAAAATCACTGTAACTTTACAGTACCTTGGCTATTATAAGGTCATAATTTTCTGTCTCTGTCCAGAAACTTTCTAAATAGATAGGGTAAATAGTCAAGTCTTAAAATGAAAAATCCAAAGTGAAGGCAAGGCATAAAGATTTTCAGCCTTTAAGAGCATAACAAATGGGATGATTGTATGTTTTAATATATCTTGTATTTCTCTGTATTTATGACTAGATGATTTGGTCCAGGAGTTTTTTGCATCCTGTATTTGAGAGAACCATATGCATAGGAGTCTTCTGAAAAAGACAAGAAAAAAAGTTTTGGGATAGAAGTGGATCCTTTTATTTCTTGCAAGGCACTTTGATCCTTTTTTTACCAAAGTTTTATAGCTGCATAAAGCTGTTTTCTTCTGGGCACAGCTCAATAAAAATGTCAGCAGTGTTAATTATAATAAACTTTAAAATAAAAAGATGAGGTCATAATAACTTTACCAAATCTATTGTAGAGTAGCAGCAACATCATGTAATTTGCAACCGGATGGAGAAAGGTTTGCGAGGCATCTGACATCCTGCCTGCTGCTCTTTGAGTAAAGCTGACACTGAATGTCAGTTCTGCTTCTTTGGCTAATGAGTATTAGGTGATTAAGCCACATGCAGAAATCCAGTACCTTTTAAAAATGGTGGGTAAGGGCCTGCTGGGAGCATAGATCAAATAAATGAATGTGCATAAATCAAACAAAGCAAGTAGTTTTTGTAAGAAAAGTAAGGACTTGCAGCTGAAGGCAGGCAGTGATATGGAAGGCTTAAATAAATGGCAGAAATAAGGGAACCATTTGCTGAGAAATATAAAAAAAGAAAAGCAAGCTTCAGTTTGTACTGAAGGAGAACCCATGCCTTTGGCACAAAGATGGTCAAAAGCCAGTTCTCATTTTTGCTTCTTCGTTCTCAAAGTGATTACATTTAAAATGAATTTTTGTTTAGTCGTAAGGAAGACGGGAGTTTAGGAGATCTCACAACTTTATTTTAGTACTCTGGTATACTGAAATTAACTATTGTTTAGCATTCTGGTGGAATTTTCCATCCAAAGGAAGAACTTCCTGTTCCTGAGATGAAACTCTAGTGGAGCTTACAGAGACACAGCAGCACATTTCCATTTCAGAAGTTCACCATATTATGACAACTTTGTTATATCAGAGGGTATTTTTGGTTTCCTTTAACTTTTCACTTAAGAGATCTTTAGATTTATTCTAAGCACATATGAATGTACAGGTTTGCTGTGCTGTATGTTGAGGGTCAGGTTGTTCATACGGCCTGTTTAGGCAACAGTGTGTCTGAGAGTTTCCCTTGGTCAACCACAAGGAGCTTCTTAAACACGACAGGTAGATATTTATCTCTGGCAGTGAAAATACAGAACATGGTCTGTTTTCTTTCCAATTAAATAACTTTTTTTTCATGAATAAGTAGTATATGAGCATGGGGAACTTTCCATTCTCAAGAAAATAGTGTATTTAAACAGATTTCCATTCTGCCTTATTTCAGTTTGCTGCAAGCAGTGTTCCTATTCTAGTTTTACTTTGCCCCTTAACATAGATTGTAGCAAGCTCCAGTTCGGGCACTGAAATGAGATTCTTCTTGAGTGTGGTTGTAATGTCAGTCACTTGTTGAATGGTTGACACATTCAATCTTACAGTGAAACAAATGTCATCTTTGAAAGATGACTTAAAATATGGCATGTAGACTTCCAGAGGCAATGTCCTCAGAAAAGCCTGTGTGCTTTCTGACACTGGACTTGAGCCTTTGATTCTCTTTAAGAAGCTTTTGGAAGCTCCCAAATGATGTTTCAGAAACACTTCTGTTGTCACTGCTAGATGATGCTTTTTGAATGCTCCATCACCCCACAGGACTGGCTCCAAGCTCCTCACTAGGTCCTGTGCTTCATTTCCTTGTGTGTGTAGTGAAGACCAGCAATGTTAGGTTGTGTTAGCTACTATTGTTGCATGCTGTGTTTCTTCCCAAAATGTTCATCCTGACTTTATGAAATGAATAACTTCACATGGGGTCATGACTGAATTTTTATAAAAATGAGGGAAAATACAGGTCTATTTGCCTCTAATGGATGAGGTTAATTTTTATCTCAGTGGGCCAGATACGTTCCAGATGTTCAATGCTCCAAATGTTTCCTTGGGGTTCCATCTATTATAATTCTTTCCTCAAATTTTATTATAAAGGCTTTTAGTAATTTTTGATTGAGTCAGAAAATCATTATATTTTCTTAAATATTTAAAATTCCCTGTAATTAAAACCACTTTTTATAGGTAATATACATTTCATGGGTTTTGTTGGAAAAATTTTAATACTTCTTCTGTGAGTGAATTTCAGAAACCAACTGGTATGATGGAACTTTGTTAACATCAGATAACATAAATCTTAAGAATAATCATGTTGCTTCTCAGTTTCTCTGAGATAGAGCTGGACCTGCAGCTTTTTTTTCGCCATGTTAAAAGTTGTTATGGAACACAGTACTAAAAATTTGTTCTGTCTCATACACTCATTCATTTTGTAAATTTAACAGGAAGTAAGTACAGAAATAGTACTGCTGATCAGGTTGTTTACATTTTAAAAATGTGCAGATGGTAGATAGAGATTTTTACTTTTTCAGAGTGTGCATTTTCAGCAGTTAGAGTCACCTCTACAAATGGAAGATAATGTCTCATTTCAGAAGTGACTTTTTCATTGAAGTGGAAGTTGGGTAGGATACTTTTTAGAAGAAATATTTTTTAAGAAGTCTTGACTTTTGTCCTGGTTAATAGTTACTGAGAGCAAATTATGGTGATTTAAAGGTCAATGAAAACTGTCCTTAAAGGACGTTATTGTCTATATACGGGAAATTTTCCATATTCCAATGAGCCAAGGCAGCACAAGTTGTTGAAGTAAATAGAAGGACAGTGATCTCACTTGTTTGAGTGTTTCACAGTTTAAATAAGTTGGGGTTTTTTTTAGAAAAAACTAGCATTGCAAGATTCCTAGTAGATAACATAGTCGATGTTGCTTGTAGATGGCTTTCTATGCAGTTAATATTAGCATAAAATAATACAAACGTGATAGCTATTGAAGCAGAACAGTAGGTTATTTTTTGTCTTAAAAATGAATGGGTCTGTCTCTGGTAAACCATTCTCTCATTCACAGTCTTCAAATAGTTCTATTTGTGTCCATTAGAGTGGAAGTAATTAAGTTATTTATTGAGCAACTGTCAGAGGAATTTAAGTAGCTTCTGGAGCAAAAGAGCTCTAGTGCTTAAACGATAGTATTTTGCAAAGTCTGCCTTTTCCTTTGCAAACAAACACATCCCATTGAATTGCTGTTGTGTGGTTGAGCAACAATATGTAAAAGCTGATTGTCTAGATGAGAGAAACTTTAGGAATGTAGTTAAATCAACAAATTCATGTTTAAGAAGTGACTGTAAGATGTGATTTGATTTACTCTTTTGCTGTATGAAAAGGATGCATCCTTAGTTTGAACATTCAGACCACAAAATTTTGTGCAAGTTAAGGAGGTGAGGCACTAATTGAAAAATGGTGTTAGATATCTAGATATACAGTAAAGATTATTTTATATGAGTGATGCAAAACATCTGCAATGACTAAGTCCATGAAGTGTTTACTATGAAGTATTTTTAGTATAGTTGGAGGTGAACATTACGCTTTCTGAAATTAAGTAGAGATTTTTGGATTATTAGTGAAGTGTCAAACTATAATTACTCTTGATACCATGTAAAATTGGTTTTAAAGTTTTCTAGTGTAAGGCTTGTAATGTTGTTACTCATTTTTACAATGTAATGTTTTTTGGGGTTGAATGAGAGCAGTTGAAGAATTACTTCACTGAGTTGCTTTTTATTGTAAAAAAGCCTTGGCTACTTTGCCCACTTCTGGAGCCTGAGTTTTTCTGATGGGCATTTTACAGAGAAGAAGCAGATTGTTTCAAGAAAAAAAGATTGTTTTTCCAAAAATCTATATACATTTAAGTTCATAATGTAGAGATTACATGCTTTGGTAGCAAAAGTAGGCATCTCAAGAGGCTGGAAAAGTCCAGACTTTTTGGAGAAAAGTAGTAAGGCAGGACTGATACAGGTTTTGTCTCTGTTCCTTTGTTGTTTGCCTTCAGTCTGTACTGCTGTGGGCAACTTGTCCTCTTTTTTTTCACTTTTTGCTCTGTTGTGTTACAATTTAGAAAATGTATGCTGTATGCAAGCTCTGGAGCCTGTTTTGGATGCAGAAGGGCAGAGGTGTGATCTGGCCCCTGCCCGGAGGTGTATCAGGAGCGTTACAGTGTGTTACGTAACTCACTGTGTTGCAAATTGTGGAATTGCAGCCCCTGGTTCCCTGCTTCCCTAATCCCACATGGGCTGAGACCTGAAGTCAGGTTTCTGAGTAAACCCAAGATATGGGCAAAGGGAGTTTTATGCAGAAGTTCCTGGAACCCATGGGGTATTTGAACCTACTCTTCTGACTGAGTGCCACCTGGATGAGCCTCTTTGAAGCACACAGTGTCTGTTGTCAAAGAAACAGGGCAGAGTATGGCCTCTAGTCGAAGATCTTGGACAGGCTTGAGCATAGTGTGGATACTGTATTTACTTCTGGCAGCATCTGGAGCACTGCAACTTGCTGAGGCTTGCTTCAGAATAATTATAAATAATTATAATCTTAAGTAGCTATCAACCCAGTTGTAATTTTTAATTATTTAGGTTGTTTTTTGTTTTAAATTTCTGTCATTATAATTTATTTTCAAATAATGTTTTAACATCTGTACTTGAAGATTCTTCCAGCTTCTGAGTCGTTGTGTCACTAGAGTTATGTACTTTTATTTCTCCAAACCCTATCCTTTCTTTTCTGGAACTTCATTCCCCTGAGGCTGTATTTTCAGACACTATACTTACAGCTGCTATCTTTCAGGTTAACTTTATCACATTTCTGCTCTAAAGGTTAATTCTGGATACTGTACAGTTCTGTAAGTGCCCCAAACTTATTCTCTCTACTCTGTAGAGGTTATTTTTAACTGTAGTGACTATTGGAGCACAGCACTTACTAACAGGGATTGATGAGCAGCTTTGATGGACTTGGGCATGTGAAAGAGTGCTACAGAGGCTGCCAACACTGGATAAAGACTGTCATGAAACAGTGTTTTTCAGAAGGGATTCTTGAAATAAAACTAAATGCTGGTTTGCTCCTGTAGCTGAATATTGACTGCTCAGGCCCCTTGACATTAGCATTTCACATTTATAGGGATTATGAACACTGTATTTTTCTGTATTTTTATAATTTCCCTTCACTTTTGTGCCAAATTAGGCTTTTGAGCTGCTATAAAAATATATGAAACTTTCACTATTCTTTTATGTATAGCAAACTGGAGTTGGCAGATGTTAGCCTCTGTCTTTCACAGAATTTGAAGTCTTCTACAAAATAACCTTTTATAATCAGTAGTCATTTAGGAAACCTTATGCTAAGTGCGAAATAACACATAATATTTATAAACTTTTATGTCTTTTCAGGATCAGTATCTTAACCTCATTGTCATTCATATGCTGCTAGAATTTACCTTTTTTATGAACTATATATTGCTCACATACAGCTCCACACTTTCAGAGGTTTTAGCAGTACCTGCTGTTCTCTTAATGCTCCTGTCCTATTTTTAGTCTTTGTTTTTGATTAAGTCTTTATTTTGCTTCTTACAAACTTTTCTGTTTAAATATGGTTTGAGTATTCCACATCTAGAAACTGTAAAGCCCAGGTTTCTTTAACACTGATGAATTCAGCATCAACTATTTTATATGTTGAAAAACATACCTGTGTATTGCAAAGTAGTAAAATTCAGCCCTGTACAAAGGAAAAGGTAAAGAAAGTAAAGAAAGTTGTCAACAGCTGCATTTCTCAAATCAGCCCATCTCTTGTACTTGTTAGACCTCAGTGGTCTTGCAGTACTGAGGAACCTGCTACAGTAAGATGTAACAAAAACTTAGAGCACATTTTATATGAAGAAATGGGACCACATTAAACTGCCACAATGGGAAATGCCTTGAAAAAAGAGCAGGATGTTCTTTGGGGAGAATATAGGTATTCTTAGTTCCTAGTACAAAGTTTGTATTGTATTGCTTTCTATGATTTTAAAAATAGGAGGGAATTTCTACAGGGACTAGGGAAGTAGTTTACCTCTTTCTTGCCAAGTGCAGAAGTTTGGAAGAATCTAGGCTCAGAAATAAACTGTGTCTGGCCCCTGAGATTTTTTTGTTATTATTATTAAGCTTGTTGGTTTAGGCTGCCTGGGGAAGTGAAGTCACCTCTACTGTAACTCTATGTACAGTTCATAATTCAAATAACAGTTTTGAATATGTAGGGTTGTAGGGTTGTGAGAAAAGTTTGAACTTTTTTTCATTAAACATGTTTGGCATTTTCTGAGACATGTTAAGATTGCCTCCTGTTGTTATAAGAGGAAAGAAAGGATTATTCTGTTACAATGACACATTTTCCTAAACTGTTCTTTAATAGAAAATAGACAAATACATTGCTGGTAGAACATTACTTCCTCGAAACATAATAAACAAATGCTCCATTTAATTCTGTGGACTTTGTTCTCATAGATCAGAATTTTAATAAAACAGACCCAAATCATGTGCTGTAGAATGACCTCCACATAGCTGGTAAAACTTGCTACAGTGAAGTGAGCTCAGTGACCCAAAATAGATCCACCCTTTGTTGAGTGGATCTTGATGTCCTCATGTGGGCTCCCCCCTCACTCTTCAGTCTTCCTGCTGGTGTGATGAGAAGAAAGGAGGCATAGTTACTTCTTTGCCTAATTATTCCTCTGCTGTAGTTTCCTACATTTTCTGGCTAGCTGAAGTGGGTGTCACTAGCAGTGTTTGCTTTGGCTGGGCTGGTAGAAACCAGTGCTGAGCTGAGGGCTGACTGGGGCAAACTCGCTCTAGATGAGCACTTCTGCGTATGTGCTTAGGCAAGTTCTATGTCAATCTGCACTGTGCCATGTTCAAAATGATCACATTAATTAGAAGGCTGATCTGAGGCTGCAAGCTTCAGGTAGTTTTTAACTCACAGTTTTGAAGATTGGTCTTCTTGCCTTGTAGGAAAAGATAATATGTATAACTGAGATGCCAGTTAAAACAGAAAGGACCATACTGTGTTGTAAAACCTACAGTTGCTTTTCCAGTGAGCTTGCCAACCTGGACTATTCTGAAAGTGTGTGCAGGAGAACTTAATCCTGCTTCCTCCTGAGTTGCTTTTCTTCTTAGAAATGTGAATATGTGCATTCTGGAAAACAAGCAGCATATTCTTTCCCATAACATTTTCCCTGTATCTTGCTTCCTTCTCCATGTGATTATATATATTCCTTGTCTATCTGCTTTAGCAGCCCCATCCTGAAGTGCTTTGTCAGACAGGAAGACATGCTGCAGGCCATCTCTTCACTGTCCAGCAGAGCAGGATATATGTCAGTATGTGTCACTGGCTTGACTGTACTTTCTTTTGTTCTTAACATCATTCTTAAATGGATAATTCAGTCATACTTCTGGATTGAAATCTGTGTAGAACTGAATCCAGTTTAAATCATCTAGCTTGCTCCATGCTTCGTTCTTGTAGCTGTGCTATGACAGCCAAAAAATAACTATAATGTCTACTAGGTACCCAAATTGCTGGCTACCTTTTCAGCTTGTCAGCCCTCTCCCATTTATAATAACCTTATGCAGTTTGTGCTTTCCCTGGATACAGCATGACCTCATGGAAAAGAAAAAAACCCCACATGTAGTGCTATCTTTTGATGGCTGTCTGCAGGTAGAATTGCCAGTGAATTCAGTCCCAGCAATATACGCTGAGTATTCTTGTGGCTGACACCTTTGCCAACTGGGGTTCCTTTTACCATCCCGGTGTATCTACTTGCAGAGAATACCTTATAGGAGAAAAGTGCTTTAGTTAAAGAAATGAAGGATCAGGAAAAGAGATCCAGAAAAAAGAATAAAAAATTCTTCTGTTCCCTTAAATCTAGGAGCATCTTGTTGGTCAGGCCAGTGAAGAATGGAGGGGAGAATACAGGAAGAATGAAGGGGAGAAAGAGGGGAGTGAAATGCTCTTGACATCACTATTTACACTTCAGCCACTATTTTCCATTGTGGCTTGAATCTGATCCTGCTTGAACAGATTTCTGAAATAAGCTCTCAATGCCTATTCAAAGGTCCTTACAAATGTTCTAACAAAATTCCTTCTGGAGCAGCCAGCCTGCCTTTATTTTCCTCTGCTGGGGAGTTTATTGCATGGTGACCTCTCTCCCTAGCTTGCAAGGAAGTATTTAGGCACACTGGGCCGGACTCTGACTCTTTAGAAAATCAATACAAAATCTTGCTTCATTTAACACAAATCTATTAGGTTGTTGTAAATTGGAGAATGGAGACAAGGAGAGGAGTGATCCCACAAGATAGCTTTCTTCCAGCACTCTATGCTTGCTTTCACACACTCATCTGTCACAGCTGTCTCTGAGGCTAGCAATTTTGATAAGATGTACTTCATGATTTAACAGTTTACAGGCTGTTTTATAAAATGACTCACGGTACAATACATCAGAAAGGAAGCATCATTTATTTTTCTTTGCTGTTTTACGGCATTTCACTGTAAGGAACATCTTTCTTCAGGTATCTGGCTCATAAATAGATATGCTTGTGTGCAGTAAATAACAGAAATTTTCAAAAGTGTTGAGAAATTAACCCTCCTGTCTCTGAGGACCTCTTGCTTCAACTGGGTTGGAGAAATTAATTTGCTGATGGATGCTATTTATTAAGAAACAACTGAGATACATTAATATCCAGCATGGTGTGTTAGTTCTGAGCATGGGAAATGGACACAGAAGGAGAATTAAATAGAAATTCCAGGGTGAGAAAATTCTAGTTCTCGGGGAAAATGCATAATGTTAAATACTTCGGTTAATTACAGCATGTCTTACATTGCTTTTTGTCCTAAATAATAAAGAAATTCTATTGTATATTTTTGACATCAGAGAGGGAAAGAAGACACTTAAATATAAAATTAAATAAAAAATTCAATATAAAAGTATAAATCACATAGTAATTTGTATATAAGTATATAATTTAATATGTTTGAAATATATAAACATAATTAAATTAAATATAATGTTTGGACTAATTTTGCTGTCTTGGTTAGTACACATTTAACACTGCAGGAGATTTTTGCTTGACTTGGTATATGTGCAGTCATATCTGACAAGCATTTTCCGGATTTATTAGTTTTATTTAGATGTACATGAACCACCTGTATGAATATGGTCATATTCTTGTAGACTTAGATTTCAATTATTTTTCAATAATTTTCACCAATTTTTACTCTAAAATTTTTAAAATAGGCAAAGGGAAATGCTTGAGAATAATTCTAGGAGACAGTGCCTTATTCTTACTAATAAAAATGTAATTACTAGAAAGCATCTTTAGCATATGCTTCTTCATTGATATTTTCTTTGTGGATTTCAAGAGATTGCATTTAAGTGCATTCATGGGTTTTGAGAGATGGCATTTTTCCACTATCTCATGTGAAAAAAGCAGATAAGAAATGGAATTAAATTAACTCAGAGTGGAACTGAATGAAATGCTGAATAGGAGAATAAGATACTGTATCAATTTTTCTTATGTAATAAACAGAAAATGAATTGAGAATTAAACTTTTCTATCATTTTGTTTTAAACTTTTCATACTGGTGGAACTAAAGGCCAATTTTCAAACACTCTTTGGAGTAAAGATTTGGTCTGTTCAGTATTGAAGATCTTCTCACACTGTCGAGAAGAAAATTTCCCACTTTTATAACTCAAAATGGCATCTAATGAAACAGGGAGACTTTTCTAACATATAGCTGAATGCTCCTGATTTATTTTATGTAATGATAATATATGGCTTATTTCTGGTTTTGTTCATAGCTTAAAGCTTCAGCCTATTCTTGTTTGTAAATGTTAGAACTACTGGGGCAGTAGTGATCATAAGAGAAACTCATTTTGTGAGGGACAACTAATGAGCACATTTGAACAGACCGAGTGCTGAATAAGTTGGTTTCAGAAAGGACTCCTACAGGTTCTCTCTGCTCAGTAAAGCTTTACTGAGTTACTTGTTTTCTGATTCCTAACGCAGGTGATTAATTTACTTATTCATACAAAATTGAGCTCTTATTATCAAACTGAATTTATGTATGTTGAAAACACATTTGCATAGATTTAATGTATTATTTAATTGAATTATACTTTATTTATATTACATTGCTTTATAATTATTTAATTACATTGCTTTGTAATTATTTAATTACCTGTTTATATGAAAAGTATTTTTTTTATTTCCAGAGGTCTTTTTATTTCTATCCATGACCGGGGTCACATTGCTACAATGCTTAAATCCTGGCCAGAAAGTGTCATCAAGGTAGGTCTGGTTTTAGTTGCATAACAAAGCTGATGCTGTTGTGTACCCAAGATGACTTGGTTAAGATATAAGCCGTTTATCAGTTTAGATGTTGGTGGTTTCTTAACTCATTTTTTTCAACAGAAAGAATACTGTTACAGCCAAAGTTTGAGGCATTGAAATAGTTAACTTGTTTAGCTATAAACTGGTAGCTTTACTGATTAATTGGTCACTTATATCGAATATTATGGAAAAAAAAAACCGCTGAATGCTTTTTCTGCATTTCAGGAAATCACAGAATGGTTGAGGTAGGAAGGCACTTCTGGAGATGATCTTGGCCATCTTCCTGCTCAAACAAGGTCAGCCAGGACAGGTTACTCAAGGCTAAGTCCAGCCTTTGAGTTTTGAATATCTCCAAGGGTAGAGACCCCACAAGATCTCTTGGCACCCCCATTCTAGTGTTTGAGTTAATAGTTCTCCACTTAAGGTGCTTCATAAGCTCTCTCACAAAAAATGTTAAATTTCCACCTAAAATGGCTTATCGCTGAGTACGACAAGGAGATTGTTGTGTTCTCAGCTGTTTGCCATGCTGAGCACCTCTCTCCTTTAATATGGAAAGTCTTTCTTATTAGTGTAGACAGTTTTTGGGGTTTACTAAGTTATTATATTTCTGTCAATGAAAACACATGCTTCCTGATATATATAAGTTTGATGGAGTGTGTTATTTGCTCAAGGGAAGAAGACATTCATCATTGAAGGGTAAGAGGAGGTTGTAGACAGCTCTGACAAAGGCCAGTAGGAGTGGCTGGCTCTGGTTCTGCAGAAAACAGACATGACAAAACCCAGGAGTTTATGGTTCTTTTTTTTGTGAATAACTTCCTTTCGCTTCCCATTCCATTTTCATACTGTTGACAGAAAAATGTGAGAGGGAACAATGCCAGTTCTCTTGTAATGTAATACTAAACACCTTTCTTGTCTTGTGTATTCTTAAAATTTTTATATGAAAGTCCCCTTTACAGTGATGCAAGAGTCTAAAAGAGTGGAACAAAAGCGCAGTAAAATGCAATAAGACAATTAGGTGCTTTTGTTGTATTGCTGATTTGTTTGCACCTGTTACAGTTTTTACATGTAAAATAAAAAATGATGGTAAGAAAATAATGGAATACTTAGTACATACAAGCAAAGAAGTGATTTTTTTTGTGCCTTTATTTCTTCCTCCAGGCTATTGTGGTGACTGATGGCGAACGTATTCTTGGTCTTGGAGACCTTGGCTGTTACGGAATGGGCATTCCTGTCGGTAAACTGGCACTTTATACTGCATGTGGGGGAGTAAAACCTCATGAGTGTCTACCAGTGATGCTGGATGTGGGAACAGATAATGAGGTAAATCCTTTTCTGCAGTGTAGAGAGTATTAGCTATTTGAAGGGAACTATATGACAGTGGCATTATAAGAAGTAGAGGGTTTTGTTACAATACTGGCTTTGGTTCTCTGCAAACTAAAAAGTCGTAAGGAAAATGTCTCATCCTAATATACAGCGTAGATATACTCATTCTAATGTGCAGTGTAGACTGTTTTGTAAGCTTTAAGTAATTAGGGATTCTGTTGTCTCTAAAAATGTGCTGCATACATTGTACATGTTAAAAAGCCATGTAGGAAATTTGGTCTCAATAAGAGGAGGATGAGAGCGGTAAAAATATGATTTAAGGCAGCATTCTTTCTCCACTTCTGTCACAGAATTTCTCTGCATTGGTTTCAGATGTGAATTCTCAATTCAGATTCAGAATAACTGTGCCCCTCATTTTGGTGAACTGCTTGAAGCTGTAGTCTGGTCTGTGCTGGCAAGGTGTGTCTACGTATTTCAGTTGTGCATTCACTTTAGTTATAAAAAGCACTGTAGTGCTATAGATTTTTGCCAAGTGAGGTTCTAGTGCTTCAAGTAGGTGGACCTTACCCTCTTTAACTTGGCTTCCCATTTGTGTGAAATGCAGAGATTTAAACTTGATGAACTTCTCTTTTTTCCAGTACTCCTGGGATTACTGGTTAATTACTTGGCCTGATCTATTTTTTTTTCTCTGAAAGAATATTTGAATACTTGAAGATTCCGAATGATGTCAAATTAAAAAGAAAACCACCTTCAATGTATTTATGCTTTTGTGGAAGTAAACACATTGTATTATAAATTACACAAGTGTTAAACTTCATGCACAATAAACGTGTCACAGATTTATGTGTATTACAGCTAAACACAGCATTCCTGCACCAGTAAATTTAGATGGGGCTTCTGGATTGTTGGGTTGGGTGTGTGCATCTTCAGCTTTATACACACACCCTCACCCCTGCCCCAGTGGGGTCATTTAGACGATACATCATGAAAGCATCAGTGAACGAGAGGTGTCTGCTCCCCTTGCTCTCTGTGCCCCCAGAGCCCCATTCTAAAAGTGAACAGGCTTTCTTGTGAGATGTATCTGAACACCATAGCAAGTAGCCATATCAAATCACATACAAGTCATTAGCTATAAAATATTTTTAGTCTTGTTTTGAGCAGCTGGGCCAGTGTTGTAATCTATTAATGAATGTTTCTAGGCAGTTAATTGCACCAGCTACTTCTGATACTTCAATAGGTTTTTCATTTTGCTTTTATGGTTGTGTTTCATTGTCATTTTAAATTTTTTGTAGCATATTATTTGCTTAAAAGATATCAAACATCTGTATATACACACAGCAACAGCAAAACTGGCTTATCTGTGCTGGTAGCCCAACTTTCATGTCACTGTTCTTGTGACTAAGCATTGAGTTCAATGTGTATGAAGGAGTGGCACACACAAAGTATCAAAATGTGCATAAAATTCCTGTGACCTGAAGTTTTTGATGCTCTGAAATACCTTCCCTTCAGAAGGATGCCTTTTGGTGTTTTTTCATTTTGGGATATCCTTCTTATATTAGGACCACAGTGAATGAGACATCTGAATTCTGCTCTTGGGATACGAACTGGTGGGACTTTGTTGCTCTAGCCATTAACTGATCAGACTATGAGTCTGATAGTATTCATTAATGGGAGCTTGGATGTAGTTCCCAGGCTCCTTTAGTCAAAGTCAGGGATCCTGGGGCACCATCTCTCTTAATTTCTTCCCTGTAATACCCTCCCTCTCAACCAGTAGCACATCCCTGTTCCCTCCTTAATGCTTACATTCGTGTAACCAGGTGATGGGTCACTATAGAGAACTGAAATTACCAAAAAGCATTCACATTTTTCTGGCTAAACTGAGTATATTAGGCCAAGCTGGCATGAAATTGCATTGCTATTCCTTATCTTAAAAGCTATACCTCTTGAACAAATAAATGTATTTTTAGGCTATATTTTCTTGGTCTAGTCAGGATTTTCCATAATAAGACACAATAGAAATCACTCTCACAATTTGTGCACATATAAATAATAATTATGCTGAACTTGTTTTTTGAAATGTGCAGATGTTTTCCATTTAGATTAGTTCCTTCTCCCATTTTGTGGGGGCCTCTCTGCTTTAAAGGAAGTTTTAAAAAATGTACTTTTGGCAGCTGTAATGCGGAGGTGCACAACCTGCAAATTCTCCAGAAAGACACACTAAAGCAGATTGCAAAAAAAACCAAATTCACAAGCTCTCATCCTGTATTGTTTTGTTGTGTACAGAACTCAAAACACTAACTTTGAGGAACAACTCACTCAATTTGAGATGGTTGTTAAAGTCCTTGTTACTGTTAGCTTTAGCAGAGGTATTTTTAGCTATGGTATTATCCTGTTACTCATAAAATCTAGGAGAGAAAAGAGAAGCAAGAAGAGCATTTTTATACAATTGCCTAGATAATAAGCAAGAGAAATGGAAACTGCTTATTTATGGGTAAAAAGTTGACCTAGTAGAAAGTCCCATGTGACCAAGCTAGTAAATGATTCCATGTAGTTGGTGTGGGACTGAGTGTCCAAAGGAAACAGAGTTCACTGCTGCCAAAAATAATAGGCCTTATTTGTAAGGTATTGACAAGGAAAGTAATTACTGAGGAACATTTTTATTCAAAACATTTAAAATATTATTTGGAGTACTGATAGTTATTTACTACAAACCATGGCAATCTTACTAAAAGTTATGCCTTACCCGTAGTCATGTATTTTTTAGATGTGAGGATGGTGCTTCTTAGGTGGGATTTTGACACAATTAAAACATACTTAGGCACTAGTCTGAGTGCTGATATGAAAGATGTTGGAAATCCTGGCCTCTGAATCCTGAGTGTTCATCTGATGTTGTAGAGGTATATATTAAATCACCTTGTTGCAGTGGTTAAAGAAATAGACTATAGAAGGAAAATTAATAGTTGTCAAGATACAAACAGCTGCAATTTAGTGGAGACCTACCTGAAACACATGTTCAGCACTGCAAGAGGGATGGTTTAAGGATGATGGAAATAATCAAGCTGGATCAAAAGGAAACACTAAAACATCAAAATGTGACTGATGATTGTTTGCTATTTAAAGGATGTGAATAAACTCTCACAAAATAAACAATGCTGAGGCAGTCCTGGTTGGTTAAAAATCAGTCTGGCTTACAGGGATGTGAAAACTGCCAGTTCAATAAAACAAACAGCAAGGCCTAGTAATAGAAACCAAGGTCAAAAACTATATTTATAGGAAGTAAAAAAGCAAAAGACACTAAAGAAAAGTAACTTAATGAAAATAATTATGAATAGGAAGAATGAGGTTTTCTGGTTTTACTGATGCTTTTCCTTAGTGATGGTACATTGGAAGTATTAGATTGTCACTGTAAATATGGTAGATACTTCTTAAATGTAAGTTTTATCTATCTTGGCAAGAAGTCCTATTTTCCATTTTATTAACAGCAAATGAATATGTTGAAAAAAGCTTTAAAAAAAATGTCAAGATCCTTAAATTGAAATGTCCAAATAATACTTTGTCAGTTCTTTAAAAAAAATCTTTGGTAAAAGCTTTCTATATCATGCTGAGCTGGGTGCGGAGGAAGGAGAAATTTTTTCTTAGGTGTATCTGGGATAAATTGAAAAAAGCAGTAATATTGGATTAAAGTTAAGGCTCTTATTCAAAATAAAATGATCCTGGTCTAATGAGCATTAACAGATTTTTGGTTGATGTTTTTTTACCTTTGAAAGACAGTTGAATTCTTACTGTTTCTTTTATGAAACTAGACCAATGAAAAAGCAAAGCAGGCTGCCTGTGTTACTGGAGAAAATGTGATTTAAAAATATGTGTTGCTGTGAGGAATAATAAAATACTTGTGGGTTTATGGTATCTCAGGGTTTTTTTTCAGCTTTGCAATGTTTAATATCTTTATCAGTGACTTGGATGCAATATTTTTATTGTTCAAAGGTCACAAAAGAGACATGGTTTAGTTAAAGTACTATTTTCCAGACAGAGGAGTAATGAAATATAGCAAGACTGATGGCTTGTGTTATATAGAAGTCAAACCAATGCTGAAAGGGTTTCTTTTGACCATAAAAATTTTAATCTAATACTGAATGTTTAGCAGAGGAATGAGAACTGTGTTTATTTGATACCTTAGAAGAGAAGCTCTGACAAGCTTATGGCTTCAAGGCCAATTCTAAACTGATCTCATGTGTAAATTCAATACTGGCAATGGCCAGTTGTGGGAGATTTGGAAAGATTGTGTGTAAGCATTTAAACTTAAACAATTTACCATGAATTTTTGTTTAAGTAGAAGGCATTTGACTCTTTCAGGTAGTACCTTCACACAATGTGGAAGAGCCAAGACAGCTCTCATTGAAAGGATTTTTGGCACAGGAGGTTTCTAGCAGAAGACACCGTGGTGCTCTGAGCACCGGGACAGTGCTGCATAGATTGCCCAGGGGTCAGAAGTCAGTCCAGCTACAGCTGCAATGGCTGCAAGGAAGCCAGATGCACAAAAGTCATAGCTTAAAAGCTGACTGGTCACTTATATATGTCCTTAATGTGTGGCTGAATAATCGTGGCCAGTTTGCTTGTAAAAAATTACTGTCTGGATTGTTTTTTATTTGTATAACTGTTGGTCTCTTCTCCAAAGTAATAAGAGATAGGATGAGAGAAAATGGCCTCAAGCTGCACGAGGTGAGTTTTAGATTGGATATTAGGAACAATTCCTTCACAGAAAGGGTTGTTAAGCGTTGGAACAGACTGCCCAGGGAAGTGGTCGAGTCCCTATCCCTGGAGGTATTTAAAAGCTGTATAGCTGTGGTGCTTAGAGTCATACTTTAGTGCTGGACTTCCATTGCCGGGTTAACAGTTGGACTTCATGATCTTAAAAGTATTTTCCAACCTACGTAATTTTATGATTCTATGATTTAAGCACTGAAAAGTGCATGAGAGAGACAATATGCAGGGCAGCTGCTAGGGCAGCTATTCCTGCATCTGTGACAGTTCAGGAACTTCTGAGCTGCTGTTTCAAGTTGTTTCCTGCATGCTTGCTTTGGAATATTTTTTCTCCTAACTTACTAAAATATTGAAATGCAGGAATATGATGGTTCTCACAGTTGTCCTAAATAGGTCAGTGAACATGCCTGGGCTAGCAGTTCCGACTCCTCTGGAGAAATGACAGGCGTCTGTGCTGGAATGTGCCATCCAGAAAAGCTGAGGTGCAAATCCAAGCTCAGTTTTCCATCTTATCCTAGTTAGCTGTCTGTATTTTCCCAAATTATTTTCAGTTGTTGTAAGAATTAGTACCAGCCTTCCAAGATTCATATTCTTATGAATACTACATAAGTATATACATAAATGTGCAAATGAAAACTGTTGAGAAAACAGAAATAAACCTGCTTTTATTATTCATATCTCAACCAAAATAGAAACCTGGACAATAGAAAACTGATTATAGAAGAAACCTGCAATTTCATACCTTTTCAATCTAAGGATATAGATGTGGCAAGTAAATAATTTAAACTGTACACAGCTGCAGGGATTTCTAAATAAAAGTTAATCACTATTTGCATTCATATGTAGAGTACTGGCATTTTTACAGGTTTTTTTTAAATGTATTAAATATGTAATGGGAATGATTATGCTCTCTGACTTTAAAATGGTCCTGTTCCCTTCACAGTGAATGATGATTGTTAGAACTGGAGACAACATTTCAGTGACAGTTTCACTGTAAAATAGTTGTAACATCTCCTGAATTCTGTGGATAGAGATTGGTCCTGTCTATACAATACGAGTCTATTTTTGTACCTGGTGCATATACGAGAATCTTATTTCTAGGTTATATTCTCCAGTGTGCTCCCTAGTAGTTTTGCATATTTCTGCAATACAAAAGACACTATATGTGTTCAAAACAGGTTTCCAGATGTGCAGCTTTTCATTTAGGTATGTTAAAGTGTTACTGACCAAATGAACCTGGCTGATGGAAAGAGGCTTTTTTACATGTTCCGCAAAACAGTCAGGCCAAGGAAGGTGCTCAGAAGTAATGCTGTGGCCCAGTCGTAGTGAGTTCCAGGCAGGAACATTTGTAAAACTATTGATGAAACAAATATTCTGTGAGTGTTTTATTTTTTGGCTGCTGCCTCTCTGTGCCAGTCTGGTAGGAGATAATTGCACTTTGCTTTACCAGTTAAGTTCTATTTTACAAGTGGATTTTTGCCCCTTAGATCGTGCTGCAGTACTGCCTTCCCTGGTAGTATACAGGCAGCACTTGAGCAAAGGAGAAAATAGTTGACCATTCCTTTTTCTTCTCCTTTCCAAACTTCCAGTTGGTAAGAAAATAGTGTGACTGGATACTACTTTTCCTAGAGTCAATGTCATGACCAATATTTTCTATTCTCTTTTCAGTGTTCAGAAGTACTGAAAATTAAAGTAATTTCTAAATTTAATCCTGTCTAGACCATTGTGAAGGGGCAAAAACCCCACTGTTTTATTTTCTCAGAATTGGTAGTCTCCTTTTAAATCTATTCAGTTATTTGAATTGGACCAAGTTTATGTCAAAAGAGGGAATGGACAACTGCATCTGCTTTTATTGATGCATGTTTTAAAATTGAGGGGTTTAGTGTCATCTTTCCAGTATATTTCAAAAGGTTCCACCTCTAAAATAAATATGGCATCATCAATCGTTCCTAAATATTCTTTATTTAAACAGCAGGAACACCTGGAGCTGTGCCAGCATCCATATTACACTTGCAGACCTAAAGAATGATCTGAAAAGGGGATGGTACTTGAAAATTTTCCCTCAGTGCAGGCACTGGTGGGTAACAGGTTTGAGTGGATCACAAGTATCTGAATGCTCTTATTGAAAAGCTACAATATGTCTGGTAATACATTCACAACTTCCAAATTTCAAAAAGTTTTTTTACTCAGGGATTTAGCTCAGATGGGTTGAGAATTTTTAAGTGTAGTAATAAATCTATATTTACCCAAGATACTGAGGTATCCAGTGTGTTTCAGTCTTTTAGAGACAGCCTCTTTGAGTTAGTCTTCTACTTTGTCCATGGCCTTCTGCAGTTTTTTAATTAGTTTCTTCTGTATCTTCAGTCTTACTGTGTATTTCCATGGTTGTATTAAACCTTCAATAAGACTGTGTTCAAATGTGCTTCCTAGGGAATGCATTCTACTGATGATGTATTAAGAGAGCTGAAACTCAGAACATTGCCTGCCTCTTTTATGAAGTCATGCCCAGAGGGGAACAGCATTTTCCACAGTATTTAGAGCTGTTCAAAGTTTTGACTTATTTGCAAATGTAGAAGATCATTTGCTATTCTTTACCATGGTGTTCCCAGGGGAACATTTTGCATCTCCTCTCTTGTTTTCGTTTTAGCTGCTTTTCTCATATTTTCTTAGTCATACATCAGCAGCTGTGAGTACCAGCACTTTCACCAAAAAAACTCAAAGATAGATGGGCTTGGATTTTAAACATTTATTCTCTTTAAATATTTTTCTTGGTTTCATAGTGTGTACACTACCAGCATTTCCTTTGATGTCACAGTCACTTGTAATGGCCTTTGTTCTTTACTATTACAGTAGAAAGGCATTCTGTATTTACATTACTACTGTTATAGTGCTCATTTTCTTTTGTCCTAATATGAGGATGAAAAATACCTTGATCTACATTTCCTATCAGTAGCAAAAATACTTACACTCCTTTTTAAATAAATAAATAAAAAAACAATGGGGAAAGATTTTTTTTTCACCAGGGACTTACTGTTGTTATTGTACAGCAAAAGGTTACTGCAATTTTAAAAATCCATCCAATTGTTCTAGTATAATTAAATTAAAGGAGACCTTCAAGTACATATTATCTTTTTAATATGCATGTATTATAAAGTAATATATTGTTATATATTTCAGTGCGAGAATTACATCCCCCATCATTCTAAATTGCCCTTTCTTAAGTTCTCTTTTGCTTTCATGAAATACTAAAGATGTGTTTGCAGGCTTCTTGTAACCATCCAGCCTTTCCATGTTGCCTGTGTACTAAACCTGAATCTAGACTTTTCTAGTGTACCCACTTAGGCAGCAATGTTTGTGCCTCCTTCTTGCCTTTACTTGAGATTCAGTGGAATGGACAGTTTGAATCTTGTGTTTGAATTATTAGTCTTGAGAGTCTGGGGCCAAACTAGGTAAGCTCAAAAAGACTTAAAAAGAAACACAGACCTTGACAGTCATCTGAACCTAAGCTAATCCTCCTAGGCTAATTTTGTAAGAGAAACAGATGCTGCTTCTTGTAGAGGAACTGTCTCAAACAGCTCTGATTGATTAACTGTATTTTAACATGTTTTTTAATATTTTTTTTTTTTAACTTGTCTATAAAAAGAGCTGAGGCTAGTTTAGATGTAGAAGTATCCAATATAGGTTCTTAAGTTACCATTAATTCATACTCAGTTTGCACTTCACTTGCCTTGCTCTGCATCTGACGTGTGGTCACTGTGTGACTCAGGGGACTTCTGCAGAGACTAAAACTTGGTTTTGAACTTACGTCAACCTCTTACTAAACAAACTCTTGTTATCTTTGAGAAGTGTCGTTCTACTGCTCTTTGAGAAATGCCATTCCACTACTTAGTGCGTGAGAAGACCTCAGCAATTGTCTGCTACTTTTGATCCATTGTCGTCCTTTAAACTTTGTCGTTTTGGCTAGGAATATATTCTTTTTCTGAGGCTGTTAATTTACTGTTGTGAAATTTGCTATTTATGGTTTGTTTTTTTTTTTGGTGAAATGTTCTGTTTCATTAGACCCTGGAAAATGTAACAAAGCTAGGTGGTGCCTCAGATTTTCATGTTTACCAAACTACATGTTACTAATAAATTTTAGGACCTGAGAATTTGAGACGGGAAGGGTTTTAGAAGAAAGACTATAGATGGTGACACAGGATTTAAGTCTCAGTTTCAGCTGACACTAGAAAGAAGAGCTGTGTACTGATGTTACAGGCAGTTCTGTCAGTCCCTTTAATTTCTCCTTATTTCACTTTTCAGAGCAAGGGGATCTATGAAAGAGGGCAGAAATTAATATCTGGAAATGCTTATTTTGGATAGCATGCATGAATATCCATAGACTAAATTGTTGGCAGACTTTGAAGATACATTTGGACATTTCCAAATCTTTATGCTCAGAAGACAGCAACAGATAGTGTTTGTTTTTGTTGGCTTTCACAGTAACTGCTATCAACCTCCTCAGCAATTTCACAGGCAATGGAGAAGACAAGAGAAGGAATGGGCATAAATATAGCTATTATCACAAAAAGTGAGAAAATCTGTATTATTTATGGCTCCACAGAAGACAGCCTAGCATCTAGAAAAAAGCTTGTCATGCTTGAATTGTAAAGGTGCTCTTAGAAATGTTGGCCTTGCACTAGCAAGTCTACTTTGTGCACAGAATGACTTTTCCTTTTTTTTTTTTTTACTGCTGATAGGACAGATACATAGCTAAGATACCAGCACCAAAATAGTATTAACATACTTTTCTCAGTCCAAGGGACACTGTTGATGTGACTTGTTGATGTAGGAAGAGGTCCAACCCATTTGGCTCTCGTAAATAAAATGTCTGAGTGTCAGCACAGGAGACAGGGATGTCAGGGTCAAAGGAGGGACCTTGTGGAAGTAGCTTATATAAGTAAATGCAATAAATAGACATAAATTTAATAAAACTGAGGAGAGGTCACAACAAGTGGTGGATACTATAGTTATATGTGAATGGAAAGAAAATAAAAACTAATTATCAGAACAGCTGGTGTAGAAATGAGATGTACTGGTAACCTAAAACAAGATTTTCAGTTTGGTAAATGGTATCTGTTGATATGTTAAAATTCTGTTTGATTACCTATCTGATGGACTTGAGACACCCTGCTGTTGTAATGTGTGAGCTGATACAATAGTAGCAAAATCCTCTTTATTGGTGCAATATTAAATATGAATGAAAAAGGTCTTTGAGGCTTTTTTTTAAGGTTTATGTTATTTTTGTAATTTTCCAGATTTGGAATTAAATTATTAAGATGGCATTCTTTTAAATATTACTAATTAATATCAAAACTTCACTGGTGTCATCATCAAAATAATAAATCTTTGCTCTTTGCTGTTTCACTTTGTTGGTGGTTTGCTTTTTGGTTTTGAGTTTGTTTGGGTTTTTTTCCTTTATTTTTGCCTGGTTTTAAAAGCTGGATGACTCCTTATATTCAGACAGTCCAGCTACCTATCCTGAACAAAATCTCTTAATGTAAGTGCACGCATGTAAAGGGAATGATGTGTATTTGTTGCTTTGCAGAAATGGTGTAGAAAAGTTTGATGTATTTAAAGTGTTTGAACCACCCCAAGCAGCTGTATCTTGTCACTCTCTTGATTAAGCTAAAAAATGTAATGTATTGAGATAGCTACACTCTTGCTAACTTTGCAAGGAAAAAGAAATGATAAATATCTCCAACTTCCCTAAAGTGTTTCACTGAGGCTGGACTGGTTTTTAGAGTACTATATAGGCTACCATAAGCACTGTTTGGGCTCTTCTTAAAGACTATTGTTTGGCCACTTTCTTTGATTTATTATAAGCACTTACGGATGGACCTTCAAGTAAGTTCCTCATATTTTTTGAGAGCAATAAACTTTTGATTGTTTGCAGTAACCTGTTTCTATAGCTTCCAGTTCCCATTATCCATCAGCTAGATTTCAAGTGTAGCAGTGAGGGTATTGTTCTGTGTTTCTTGATGTGTGACAGGACATGCGACTTTTTAGCCATGTAGCTGCTGGGGTTCATGAAGAAGAAATTGTCCTTAACTCTGCAGTGCCTGTGGGAGATCAGTTGTGTAGGAAGCTTAATGGCTCATCTGAGCCTTTTCTGTGATTCAGTAAAAGCTTTTATAGAAAGTAGATATAAGAAGTTTTTGGAGACTTCATGTGAGATTTCTTCTGAAAATTATATGAATAAAATACATGAGATTTCAGAGATTTCTTTCTGACTATAGTTTGTATGTTAAAATATTAGTGATTACATGCAGCACAATGTGCTAACGTCCTAAATGATGTTGGATTCTTCAGGACTATTGTTTTCTCAATAGGCAAATGATTAAGTTTTTCAAGAAATGCCACTGGCATGCAGACAACCATTTGTTTTCAGTTTTACTGTGTAAAAGAGTTATGCACGCTAAAATTGTGTCTGATGAAATGTTCCTCCAAAACCATGGTTCTGAGTGTCTTCCAAGTTCCAACTCAAATTACAGGCATTTGTGGAATTGGCATTGTCCCTATCCCTGCAGACAGATGTTAACATCAGGAGAATTCTCTGAGACTGTTAAGCATAATGCAGAGTATTTATCTTTCTGTTTTGTTTTGTTTTGTTAAAATCCACAATGAATTAGGCCTCTCTGCCCTCCTCAGTAACTGTGGTAGATATGGTTCTGGTAGCAGGTTGAATCATAGAATCATTTTGGTTTGAAAAGACCTATAAAACCATTGGGTCCCACTGTTAACCCAGGACTGCTGAGTCTACCACTGTGTCCTTAAGTGCCATGAGTACTTTTAAATACGTCCAGGTATGGGGACTCAATCACCTGTCTGGGCAGCCTGTTCTAATGCTTGAGAACCCGTTCTGTGCAGAAGCCTCTGTATTCCACCCATAGTGACAGTGCCCCGTTCATACAAAGTATTCCATTACTTTCAGATTGGCACAGTTAACACAGAAAATGGATCTTTCTATGTTTTTCCGCAGTATTTTTCCAAGATTAGAAATTATTTCCCCTTCATCCTGGTATTCACATGCCTTAGTTATGAGCTGCTTGGCACAGCTGCTACTTGGTGCATAAGTTAAATGTTGATTTAAATGAAGGACCTGTTGAATCCCTATGGTAGTGATACACAAGCATAGTACTAGGAGAACTTTAGTGCTGTAAAGATTAGTCTAACAAGGAATTTATTATTTTAGATTTCAAGCTAACTTTCTGTAACAGAAGATGTTGGCACAATT
The DNA here is from genome assembly GCA_013396875.1 of Vireo altiloquus. Classification (NCBI taxonomy): domain Eukaryota; kingdom Metazoa; phylum Chordata; class Aves; order Passeriformes; family Vireonidae; genus Vireo; species Vireo altiloquus. The sequence continues at coordinate 1,411,292 of VZRF01015809.1, forward strand.
GTATGTTTAGAATTGAAAAACTTACTAGTTTTTCATTTTCTAGTATGAAAAACTGTCAAGCTAACTTGCTAGCTTTGAAGGCAGTTTTTTTTCTTTCTTCAATTACAGTGCTTTCATAACAACACCCAGTCCAATCCTCAGGAAAGTGCCTGTTTTTCTCCTTATGAACAGCGCATGACTTGTGATGGCCATTCTCTGATACTTACTTCTAATAGTTTTTAGAAGTTAAACAGATTAAAAATCATCAATGTAAGCTGTTTGACCCAAAAAAAAAGTTCCAATGCCATTTAGATTTATGGGAAATACCATTATTTTTTGCTTTATCTATTGGCTTTCAAAGTTGTAGTTGAGGTATGTTTCACTACTCGGCTGTTCCCAAGTCTTTCCTGCTTGGAAACTGACATAAAGATCAAGGTGCACAGAGCAGTTTTTGCTAGCTTGTCCAAGTAAATTTACTGCAAGAATTTTTTTAACATCAATGGTAACTTACTGAAAATGCTTTGTCATTGCTGTGTGAATCTCTTACACTCTATACTCGAAAGGTGAGTGGGTGGAACAAAAGCCTAATTTCTCTGAAAAAGATATAATGCATCTGATGTCAGACCTATTATTGCTTTAAAAAATTTTTAACTTTCAATATTCAATATCGAGCATGGCAATATGTAGTTAGCCTAGCTGTACAGTCTATTACTTGTAGTTTTCAGAGCCCATGAAGTAAAGATATTCAGGTGTCATTGTGAATTCCAGATTGTTTGGAATATGTTAGGCATATGCATAATTAAAGGACTCCTGGCTGTAACTGGTATTGTGTGTTTCAAGTGCTCAGAAATCCTGAATTGCACCTAAAAGTCATAAGATAAACTTTATGTAAAAGTATGATTTCTATAAAATATTTTATAATTCCCAGTATTTTGGAGTTTAGCTATGGGAGTGACTCAGGTGAGTCTAGAGACACACCAGAGGGCAACACTGCTCTCTGCCCCTGCATCATCAACAGCCCTTGAGCTTTTCATCCATCACTTGGTTCCACAAACTGACTCATGGACACAAGTCATGTCCTAAACACAGATGCATTGTCCGACTTGAAGAGACAGCAGCCTCTTGAAAAATCTGAAAAATCAAATGCATCTTGCCCCTTGCTGCTGCAAAATCGTGTCTTTGGATTTTGCACTTGGTGCTCCCTTGCTGATGAGGGCTCACATAACCACACATTTGTGTATCTCAGGTACGTTTGTAAATGTTACCCTCAGGGGGCTGGGTGTTCTTTAGCTTTGCATGCTCACTCACAGGAGTGAGTGTGGCTTCCTGGAAGGGCCCTTCTGGTAGCCATGGCACGGGATGGAGAGATGCAGGCGGATGGTGCCGTGCGAGGGGGCTGGAGGTTTGTGCCCCTGGGCACACAGCCACTGTCTGCCCACAGCACTCACACACTGGGGCCTTTATTCAGTGCCACATACATGTGCCGGAAACATCCCACAGAATGTCCTTGGCACAGCCTGGCTTTGTGCAGTCTTCTTGCTTGGGGACGGGCTGTGGTAATTTCATAGCCTGTTACAAGATTCCTTCGTGAAGCATTCTTTCCAGCCATTAGAGGGATTTTTATTTTGTTGTTAAAGTTCGCTGGAGCTGACAGTTTTTCAGCTGGGCAAAGCTGTTTGCATGCGTGGGAAATAATTAGAATATAAGCAACAGAGTTCAGTGAGCATTCGAAGCTACAACTGGTAATTCCTCTCAGGTTAAGAAATGAGTAAGCTTCCTGAGCAGAAGCAAGTACGGGATGTAAAGGTCACTTACTGACACTTTAATAACCTTATGAAATTAAAGAACAAGTTGGATTGAATTAATGAAGTCTGTTTTTAAGGAGAAATAATTGAAAAAGTGTAGTCCTGGTGTACAAATCTATATTATCATTATGCATATATGAAAGAGAATATATTCTTTATATTTTTAACACAATCTTAAATTCTTTTAAGCATAATTTGGAATACTGTAACTTCTTTTCTGTTACCTTAGGATATTGCTTCACTAGAGTCTTAATGAATTTTTATATTTTGAACTCTCAAAAATTCATAATACTCTTTGCTAATAATTTTATTCCATAGAAGTTTTTCCCTTCAATCACTTCATTCAAGATTGATGACAAAGAAGCACCATGAATGTATTATCTTTTAAACTCTTGACTATTGAAGGTCTAGAATCTTGTCTGAACAGACAAGGGACTATTTTCAGTGATGCTTTTAGGGTTACAGGTGGGAAAATAGTAATTATAGTATGGCTGTATCTTTGTCTCTAAAGAACTGACAGCCACTTGTTTTTGGCAGGGTGAGCACAGCTGGGCTCAACTGTTTATACTCATGTCCAGTATGTGGGGTTTTCCCTCCTTTTTTTATAGCTAGAGCAGCTCATAATGATACCCATTTTTGGTCTCCTGTTTTGGGATCTTTTGTGACATCCTGTCCTATGGAGGATCCAGTGGAGGAAACTGGGGGGCAAAGAGAGCTATTGCTCTGTATGCTAGCACCTGTCTTGGGGATGTCTTGATTTAGCTGAGACTCCCAAAGATGAGATCTCCTTCTTTTAGGGTGAAACAGAGGATAAGTCTTCTTTTTTCTTGTGTGAGAGGCCCCTTGCTAACATTTGCAAATGTATTGAAAAACGTCTGGTGTTTAGATAGGAGGGGCTGTGATTTCTTCTTAGTGAGTATGTCATATGCCTAGTGTAATTCAAATAAAATAAAATTAAAAAAATAAATCTTTACTTCTCTGATTATGCAACTTATTTTTGCAAAGTATTCTACACCCTCAAACCCAATTAGTAGCATTCAACTCATCCAAAAATCACTTAGCATTTGGAAACACAGAATTTGGTACACATTTTAAGGGTATCATCCTGTATTTCAGACTTCAAAATAAGCTTATTCAATGAAAAAAAGGCTTTCTAGTTTAGTACATATTGAAATCTTGTACAGTCTTTCTAATGCCATGAAAAACACTTTGCAGCTGTAAGCAGTTCTTGAGGGACAGAAAATTGTGATTCAGCATGTTAGTGCTTAAAAACCAAAAATTTGAATGAATGCAGATTGATTACTGGGTAATGAGTATTGGTGGAAGCTGAAGTTAAGACCAAAACATTGGCCTGTTCCTAACTTTTTATTGGAAAAAGTTTCACATCAAATGGAATTTCAATCATTTGGAGCAAAAAAAAAAGTTTGGGATATGCAACTTTCCTGGAGAACAGAACCCTCCCTGTGCTCACTAGCCCTTCCCCAACCTGTTAAAACCGAGGCGAGAAGGTTACAAAAGGAATTTAGAGTGTACTAATGTAAGAAAATATTAAGACTTGAAAAAGCAGCAGCCTCCTCCTGGTGTTCTTGGTAACTGTGTGCCCTGTTAGACCAATCATGCTTTGAAATGTTTAATTTCTGGCATGTGGCATGTCTTTGTCCCAAAGCTTCAGATATCCCATACAAATATAGATCTCTTAGCTTTCTAAATGTGACTCTAGTGCAAATCATTCTCTCTTGTAGAGCTGCTGGAGGGTTTTGACATTTTAGTGGCATGGAGGTTAGTTGCTGCTCTGATGCAGCATTACCATGCACCAAACACTGTCTAGGTGGCTCTGATTGGTTCTGAACAATCTCTGCTCCATCTTTGTCAGTGGAAAGGCTCAGGGTCTTGCAGATGTTCACCTCCAATTTTCCATTAAGCTGTTCACTAAAGTATGTATCTGTTCCAAAGAAACATTTCAGTGCCAAGTTTGGGAATAAATGATATTTCAGCGTGTTTGTGCTCAACTGATGAAATATTTAAGTGTGCAGTTTTCTGTTTCTCCTGGTTTGGCTTTTGTAGCTAAATTAGAGCCAGGTGCACAGCTCAGCCTTGCTTGAACTTAGACGGTTTGCTGATCTCTTTACTCTAAGTAAGATGGTATAAATGGCTTGCCTTTTTCTTAAAACCCCCAAAGGTCATTACAGTTTTAATGAGCTCAGGTGGTGCTTCAAAGAACTCGTTATTTTGCACAGCTAATTCTAAATAGATCTACATACTATTTTCACTACCAGAACTTCAAATAAGCTCTTTATTCTTAGAAAACCCTATTTCTGTTAAAGCTTGAATGTACCACATTGGTAAACCTAAATGTTTTAGAACTTTTTTTTTTCTTTAGCCTTAGTACAAACATGTCTAAATATTAGCTGGCATCAACTTTTTCAGTATCGTGTAATATGAATAACAAACTCACTAACCTGGAAAAAAGGAGAGTTATGTTTTGAGGAAGATTGGATTTCCAAAAGAACAAAACAAAGTTTAAGCTTTATGACAACAAGCTGGGAAACAAAAGAAACCCAAGTCATTGAGGAAAAGTACCTAATCATCATGTCAGTTTGACATACTCGATTGTACGATGGAACTTTTTTTTTTGGTAATCTGTTTTGAAAGCCATGAAATAGTTCGTAGCAAATGTTAATCTCTCAAGATGTGTGAACCCTCTAAAAAAAACAAGCACCGTGGTCCCGGTTTGCATGGTGTTGACCTGAATAAGAGGATAATGTGCTTAAGCAGCTTATTCATTCTTCAGTGCCCTTTGGAAAGGGAGCGGCTCCACAATGGTTTGCCACTCAGGGCACAGACGTGACCACTGTTCTTTTCACTTGCTGAATGTTTCATTCTTTTGTGTCTGCCACTGGTTTTTTCATACGTTGTTCCAAACAGGACCATAAAGGAACTTTTTGGGGCTGTTTCATGTCAAACTGTAACGTTTGTTAAGCAGAATGCACTGAGCTGTAAAGGAATTCTGAACTCTGAGTATATAGCTGGCCAAGCTTTTCATCAGAGATGTGTTGCTGAATTAATTGTCTCTGCTTGTGAGACTTCCCAGGCTAGAGGTTTATACATACTCCAGAAACACTGTAATATTTTTAAAAAATATTTCACATTAAATTTCAGCATCAAAGACAGGTGAATAAACTCAAGCAGTGGTCCTGTAAATGGAGCTGGTTTGGAGTTCTGAGTTTTAGTGTTGACTAAATGCTCACAGACATGAAAAATGTCGAAGTAGTAAAAAGAGTGTAAGAGCCTATGTACGTTTCAAGGCAGGCCCGTGGCTGGTTTAGCACCTTTTGAACAGAGTAATGTCATGCCTATTTCTCTTGAACTTTCACAGAATCACTGCCCATCTAAACTGCCTTCTTGAAGGAATCAGACTGATTCAGTCTGGCTGCAAAATGTTTTAGAAACATATCTTCAGAATTTAAAAAATAAAAGGGACCAAATATTTTTTTTTTCTTTTCATTTTGATCATTGTTTTCTAAAATGAAAAAATAGACATTGCTTAATAAAAAACTTGTGGAAGCTCTTTGAAAAGAGCAAATCAATTTAGAAAGAATAATTAGAGTTGGAAAGACATTAAGTTATTTACTTTGAATTGGACAGTGGAACATGCAGTATCCTTGCACAGGACATGGAATAGCAGAAGCCTACTGGCATGGAAAGCTGCAGCAATGGGATTTTAGAAATGAGATTGCTGTTTCTGAGTCCTACCATGATATTCCTGACAGAGGCTCCTGAGGCTTGGCAGTTCTTCTTTCTAACCTTGCATGCTCAATCTGGTGGGAAGCATGAGACAACTCATATAGGCTCTCCAAAATTGCCTGAAGATTTGTTGTTAAACAAATTTGTTTAAAAGTTGTTGAAAAGTTAATTTGCACTTCTTGTGAATTAATCTCCCAGATATATAAATTTATCCTTGATTTTTCAGGTTTTCTCGAGGTCATTTTAATAACTAGACAAACTGAAAATGGAAATGAAAAGATAATTTCAGGAATAATTCTTGACTACAAAATTTGAACTGGTTATATAAAAACAAGAAGACTATATACTTTGACAGATACCAGATCAAACTCTTGTCAGTTTTTCCTGCAATATCTAGAATAGCTACAGAATTATTATTTTGATTTTGCTGCTAGAATATTTAGGATAATGTAAATACACAAGCAAAATTATTTCTGAATAAATATATGTTACTTAAATATGAATGCTACAGTGTGTTGGTGAAGGGAATAAATAAATTAGAGTGTAATGACTTCACCTTCATTTACAAAGTAATTTTAATTTTGAGCTTTATTTGTATTTCACTTCAAAAAGGTGAACTAACAATTTCTGAATGTCTGTAAGTAATGTATTACATATTGTTCTGAATTGGTGATTAATTTAGCAAGTTTTAGAAAATTCAGCTTTTAAACCTGCTTGATTTTTTAAAACATTCTGATCTTATATCTTTACTTCTTAGTGGAAGTGGAGAGAAAAATGAGGGAGAGACAAACATCTCTATCTATAGGTCTACATCAGTGTGCTCCCAGGGGAGGCAGAATACCACCAAAGATTTTAAGTTTCATACTGATTCAAATAAATCTTTTACAGGGGCTTGTGACCCAGAGCAATTGTTTTAGTTTTACAGCATAAAAAAAAAGAAATCTGGGATGGGAATTTAGGTACTTCTCTAAAATTCAGAAATCGGATTTCTGTTTCCCAGTCTGGATCAGGCTGAGAAAGCTTTCCATTCTGAAAGCTTTCCATTCATTTTGCATTCTGAAGGTGTTCTCTTGGAAGGCAAGTGGATCCGTATTTTTCTTTGCAATGTTTTTCTAGTTGAAGCTGATGTACAACAAATTTCTGCCACCCTGTTGGGTTTGCAAATTATTTTTGGATGAAAAATGTTTAGTCGAGCTTCTGACCTATGCTGCACGCTGTTTGGGCACGTGTGGGAGGATTGCACACTACAAACAAAGGGGAAATTAGCTTAATTGTTTTCAGAGGCATGTGAGAAATAATAGCAAATAGTGTCTTTATACCTGAGTTCCTGGGAGAGCCAGTGGAAGCATGAGATTTGCTGTGGGGAATTGCTTTAGCTGAGGTGGATAGTCAAAAGTGATTGCAAAACACTGAACACTTTCAGTAATTTGTAAGTTATAATTTGGAAATATATCAGACCTTCTAGTAGTGAAGACATGGTGTGATACGGGCGTAGGGTTGCTATGGGGAAGTCTGGATCATAAAGTAAAGGGAGAAAATGTACAAGATTTAAGTATAGACAAATTCAGAAATCATACCCAACTGATGGAACATGGATAGCTGAATTGAAGAATTCTAGAATCTAAACTGATAATCTAAGAAGTTTGAAAGTAAAAGGGCAAAGGCTTGGCTATGTTGTGACGTATTGAATTTTAGAAAACAGCACATTTTCTGAGTATCAGCTCATCAACACAGTTGAGATGATGGGCTCTGGGAGAGATTTGTGAAACGTTGATAAAATTAAGAAAAAAGGCTTTTTCAAAATGTCAGAGCACTTTCAGGATATAAAAAAAAAACCAAACAAACAAAAAACTAAAGCTTTAAAAGATACTTTTGAAAGTATGACATCCCAGAAACCTGGATGAAACCTGACATCCCAGAGTAAATTTCACTTTTTCAATTGGAAACTGTACACTTCCTTTGAGACTAGGGTATCCCTTTTCCTTGATACAAAAGGGTGTTTCCTTAATCTCTTCATGTTTCTTCGGTCTTAATGTAGAAGTGGATAAATTGATATGTAGTTTATATGCTTGGGTTAATCTTCAAACACTGTATTTTTGTCCCCTTCTTATTACCTAAGAGTGTAGTATTGTAACTTGCTCATGTAATAGTTCAAACTTTTTTCTTTTTTTTAAACAGGCATTGCTGAAAGATCCTTTGTATATTGGGCTGAGACACAAGAGAATTAGAGGTCAAGCCTACGATGATCTTCTTGATGAATTCATGGAAGCTGTGACTTCAAGGTAAGTGATATATCTGTGCTAGTCATTGATTAATACCACTTTGAACGTCATCTTGAGAGAAATAAAGGTCAGTAGCGTATGAAAAGAAGACAGAGTTGTTAGGTTCCAGATAATTTTTATTTTGAGCATAGTATTTTTTGAGTTTATAACTGCCTTACCTATTTACCTTCAATATTGCAGGTTTATGAATTATATGAGTAGTAAAATTCATCTGAATATAACTGTTTTTTCAAGGTTCCAATTGGTAAATATTTGCCTAATAATTTTCTATGCCTAGCACTGTGCCTACATGATCTTGTCTGTCTCTATGATTTCATGTGTGAAATGTCAACAACCTTAAAGAAGCTATCATGCTTGGCAACCTCTGCCTCTGCCCCCACCAAACCCACGACAGGACTAAGCTTTCAGCATTTTAGTTTTAAATGTCATGGTATGGATCTACACCAAGTCAGCTCTTTCACTTGCTTCTTTTTTCCTATACAGAAAGTAGTTAAATTTATTATTAGACTATGATGCATAAAATAGTTCTCCTTACATGTCAAATAACATGTTTGCTCATATTTTCCTTGTTTGTTAAAATATTTGGAGTTCTAGCTCTGCATTCAATGTGTATACCTAAAATAGCTCAACTACCAGGATCCATGGAAGAATGCATTTTCTGCATTTGCATCCCAAAGGTGAGGCTGAGCTGTGGAACCTGGAAATACTTTCCAGCTCCTCAGTCTTGCCTTGTGCCCTATCTGCGTTTGACACAATGCTGAGGCCTTACCTGGACATACACAATGTCTGTTCTTCCTGCCTTGGTTGCTGTGCAAAAGAAACTTGGCCAAGCAGGTGATACTAATTTCTGTGCCTGAAACACATATTCCTTCATGTAGTACTATAATCTTCCCCATCATCCCCAGTTAGTTGCCACTCCCTTGTTCACAGTGGTCCTATGGAAGTTGCTGGTTTGACTCCATCCTGTTGTGAGTTTGCTACTCTGCTAAATAGTCCCTTTCAGATAAAATCGATGAACCTTGCTAATAGAGTAAGTTCCCTAAAAGAGTGTTCAGAGCGTTAGAAATCACCCTGTGGTCTGTGTTTTGAGACTCTCTAGCATGATGCATTCTCTAACTCACCCTTTCTTTAAAATGAGCCACTGTTCTTCATACTAAAGGAAATAATCAGAGTCAAGCAGAAGATTATCTCAGTAATGTCTGAAGGTCTGGTTGACATGCACTTAAACATCTTTAAAGCTCTGTAATTTTGAGCAATTTTGAGCAATTTGTGTTTGCTTGACCTTCTGAAAGATCACTTTGTTCTCAGCTAAATCCGTCATGGTCAGCAGTGGTTGAAGCTCATGTTTGAAGTGGAGCACTTAAAAATTGTAATTCCAACTTTGCGCGGTTTACTTGTTAATTGTCTTGCCTGTAGTGTGACATCTACAGACATTATGATACCCATTTACTAAGGTGAAGGGAAAAGTGATGCAGTTAAATCAAAATCAAGTCCAGTTGCACAGTAATTTTACATGTTCCTAAATTCAGATTTGCATTTAATGTGCCACTGGCAGACTCAGCACTTACAGCTAATTCTGGCGTAGCAGATCTGACTGTTAAATGTGCAGGTCATGATTCCCTTTGCAACCATTGTGGTGATCTAGGTAATTGTATGCTTTGGTTACATGATAATTATTTTTTCCTTATGAAAGTTTCTATTATGTTTTTCCTCTTTTCACTTTTCTTAGCCTTCTGCTGGCTGTTTCACTGAGCGAGTATTTGCTTTGCTAATCTTAGATGCATGTTTGGTCTGTTAAATTTTATGTTAGTCATATTTATTGTTAGTTATTGCTATGGTGCTCCAAAAGAAGTTTTCTTATTTAGCACTGCCTAATCAGTTCCGGGAATGGAATAAATTCTGGTTAAATCTGTTGTCATGGTGTTTTCAGTACATCTCCAAGACATACATAATCATGAACATTGTAAAGCGCAAGGCTGTCATGTATTTTTAATAAGTCTAAGTTAAAGACAGGGTGATGACAGATATTTTCAAGTTGGAAAGCTATGCGAAATACCTATTTTAGATCTTTTTCACCCTCATAATTCTCCAGAGAGGCCAAATGCTAACAGAAGTGAGAGCCAGGTTTTAGCAGCATTGCCTGGGAGCAAGAAGGAGTGGGCAGCAGTACAAGGTGGTTCACTTTGTACAGGTTTTTTATTGGCTTCCAGGGAATTTTCCTAGATGTCATCTTGATTGATTGTTAAATTTTGAAAATCTAGATTTTTATAAACTGATGCAGCATAATTTATTGTGTTTCATATTGAAATGTCACCTTTATACAGTGAATGGTAATAAAAAATGCTTTATAAAATGGTATCGTTTCATCAACTGCAATACTTTCCTCTTCTCAGCCTCCACTGATACTCACCCCAAAAAATTGCTTCCTGTGAAACAAAATTATTTATGGAAAAGTCAGGATTAAAAGAAAAAAACCCAAACCAAACCAACAAACCCAGAACTTTAACCTGGGTTAAAGTTAATTGCTAAAAGATTTTAGCAATGGCTAAAAGATTTTGGTACAGTATCCAGTGTGCTATCATGGCAGAATGGAACTCGTACATTGTGATTTTTCCCAGATGATGGAAGGCAGAAACATGTGGAAAGTATCTGGATTTCTGGTGACATATATCCAGTGAGCAGCTTTTATTTAATTACATATGTATACATTTATTTATTTATTTATTTATTACCCCCGCCAGCAGCTGCCCTCTCTGAGGGCAGATACTGTAATTTCTCTGGGCATTACCAGGTGGTTCTTGCTTTTGTGTCAGTGCAGTAATATAGAGGAACAGGAATATTCTAAGTGGAAGGAATGTTTTATAACAGGAGAAAAAATGGACAGTTGTCTTCATCAGTGAAGAACATAATTCCAACTGGAATTCAGAAGTGGAGAAATGGGTCATAAAATGTTTTATACAGACAAGTAAATTTTTCCAAATGACAAGTTGTTCTTAAATATCTATGTTTGCAGAGGAAACTTGGAGAGGAAGGATTGCTAAACAACACTTTGGTAGCTGAGATTGATCCACCAAAGCTTCCTATGTAACCAGAGAAAATAACTACGTTTTTATTCCTGTTCCTGTTTCTTCTCTGCTTGACTGTGATGATGCAAAGTGAAATATATCAGTGGCCAAGAGGTATTAATGTACAACAGTAAAAAGATTATAAAAATGCTTGAGGGGAAAATATGTAGAATGTAGAATGGAGATGGAATAAGAAATGGAAGGAGAGGAAAAAGGCATCTTTTCAATAACAGGGACTTGAATTTCCTTGCCTAATGCAAGAAATAGATTTAAAGAGTATGCAATTCTTTTTCCATATTTCAAAGCATATTTCACAAACGTAGTAAAGATAATTCCACCCTGGACCCCTCAAAAGAATGTCAGAGTAGGGAAGAACAGCATCCTACCAGCTCGCTTCCTGTTGCAGATCATCCCTGATGGAAGTCATTGTACTGGGCAGGGAATATACTGACTTGCACCTCTGGCCTATGAACAGATAGGAAACATAGAAAATGGAAAGAATCTGGTGGAATTTCCATAGATTATTTCCTTGCCTACCTACTACAACCTCGAAGAGTTGAGTAGAGTTATTACTCTGTTATGAGCTAAACCCTGTGGATTTGTGATGAGTATGAGGAGCCCTGTATCACTGAAATTATCTTTCTGTGTGTGTGTGATAGTAAGTTTTCAGTTACACTTCAAGATAGAAATAATAGTGGTGGACCCTTGAAAAGTAATGCCATGTGTTGTTTACGTTCTCTTCTGTAATCATATTTTGATTAAATCCTTCCCCGCTCTTTTTATATGCTGTGCTTTTCTCAAGTTTGTGAGCTATAAACCAAGCTGCTGACAATTGTAATTCAGTATGTTCTATCCTAAATTACCATGATGTAGTCATTATTCCTCATTTGCCTGATTACATTATTCACAGATGGTAGCAGTATTTCATTTCACTTCATGTACTACTTTAAAGCAGTGTTTTATGGTAAATATGGTTTAGCTAACTTTGAGAACAACTGTAAAAGCAATCTATCCACAAAATCAAAATAGAAAAATATGTTAATAGCTGTTTTCATTTAGTAGATTGCATTAGAATAGACTTCAATTTGTGACTAAATTAATTAATTCAAAAAGCCCTTACTTTTGGCTAGAAAATGTACTGGCAAGAAGTCAACTTAAAAGGTGCATATAGCTGTGCATCATTAAGGGAGTGGTTGGACCACACAGTCATTCTGACAGTATGTCCAAGCACAGGTTGTGAGAACATTGGTGCCTCTGTCCTCTTTTGCACTGTAATGGTGCAGTACCAGGACTAGTATCATGCCTATATGTTCCCATACTGATCAAGCTAAAGTGGCTGTCAGAAAGCATGCAGGAAGAAATGCTGCTGCAACAACTCCCTCCTATGGCAGACTTAGTGAAGATCTTGTTGTATAGAGATTTTTTCCCTCAGTGGGACTTAAGCCCTTTGAAGCAATTTTTCAAATCTATGACTGCCTGCTCCTTCCACCATGCAGTGAACGTTAACTTCCTAGTGAGGGTCACTGTGGGCAGCAGGAGAGGAGAAGGGTGGCTCCTTTGGCACTTGCCTGTAGATTCCCTTGGCTACAGCTACAAATGCTCTTTGGACCTACCCTCAGTTCGTCCTGTGCTTACATCTGAGATTCTTTTTCAGTTACTGATGGGTTTGCATTCTTCCTGAAACCACCCAGGTCCAGGCTTCCTTTCCCACCTAGACTCCCAGGTGGACTCTTTTACACTCACAGGATAAGACAACTCAGAAGGCTCCTTAGCTTGTTTGACTAGTAAAAATAGCTCTTGGACTAAAAAAAACCCACTTTGTGGTTTCAAATGAGGAATTTTTTCTTTGGACAATGAACAGTGCTGTGGAAGAGGAAAACTCAAACAGTTTCATAATCATAATCAGGGTTTATTTTGTTATCCTGGTTTAAGCAACTATGATGGTTTGCCTGAGGAGAATCTTCAAATTTTGTGATTAACCATGATGACTTGTAACTGATATCACTTGCAACATTTAAATTGTCAACAGATGATGCCATCTCTAGGAAGGTTTTTAAGGAACCCTGAACTCTTCCCCAGGCTGTGATACTTGGAGGGGTACTCTGCTTGGAATTGTCCTCACCTGTGTAGGGGAAAATAGAAGTAAACTAACTGTACTGTTTTTCTTGAGATGGGATGCTTGTGTGCACATTTGGCACTCCTTCAGTTCCCAGATGCAGAGAACTCTGACATGGATGAAAGAAGACTTGGTAGAAGACATCTGCTTCTGTATATTCTGTTACGTTAGGGGGAATAGATTAATTCACTCCTTGTATGAATACCCTTATAAATACATCATAGAAAGAAGAATGCAGGCAAGCAGTTTTTTATGGTTGGTTTGTTGGTTTTGTTACATAGTGCCTTGTATCCTTCTTCTTCCCTTTGCTGTTGGTTCATTTGCTGGTTAAATCATGTCTGATTGCTGGAAATGTTACAAATATATGCTTTACAGACTTTTTGGACCCAGTAATTAGTATAAGGAAAAATGAGTCTGTCAGTGAAGCAAAGTCACAGCAGGATAGACAGAAGCTAATCACATCAAGTTTATTTGCAAAGAGACACTATTGTTTGTGATGCAAGACCTTTGAGAAATACTTAGCAAAGATCAGCAGAGGAGCCTTGAAGAAATAAAACCTCATTCATCATTTAAAGAATACAAAAAGTAATGAAATCCTCAACATGGTACTGAGAAGGAAAACTGTTGTTTTGGGTTTTGAGATAAGACAGAGAAAGTGGAGGAATATTTTAGTATTTTCAATATGCCTCTTGTACCAAAACTGATTCTGGAGCTCAAATTGGATTTATTAATGTTCTAATAATGTCCCAGACTTGCTGCAGTCGTTCAAAACTCAACGAGTGAAGAACATGCTGTTCCTAGGCTTTTCTTCTCCAAACTATTTTAAAACAGGATTTTTGAAATGGAAAAGGCCTGGGTATCCTCAGTTACTTTCCTTCATCTTTTATAGCTCCAGCAAATGGTGGGCAGCATTCCCAACAGAAGTTAGCTGGTGCACAGTATTGTATAATGGAGTGAATGTTGATTTATTTGAATAATTTGTGTGAGTGTAATATTTTAACAAGGTTTATATTGTTGTTACGGAAGTACAGTCGTTTTCCAGACTGTCAGAAGCTGCAGTTTCTTTTTTTTTTTTCCCCTCCCTTTGGAAACTCTAGTAAAGTCAAATATTGAAATTTTGGCTTCAGTTCACATCAGAATGCAGTAACTTATCTATCCCTTTTATCCCAGCTCTGTCTCTTTCCCACTAGAAGTCAGTAAGTATTTTTACCTGTATCTTAACTCTCAGGAAAACTTTCAGTCACTGTTGGTCTGGCTAATTGGATTTGAGTACCTCAGTGCTTCATCTCTCTTTGGTCCTTTACCAGAGAGCAACGCTGCTGTGCTTTATTCACAGTATCCCACCCAAACTGCTGCTGCCAAGATTCCTGATCCATGGCAGTGGATCAGCCTGTGCCCATGGTTGCCTCTGCTGCCTGGTTGCCTACAAATAATAAGCCATTCATAAATATCACTAACATAACCTATTCATCATTTGGTTGTTCCTAACTTGTTTTCCCTCTGGGTGATTTAGCAGTAAAGCATCATGGCTCACTGTTTTGTATGTCAGGTACTTGAAAATTGCTATATAACTGTATTTTTATACTGTTTTTCATTGTAGTTGTACCCTTTTAAAATAAAATCTAGCATGAAGGAATAGATACATTGCCATGGATCTTCAGTGGATATCCTAGGACTGAAGCGTAGATCTTTTCATAATCAAGTATAATTATTTGTTTCTTCTAAGTGTTGTCATCACTATATTAGAAATTGACAGTGACATTAGACAAAGAGTCATAGTCCCAGATTAGACAAATGAGAGTATTCCCAGAATTTAATTATCCATGCTCCTTGAGATTGTTGTGAGACAGGACACTTGCTAGACTCAACAACTTTTTTCTACAGTCTTCCCAGGAAAATCGGAATGGAAACTTGAGTGGCTTCCCTAGCCATCCTACAATCCTAGTAGTAATCCATATGTCCTTGCACAGCCATATAGTATACTGATGTGTGGACAAACAGCACTTTTGAAAATCAGGATACTTCTCTTTTGCTGCTTAACTGAGGATTTAAATGTGGACTTGTACAATGTAAGTCTTAACTGAGGTTATGGCCATGTTAGTCTTTCAGCTGTGCAAACCTTGTTATATGAAGTCTTTGCCAGGATTTTGGGACTGGGATTCAAAAGCATGCCAGATCTGCATTCTGGAGTTGTGTACAGTATCAATTGAATGCTAGGAACTGCCTCTCTCCTTCTATCCCTGCAGTCTCCCTATACCAATTCCATGCCAACTGAGAGCTTCCTTAATTGAAGGGAGCTAAAGACTGATGCTCTTAATTGCAAGATCATACAATTGATTCGTTTCACTGATTCATTCTTGTTTTTTTAATCTAGAGGTAAGGAGACAGTATTTGGTATCTTCAGAATATTTTACCCTTTTCGGAAATTCCAGATGCACATCTTATTTTTGCATTAGCAATCACTCGTGTTTATAAACCACTGTAAAAAAAGTATTACCCATGGCTGAAAAATGCAACATGACACTTCAAGCCCACTACCATATGTAAGTGCAGTTAACTGACACTTCACAGACACTCAGCAATGCTACCAGTGCTAACAACTTCTGAATAAATCATGTTATCTGTGTAGCTAATGTGTTTGTTTAATTGCAAAATAATAAAAGTTCTTTGCAATTCTGTAGGTGAATTTATTTTAATAACTAGATTTTTGGAGTTCCAAAGGATGCTGATTATATCCCCAGAAGCAGATAATAGTGATCTGGTAGGTGAATAAAAGGAACACATTTTGAAAAATAGGCTGGGGTTTCAGTGATTCGAAGATCCTTTTTTTCTTAATCCCTTACTCTTTTAGATCTTCCTAATAATGTGGTGGGAAGAATTTCTACTTCTCTCCCTGCATTGGCTCCTGCAGAAGAAAAGTCTTTACTGTTCTATCTCTGGCACCATGTTACTTCAATATTTCTCCTTTCAAAAACGGGGTCTAGCGTTGTACAAAAACAGAAAGCTGTCCATTTTAAACATTTGATTTTAGAAACTGTGAGAGAATAATTAGTGAACTATATTTCAGAATTTGGTGGATTTTATCATCAAAGTTAATCATTCATCTATTTGCTGATCTGTAGTAAGCCTAAATGGCTACTGGAAAGAGATTGCTGGCAGGGATTGTTCAAAATGAACTGTGCAGAATTTAATAAAAATGGAGTTAAATACTGCCAGAAAAAGTTAAACCTTCTTTCTAGAATCATAGAACCATAGAAGATATTATTTCTGAAATACTTAGTTAAAGGATGTATAAATATAATTTGATTATAATTGCTTTGTGATTTATTTCTACTGCCATAAGTAAATATCTTTATTCCTTTTTTCTTCTCTCTCTTCCTATTCTAAAAGACCTTGATGGAATAAATATTTGGTATCTTTGCCCTTTTTGGGAGATAGAGCTCTGATCTAGAAAACATGTACAGGCGTTATTTTTTCTTTAAGAGAATATATGAATAGGAGCAAACTTATTTGTTTCTGTTTGGTAAACTGAAATGTTGTCATGATAGTCACTAATAATAGAAGAGTCTTCAAATCTGAAAGCACACTAAGAAAAAAATGTAGGGAAAAAAGAGTGTTCTTTTAATAAGCCATGAACAGCCACAAAGAATTTAACTAGTGTTAATTTCAGGTTCTGTACACCCTTTGAAAATGTTTAATCAGCTTATTTTTTGCCTAGATGTCATCTGTATTTGTGGTCCCATATGTAAGAACAGAAAACACTTGTGCAGTTCTCGGAAATACTACAATCCTCACAGTAATCTTGTATCTCATGTGCTTTAACCAACTATGAGAATCTCAAAACTTAGCAGTAATATTGAAGTCCACTTGCTTACATATACTTTGGTTCTGCACTATTGAAATGAATGTTTGGTTTGGTTTTGGTTTGGTTTTTTTTTTAAGCCTTTTGCAGTAGCTGCAGAATAGAAAGCCTGTCTTGTTAGAGGGTTTGCATTTGGCAGCCTTGGAGTCATCTGAAAACCTATGGAGTCTGTTTCTCTGCCAGGATATCATGATACAGACATTAAGAGATCTTTTTACAGTATCAAGTTTTTATTAAAAGTCTTTGATTAGTCTTTTCTTCTGAAAAATTAATTATAATGTGAGCACATGTTTGACTTCTGGAATACTACATTTCTTCAGCTGTGGGACAACAGTGATTCTACTGAATTAATACTGGGAAAATAGTTAGTTAAATAAATCATCCTTCACATTTATACCAGCTGACTTAAGAACGCCATAACAGGTATAAAAGAAATGCTACATTAAATTTGTTAATTATTCTAGATTTGTTTTTAAAAGTAATTTTTCAGTTTAAGCCAGACTACACAGTCTAAGGATTTGTTTTCTTTTCTTTGCCAGAAAAGTATAGAAGCTGTAAATTATATATGGAAAATATTTTTAAAGAACGATATTTTCAGGATAAGAGAACTGAGTGCAGCTGGCTTTGTATATTTTCCAAATCAGATTTCAAAATGAGAACCAGCTGCTCATCTGCAGCTCTTAGCTAAAATGCCAGCATATGCTGGCATGTGTTGTCGTACAGTGGCCATTTTTGACATAATACACGTGAGGAATACTGGGTATGATCCTGAAATCAAATTTAGCTGCACATCCTCACTTAATGACAGCACCATTTTCAAGTGCTGCAGGTCCATAGCCTAAAGACACTTGAGTGACTCATCTGTGAAAAATCCAGAATCCATGAGGAGATTGTGGTGCATAGAATCC
Source organism: Vireo altiloquus (assembly GCA_013396875.1). Taxonomy (NCBI): domain Eukaryota; kingdom Metazoa; phylum Chordata; class Aves; order Passeriformes; family Vireonidae; genus Vireo; species Vireo altiloquus. The sequence continues at coordinate 1,429,053 of VZRF01015809.1, forward strand.
ACTGTGCATTTTCAACCAGCTTTCTACCTGAACTGCTCAGCCTCTTGCAGCTGTGCTGCCCAATTGCATTAACAGACACCTCCATCCAGGCAGGTGGCTCCTAAGCACTGCTCTCTGGACATAAGAGCTGGAACTGCTGTACTTTTGTCCCAGATGTCTTCTCCTTTGAGAAGGAGTAGTATTACAACTAGTAGTATTCAGTATTACAGGCAGGGCTGCTTTGGTGACGTCTGGTAGCCATCGTTCTGCTTCTCTGGGTTTTGGTTGTAGTACAAATTCCATAATTCTGCTATTTTGTAACTGCAGCTATTGGTATAAACCAATGTTATGGAGAAAACTTTAGAGCACAAAACAAGGAAATGGTTATTTCCTACAACTCTTAAGTATGCACAACAGAGTAAGGTGCTAAACCAAATTTTTTTGTGTTTGGGAGCAGAAGGTCAGATGGTTAAGAACAAGGAGCTGTTATTATATTCATTTATATTAATATAAAGAGCTAAAGAGTTCTACAGATCTATAGTGTTTTCTCAGTTGAAGCTTGTTTGTAGCAGTTTTGGCTTACAGAGCAGAGGTAATGTCAAAGAACCACTTAACAGAACGTGGGACAAAACAGATTTTTGACAAAGAAAAAAAAGTGCCCCAAAGAAAACCACTAAACTAGTTTAAATTGTGTAAAGACTGCCACAGTTTTCAAATTTAATCTCATTTTTGTAGCCTTGACTTCTTTCTGTGTTAGAAATCTTGTTGTGAAGTAACTTTTTTGGCTGATAAGCACCACAATATTGCTGATGGAGGTATTAAGTAATGTTCTGTGCCTGAGTGTTTGAAATTATTACTTTGCATGTAGGTGTTTTAGTGGGGTTTCAGGTATGTAATTGAACCTCATTAACATAAACTTAGCAAAGCGGTAACTATGAAATCAGAGTTGGAAGAGGCTTTTAAACAAATGCTCAGTTCTGCAAGATAAAACTTAAAAATGAAAAATGGATGTTAACTAAACTGCCCGGGATGATCAGGGATTTTTTTGTTACATTTCTTCTCCTGGGTTACAGAAGTGACTTTGAAGCAGTTGAATCATTCTAAGAGAAATTACCAAGGCTAACTTCTGCTTCTTCAACAAAGAAAAAAGTGTTTTTTTTAAAAAGACATCAAAATCCACTCCTGTGTTCAGTTTTAGAAGTCAAATGTGGATGTACAGTACAAACAATAGTAATTATCTCCTTTAGATAAAAATGTCTAGAATGGAAAATAGTTCCATTTTTATTGTAGTTATTTTCATTAGAAAAGAAAATGTTTTTATTTTACTCCATTTTTGGTAATAAAATGCTTTTAAAATAAAAGGGACTAAATTTTGGCAGGAGTAGGATGCAGCAAAACAAATGCTAGTGTGCTACTCACCTGTCAGTCATAAGGCAAGAGTGTGCTATGAACTAATTTTGAAGTTCTGAGCAGTGCTGATGGTGCCATAATAAACCTAGCTTAGATTGCTTTTATCATTGTGAAATGTTATGAAGTTTATAGTAGTTATAGACTTACCTATAAATACTAGAGACACTCTTCACTTGCAGAACCTGACACTGGGATTCAGATTGTGTCTACGGTTAAAGACTTCACAGTTTATAGGAAACTGATTTCCTTCATTTTTATAAGGTTAATGTTTGCTTTCTCTTATTTAGTTATCAGTCAATAAAGTGCAGTGTTCTGCTGCTCAGAGGTGTCACCTTGAAACTCTTAATGCATCCTCCTTCTGAGGATGTAATAAGAGATGGTACTCTGCTGGGAAAACTCTGGTATCTTCTTTTTGTATGCTTTCCTCTTATGTGTGCTGTGTGAGACCACCATTGAGTTATACCTTTTCTGCTCTAAACCCACTGTAGCTGAGGTTCCTGGCTCCAAGGACTACGATGAGGGAGGGAACTACACCACCACTAAAGTACTGCAACTTCTATCCCAGTGATGCTGTGGGTTAAGAATAGTGAAGGCATCCAAAACAACCCCTCAAAAAACCAAACCAAAACCAGAGTAACAAAGTAATTTGCCAGATTTTGTGGATTCAAGCAGTTCTGATAGACCAGCTGATGTCAGAATGACTTATTTTTTTCCCATAATATGGTATAGACCTTAGTTAGATTTTGAATGTCATGACACAATTATTTGTGGTCGGCTTGTTTTTTTTTCCTTTTTTGGTGGGGTAGGGGTAGAAGCTTTTAAAGATAATAACCTTGTCTGCTGTGATGTGTCTTGGATGTTTTTTGCTTAACATGACAACGCCCTACCTCACTGGTAAATGAGAAAATGAACCCTCATGCTGTCTGCAGCAAAGCATCTACTGCAGCNAAGATAATAACCCCTTGTCTGGTGTGATGTGTCTTGGATGTTTTTTTCTTAACATGACAGTGTCCTACCTCACTGGTAAATGAGAAAATGAACCCTCATGCTGTCTGCAGCAAAGCGTCTACTGCAGCTGGTTAGCACAAAATACAGTGCAGTCTGAGCAGTGTTTGAGCTTTCAGTTAGTGTAGAAATCAGACATCAGTGTTCTGAAAAGCCTGCTTGCATGTAGGAATAGTCTGCAGCTCCTCATTGACTCACTCATTCTATACTTTTTCTCTCTTTTATGCTTCTGATTTTGCTTACCTCCTATAGTTGCCTTCTACTAGTAGTATCTCATCCTGTTGCCTTTTCTTCTTGATTGACTTTTGTAAATTCCAGCTTTGCTTCCTCCTTTATTGCCCACTTCTCTCTGGATAGGTTTGTTCAATCCTAATCCTACCTGTGTTCTTAGCCATTTTTCTTCCCACCTAGAATTATCTCTAATCATTCTATGTCACAGCTGTTCTCTCTTTCATATCCTCCTGTGTTGTTGATTTGTAGTTCTATATCAGGTTTTCTAAATACACTGGTTTGGTTATTTAAGTACTGAGTTTCACAATCTCCTAACTCATGCTGTCTCTGTCATGCTCTGGCTGGCTGTTGTTTGTCCCACATCCTGGTTTCCTTGTCTGGTTCTGACATAGCACACCACAGTTCCCACCCTTCCCTTGCTAAGGGATAAACAGGTGATAAGCAACAACTGCTGCTTTTCAGCTTCATTAATACTTCCTTGCTATCACTGTCCCCACTAAAATGAAGAAATATTTAAGTAATTTTTGTAACTGTTTTTGTAGATCACTGAAGCATCTCAAATTTTGCTTCTTAAGCTTTTCCCAAATGGGATGTAAATTAAGTATTCAGTAACATTGCTAAGTAAAAAGGACTCAGCAAGATACTATCTTTATAGTCTTATTTTAGAGTGATTAATACATTGTATGTAAGAAAGAGGAGACAGTTTCTTTCCACAAACATCTGCTTATGATTTAAATTCTGCAAAATATCCAAAAAAAGACTGTGTGGTGAATACAGACTTAGAACTTTCGCCACGTATCCTACTGTCCCAAGGACTGCTCCTATGCTACTATTAATTTTGTTGGTATAGTTCCAAACCTGTCTACAGTGTTTCAAAATATTTTTTGTCACATACCCTATTACTAAACAAAAATAAACACTGTAAACTTGGGGTCTATTTCTGTAGCTGATATATATTATTTGATTAATCCTGCAACATAAAATTATGGTCAAAAGCATATTGTCATTATGAGTGAGTTTTGCTGTAAATAGATGGGAATGTATTTGAGAAAGTCAGGTTTGCTCTACATGCCTTTTTTTTGGGTTTTTGCACGTATATCTGTTTCTTTCCAGTGACAGATCACACCTGTTTTTCATGTAACAACCATCTGGTCTTAATGCTGGGGATGCAGCCCTCTTATTTCACAGCTTGCTCAGTCTTTTCCAATTAGATCTCCTCTGGTCAAGTAGTGGCATGCAGAGCTAATATGTTTAGAGGCATCCAGATAAACATTAAATTTTCCACAGCCTGACTTCTGCACTAATAAGCTTTTTTGCATTTCCTAGCCATCTCTTGGATGAAAGAGAAGCACATTATGTCAGTGTTTAAGAGGCTTTTGGGCAATGGCCTTAATAATATGCCTTGATTACTGAGGTGATCAGTTAGAATAGATGATTCCTGTAGGTCCCTGTCAACTGGAACTATTCTATTTTCTGTGAGCTTTGGCTCTGTTCAAAGAAGTATGTATTTTTGACTTTGGATTGTACAGTTTGCTGAGGAGACCTCAATGTTGAAGTAAATATGGATTCCATGACTTGTTTGTGGTTCTGCAGTTTGAAAACTTGTTTTTTCAGACATCTGGTATGTTCCAGATAGTCCTGCTTAGGGCATATCTTCTAGAACAAGTTGATTGTCTCTTGGTGTAAAGATAAGGCTGTCCTGTACAGCAAAACTTATTGGATCTGTGTTCAAATTCTACCAAGCAACCACTGCAAGAAGATCAGGAAAAATGTGAGATACCAGCATCTAAACCCACTTTGGTCTATTAAGAAAGTCTTTCTTTAAAGTAATTTGAAGCTACAAAAAGGGTAGCAGAGGTTTTTCTGGGCTAGATATGAAAGCTGGGAGCTGATGAGGGGATTTTTGTAGGACAGAGTGAAAGCCACAGCATCAGTCATCCTCACAGAGAAGAGATTCCTTTGGAGCTCAGGTCATGGTATTATTGCTCATGACTTCCAAAGTGCTTGAGAATTTTTGGTGGCGACTCAAGCCTTGCCTTGGAAAAGTTTAGCTACTGAGTGCAACATTTAAGAGCCCACCTCTGGGCGTGTGGCTAGTGCAAGATAGCTGTTGTGATGCTTCTGGCCTTTGTTGGTGATTGAAGGATAAGACATAACATCTGGAAGATGCCAAATGGACATCCAGGGCTGTTATTTGTAGTGTTTCTCTGTGGGGGATTATTAGTCTTTATGCTACGCAGTAGCTTGAACATCATAGCCATTGTACAATGACTCAGACTGCATAAGCTGAGTTTCCTTCACTGTGTTTAAATGCTTTAACTATTTTCACAGCACTATCCATGCCCCTAACCAACAGAAGGTTCATGGAGGAATCCCTAGAGACTATTTCTTATCACTCTTCTGAGTTGTTATCCCAGAAATTATATAATATTTATGAATTTGCAAAGTCTTAATGTGCCTTTTTTTTTTTTTTTTTTTTTATTTGCTCAAAAAAACAAAGGAANGCTCAAACAAAGAAAGGAACTGAAAGTATTTTGGACACATCTATACTTCAAATATTTAGAGATGGGTGGGGACTTGATTATTTAGCTGAATTTGTGAGGATTTAAAGCACTAGTTGTCTACATGGAATGCCAGGAAATGTGGACATTTTAAAAGATACATATGTGTGTATATATGTGTAAATTTATAAAACAATAATAATTCCAGAAGGATAAAATTGGCTGTAGTCCTAGTTTTCAGTTAAAAATAATAGTGCTGGAGATATTGAGTGGATTCTCATGGCTTTAAAACTGTTTTACCAGATCATTGCTAGATGCTTTTCTTATTTAGTAGACTTTAAACATTTCCAAGAGCTCATTATTCCCATCTCTAGGGAAGAGACTTTGCAGACAGCTACAGTTATTGTACATCTTTCCTGGCTTTTTTGAGGGAAGCTGGGGGAGGGAAGCAGTGTAATGGACATGTGTTTCCTGACCAAAAATCCATCCCTGTGTCAATGTCCTGTGAGTATTTGAATGAGAAACTGAATAAATTCAACAACAACAAAAAACTATCCTCTGACTACAGTAGCTAATGTCTTGGTCCAGATGATCTAGCTTCCTAAATCATATAGGGGAGAGATGTAGAATGAGGAGAGACTTCTTTCTGCTATCTTTGTCAAATTGTGAGAAGTTTACAGAACTAATCTCAGTTCACCATCTGATCCTAATTTTCAGCTGAGTTCAGTTTATCGTTGCCTGTCAGAGCCCTGAGACAAATGAAAATAAAAAGAAATTGGCTGGGTTTCTGTGTAAGAAAACATTTTCCTGAATTCTGGAGGAGTTTCCTCCAGAGCCCTGAAGGAGGACGTTCAATAGTGGTGTAATTCCCTACTGACAGCACTCTCCAGGTTCAGTTGGTCATCCTTTCATCAAGTGATTTGGGTTAGATGGCAGCTCTCCTAAGGTTTGTGAAAAATACATTTTACAATTCATAATTTTCATTAATATAAAAAACAAATTTTTTTTTAATTATTGCAGCTCACAAAAATAAATTATGAAAATAAAAGGTACTCTAATCGTAGGATAGATGAACATTCAGATATATCCTGATATTTGCTACTGTAGGAGCTTTCCTTTTAATCTATTAAATGGAACATTGCAATAGAATGCACAATTAAGTAAATAAGCAATTTCAAAGTGTAACAAGTATTCTCCTTTGTGCACTCCTATTTTTTGTCAGCCTTTCATAGTTTTTTGAAGTGGAAGCAATGGTTTTTTCATTATCTTGTGCATTTCTTGAGCACATGATTCAATATGATACAGGGTTAGGAAACAGCTTTTTTTTTGTTTTTGTCCATTGGTAGTGAGTAGAGACATTTGCTATTTACTTTCTATTTTTTTTTTTATTTTAATATACAAATGATCCTGCCAGTATGAAAAAAATCTCATGATGTAATCATTCTGACCCTATTTATATTTCTAGCTACTAAAGCCTATCAGCAAATAAAAACATTATTCAAACCAAGGTTTAGCTCTGTCTTTATTCCACAGAGGTGGAATTCAGAGACTGAGGACCAAGGAGTAATATAGATGCCATGCTCTAAGCTATATCATGTAACAAGAAAAATTATCAGCAGGAGATTTTTCATTAGGGGGACCTGGATGAGATTCTTTGATAATGCATGACAGTTTACATTAGAGGAACATCATTTGATAGCATAATTCTGATTATATTCAGTATGTTATGATTTGTATGCATCCACTAAACTACAACTACCATGTGAGGAATGGATTTTGGGAGCCACCTCAGATGCCACAGTGAATGTGAACATACACGTTTAGATATTTGTCTGATACTATACAAGTTGGAAGCATTATTCAATCTATTAAGTGCCATTTCTTCATAAGACTGCTCCCCATGTAAGCATTTCTTCCCAGAAGGTTGATTGTGCATATGTGTATTTGTTTCTGAATGAAGAAATTTGCTTTCTGGAAGAAAAATGATTGTAATATCTTCCTTCTGCTTTCTCCCCACATTTCTGCAAAGAAATAAGTATTTTGAAAGTGTTGGGTCACACACGGCTTTTGTGGGTGTTCTGTGCTTGGCATCACTTGAACATAGCCTTTGAAAAGGTCATGTATTAGGTGACAGGGAAAATAGCTTTCAGACAGGTAGTTGAAAGAAATAGATAGTATTATTAACACAGAATAAGCATAATTAACCTTTTACACTTTCTAGACTATGTAATCTATTGCTCTAAATACATTATTAGACCTCTCAGAAAACTTGCAGTCATAGGAAGTACACAGACAAATCAAAAGTTCTTCTTTATGATACAGAATAATAATAATTGCCATGCTAAGGAAGCTCAAGCTGAACTTGTTTATTCTCAAAAAGGCATTACAGAAAGAAAAAAACCCTGATTCTCTTTGTTATGTGCTTCATTGCATAGTGTAGACATTGCACAGCAGTAAAATACTTTGCCATATTTTTCCCACATGCACATATTTTTTCTGCATAACCTATTAAATGCCCTTTACTGAGAAGTTAAGTTTCTGGCTGGCATGAAGTGACAGGATGATTCATCTATGCAAGCAAAGTTCTTTGATTTTCCTCTGTAATTTAAGGTTCTGAGTTTTTGGGCTGCAGGGTGGTCTTAGGAATCTGGAGAATCCAACTCTACAGTTGGGAATGACTAATCCTAGAAAACAGCAAAGTTGCATTAACTGGCATTGTTAAACTCATCTCAGTAGGTGCTAATAATTCGCCCTATTATACACTCAAATAATGAGTACTCCAGTAAACCAAGTAATTCTAACTGTGGATGTGAACGTTTCAATATTCACTAGACAACAAAGATGAAAAGTCAGATTACTGGCTACTGAAAAGGAATATTAACTAACCTTAAAAGGCAGATGGATCATTCATCAATACATCATGATCAAGGGGCCTAAACTTACTGAAGTAACAAAGATATATTTTTTTGGTCAAGATAACCTGAACATGCCTATTAAACCAATTCATTTCTCTGAAGTTAGTCTCATGAATGCATTAGATGACTTTGGATAATAGAAGTCATAAGATTTACCAGTAATTATAAGTAACAGAACATCAAAAAGAGAATCTGGGATGAGTATAAAACTTTCCTTCATGACTCCGTCCAATCCTTCTAAAATGGTTTGACATGGGTCTAGTTTCAGTGAATCCTCAATGGTCATTGAGTCCAATAAGAATTCCAACAGTTCTTCTCCAAAAATGTAATTTAACAAGTCCACTAAAGTATATACAAAGATTTTTCGTTGAATTAATATTGATAAATCCAAGATATAAGTGAGTTATATGCAAAAAGCAAGTAATACGGTCAGGAATAGAATTTAGAAAAACAACAAAAAAAATTCTTTTGAACTGTTTGGTACATCCAACTTTTACAGTCCACCCTAGGTGGTATCTGAGCCAGCTAATTTGAAATGCACATATATTCTGCAAAGTCAATATGCCACAGCCTTATCCAAGGGTTCTGGTTTAGATGTAGTGTTATATTCTAAACATTCTGAAATAAAATCAGAGAAAAACTGCATCTCATTAGTGTGCTGCCTCTATAATGCAAAATAATATCTTAAACATGAATTTCTTCCTTCACTCTGTGACAGACATGGGGAGACCATTTGGTACACGTCTGTTGTTCCCTGGGGAAGGTGTAAATACTAGTGTGAAAAGGATATTTAGCTTACCAGAGGATTATAAACAGTTCTGAGGAGCATGCAGCCACTTCCTTTTCTCACTTAGACCCTGATTATAAGAGCTATAATTTTTTACAGTGCTCTTTTGAGATCACTAATACAATCCCCAGGATCTCAAATATTTGAGGAGACAATGAGGAGGAGACATTTAGAACTTCTAACCACCTGTTTAAAATGTTAAAATCGAGTTAGAACACTTCTGGGACCTTAATTCAGTCTCCAATTAACATTTTTTCCAGTCATTGTTAATAAGTATTTGAATATAAATTTACCAGCGAGACAGCTTGGACTGAAAAATTTGAGCTTACTTCAAAGGCAGTTTTTAAGAAATCTGAATTCATGATGATAAACAGTAACTGAGACACTAGCACAGGCAGTAATAATGTGTCCAGTGTAGGTGAGCTGAAGGTGTTGCCAGTTTTTCAATGTAAAATACAATGTTCATACTTCCCCTTTCTCTTGGGATTCCAGAATGCTTCTGTTTCTGCAATGAAAGCAAGAGCGGCTGTTACTTCTTTATGATGAGTTCTGGAAAAAACATTACTCTTATAAATATACCATTTTATTGAGCTTCAGTATTCCACTTCTATGGCAAAGTTCATAAACATTCCTCCAATTTTTCCTCGGTAAAAATCCAATTAGGAGTGATTTTAAAGTTAATACTTTGCTCAAATATTAATAGTGGTGGCAACTTTTGGAGTATCAAAGAGCCATTAAAAGATTTTTGGTTAATCTTTGAAGCTTTATTCGTGGTGTGGAGCTTTGAACGTAGTGACTTACCTAAACCATGTTAGTAAAGTTGTAGAAAAATGTGTTTAGTTTCTACCAATGAAATGTGATTTTCCCTTAAATTCTGATTAATATTTTCAAAACAGTAATTACTTGAGTACTTGAAAAGTATTCTCTCAGTTTTGTTTTCTTTCTTACCTTTACATAATACCAAATTTCGACAGGAAAAATATTTGTTTAAAAATTTGTGATTAGTTCTGACATAGTTTTATGTGGTTATTGACCTTAGAAAGCTTTGGGACTTTTTTCCTCTGTGAACTCTTTTCCTGGTCCAGAATAACCTAAATCAATCATCACATGTGAAATCAGAGAGCAACCAAGCAGTTGCAACTTGGTTTTGTAATACTGATGTGACTGGTCTGAAAACTCTGTGTGCTAAGGGAGATGCAAAATGTGCTTTAATTGAGTGGGAGTTGCTCCAGTTTTAGGCCAACCATCACAAGTCTAGAAGTGTTTTAAAGGCAACTATGTAAAGGCTGTGGAGACCTTCTGAACCTCTATTAAATTTTGTTTTCTTCTGAAAGATAATGATTTCCTTTAGCTTGCTGATGCCAACTGCTGCAGGTTAAATGTGTATTTATTAATTTGGATTGCAGTTTCACTTGCAGAGCTGATTGGAAAAGCTTTTTATTAATACAGGACAGTAATCTTGTGGCATGACCCCAAAGTGCCTGGTGCTCGTATCTTTAGAGAGTGTCTGATACTCCTACAACCATGCAAGGTATGGAAGCTACAATCCAGGTTTTCACTGTTTTATATATTTGCTCAGGGAAGGGCAGAAAGAAGGAAGAATGCTGTCTGAGGAATGGCAGGTCCCCATTCCCAGAAACTAAGGAGTTTAGTTGAACACATGCTTACATTCATTTTTATAATGTTATCTGGTTTGGGGTATCTTATGTGTGATGTGTTTAATTTCTGCTGAGCAGCACTGAACTGGAAAATAAATTTCACCAGCAATGCTACTCAAACAGAGCCCACTCATCTTCGGCAAGGAAGTAACAGCGCTCTCCATCTCACTAGGATGTGTAGGATGAATCTGATGTCCTTTCCTGGGCATAGTTCTTCTCTGTGTTTATATTTTATTGGAATAGATTCGAAAACATTTATAGTCTTGGATAATCTCCCTTGGGGATTACAGTACTTTCTGGCCTTTGTGATCCAAGGTTTTCCTTCCAGGTGGTCCAAATATTGCTGCCAAACTCTTCTTCCTCTGATGCACTTTGTTCACACTTCCTCTTGAGAAAATGTCTTTATTGGCTTTACTATAACAGAAATAGTTTTTGTTCTTTCATGGTTCTATACAGCTTTATTGCTACCTCTCCTTCATCTCTACTTTAGTTATGCAGCTCCGCTACCTTTTATTTTTTCATGTTTTGCTTAGGAGAACTTGGGGTTTTTCTCCATTAATGTGAAATACCTTCCCCTGTTATATCTGCCATGAAACTTTTCTTCATTTGCCATTCAAAACCTGCCTTTTGTAAGCCCTTTCAGTCACCCCACAGAGTGCTGGCCACGTCAGCTTAACTGAATGTTTGGAATACTATATTATTTAAGCATTTTTTAACCATGTTCAGTGTACTGCAATTTTATAAAGACACAAGACATTTTGCAAACTAGATTGGCCTTGTGCATAAAATGAGACATTTGGTTAGAATCAATTTGGTTTGATATTTAAATCTTCTATTACAGAGATCAGAAATGGTCATTATAGCACTATAAAAAATATAAAGACGAGATTGCTCTATCCATACTTGGTAATCCCTTATCTGTTCAGCCCTTATTTATGTTAACCTTTTTGGCTGTGATAGTTGCTGAGCAATAGCATACGTCCATTAGCTATAGCTTTTTCTTTTTTTTTTTTTAAGTGCAGAGTACTGTCCTTCACTTTTGATCCTTGGTTTATAAATTTACATTTGGCAACATTGAAATGTTTATGTCCTTGCCCAGCTTACAAGAAAGCAACCTCAATTTTTATAATGTGTAAACGTTATCATCTGTACTATTTTCCTCCATGATTTAATTGTTATGAATACTTAATAACTTTGTGCTTAAGCATTAATTCCTGTAGGGCTCACCAGAGGGATAAATGCTTATCTTCCTTTTTCTTTCCTCTCATCTACTTTCCTTTAACTGCCTGTGGATGTGTCTTCCCATGGTAATTAGATTGTGTGTAATGGAGAGGGAGATTTGGTTGTATAGTTTAATAGGCAATTAATCTTAAGAATAGAAATAGTGTGGAAAAAAGGACAAATGCTGAAGATATATTGCAGAAAAATTTCCTAGAGCCCATGTAGATCGTGTTTTTGGAAGAGTCAAAAGAGAAATTGAAATTTGGATGTCCTCTGGGACAGTGGATCAGTACAGTGTCTCATGTACAACATGCAGACTACAGAAAAGTTGTGGCATACTGATCCAGTGCTTTCCAGAGTAATGCCATCCCTACAGCGAGTGAAAATGACTTTAGGTAATCATAAATGTCAAGGTTATTTCATAATTTGTAAAAAATCTCTGACCAACATTGTGGCATAAACTTCATCATCACAGCGTGATTATGAAGAATTTTAAAAGCACAAGTTCAGATTTTGTCTGGACAGATTTCTTTTTCTACTGCAGTACAGGGCATAAGACACATATACTGTCTTGATACCAATATGGCAGATGTTCCCTGCTTCTTTCTTTCTTCTTTGAGTTAGAGTGTAACTGAAAAGTTGCCTGGAATAGGTCACAGAATCAGAGAATCATAGGTCAAAGGTAAACTGCAAGTTTTCATGTTGTTAACTGTAGAAAGTTAAAACCAGTTACTGTAAAATCTACAGAACCATTCTTTTGAAACCTGCTTTCCTCACTCTTGTGGAAGTATTAGAGACTTAAAGAACCAGTTTTTTTACCATCAAGTACTGTTTATGTATACAGTGAAATGCTTTCTTCATAAGTACAGTATGGATCAACTAGATTTAATTCTAAAGACATTAAAGTAAATGAGTTTGGCACTGAAAAGCTAGCCAAATACTCTCCTGTCCTCATTTTCAGTAACTCTCATTACTTACATATAAATTATTTCTCACACTGCAAAATTAGCCTTGCCTAACTGGAGAAGGAAGAGGTCTTTGCGTTATGTCAAATAATCAATACTCTACACATCCTACGATTAGTACATTCATATTCACCAGGAGTGCTCTACCCAGTCCTGGCTTCCCCAGTACAAGAGAGAGATACTGGAGAATGACTAGTGAGGGCCACTAAGATGATGCACTGGAGCATCTCTCCTGTGAGGAGAGACTGGGAGCTGGGGCTGTCTATCCCAGTGAAGCAGCAGCTCATCGGTGTATAGAATATTGGAAGGCAGGGTTTAAAGTAGACTGGGCCAAGTTGTGCCCAATGACAGGACAAGAGAAAATAAGACAAAAGCATTTTGCTTAAATGTAAGAGAAATTTCAGCATTTAAAAAAACTCATTTTACTGTCAGGGTGACTGAGCATTGGCACAGGTTTCCCAGAGAAGTTGTGGAGTCTCTGTCCCTGCAAATAGTCCAAAAGCTGTCTGGATGTCCTGCCCAGCTTACTTTTGCTGACCCTGCTTGAACAGGTGAGTGGTGAGATGATCTCCAGAGGTGCCTGCCAGCCTCAGATTCTGTAACATTCCACTGTAATAGCCACAGTTCCTCAGGTCAGTCAGTATGCTGTCTAAGTAATGCTTTGAAAAGAGTAAGCTCCTTTTTTCTTAAAATTCTACATTCTCCATTTCTTCAGTCTAGCCTCCAAAATGCTTCTTTTCTCTCAAGTGTAATTTGTGTTGCAGGTACATGAGATATTTAATGCCTTAAAAACACCATCAAGAACTTGGAAAGGGAGAGGTGTGTTTCATAAACGATCAAACAGTACAAATATTTGGAGTGTATTTCATCTATCAGAAGTGCTTTAAGTATTCCTGTTGCAACCTCCCTTTGACATTTCTGAAAGCTCATTACTTCATTGCCTTTTAACATTCAGATGAAGGCTGTCAGTGGTGGAATTGAGATTTCCATCTGTTCATTATACCTGAGGTAGCAGAGGGAAAGAGCAGATGTGCTGCCCCAGGCTTTCTACTAAATTGGCTATACAGCTGCCTCTTTTATTTTGGGAAAAATACCTATAATCTCACACAAATATCATCAGATATGTAAGGAAGTGCAGTCTTCTTGGTTCAACCTCCTAAGACTACTTAGCAATCTTTATAGTCTGGCAAAATATACAACATCTTTTCCAAATATACAACATCTTTTCCATTTGTCATAAATCACTCACAACTGATTCACTGAGGCATCAGAGCAGGCACTTTAAGTTAAAACAAAGGGATAGTCCTGTTGACCCAAGCTGGAATTCTCATATGTTTAAGTAAATACTTTAATACATTATCCTTTCTTGAAGTAGTATTTTTTTAATACTGTTAGATTCAGTTAAACAAATAGAGTTAAAAATTATTAGGAAACTTTGTGGTGTAGAATTATCAGACAAGGACCTAATTTTTTTTTTTCTGTAATCCAGACCCTTCCCCCTTTTTGGAAAGTGGGAAAATTTACTGTCTGGGCAGTGAATATATGAAGGTTCATTCACAAGAAAATAAAATGCAGCTTGTATAAGCAAAATGACACCTTAAAATACACACATTCAATGCAAATCTAATCTTTCCAGCCAAATTGAAACCTTTACCTTTTCCAAGTGCACCTTTCATTTTCGTACAGAAATCTGAGAACTTGTCCAGAGAAACATCTCTTACCTGGATTTAGGAATCCAGGCTTCTTGGAATAGATGATTCCTGTAATCACAGTAATTATGAGTAGTAATACATATAACACAGTATCTTTCATACTAAATGATCTGTAGAGGACTTCTCTCTGACAGCTCTGTGCAATTTTTGACCAGTGCTCAGGTGCTGCTGTACTTACGTCTTTTTGATGCCTTTTACAAAATTTAGTGCATTAAAAATCTAATTTATAGAGTATGCAGGTGTATACTAACACCGGCAAAGTAAAATTGCTGACAATCTGAACCAGACAGTAATAATCAGTAACTTTTAAAGATTGCAGTCATGAAGTAACCAGGAAAAACCCATTTGAAAGTAGGTTTAAATGATTTTCACTGGGTAGGATGACTTACCAAACACTGTAATGTATTTTATATGCTCCTTTTTTTGGTAACAACAGTTCTTTTTTTGTTTAGCATAAAGCCATTTAATTGAAATTCAAAAGTAAGCTTGAAGGATTTAACAAAAACCACTCTATATTTTGGGAGGGCAAGAAGTGACATACACCTTTAGCTACAGCTAGATTCATGAGGAATAAAACTGCTTACTATTTCCAGCTGAAATGGATTTCTTTCTTGATTCTCTGTTTTTCTGATTTAGTCTTCTTAGACAGTTGACCAATCCATCTGTTCAGTACCATTCCTTCCCCCAGCCATAAGCATCACTGTGCCAAGTCTCTAAAGAAGAATTGAAGAGGCCGAAAAGAAAAAAAAATATCTCAGTTCATCTGTTTCAAATCTGCACTCATCTCTTTTAAGTGAACGTAAAACTGAAGGTAATTTGAGATTGTTCTTTGGTCTAAGTTACAGTTAAATCAGCTAAGTGGAAACACTGGAAAAAGCAGTAGAATAGCTAGGAGACAAGTAGAATTCCATTTTTAGGCTCCTGGATTTTTACTTTTGACTTAGGTGAGGTCAGGATCAGGTAACAAGTGAACCAGTATGAATTCATGAGAAACCATCACAGTAATCCAATTTGCTGTTTACTTCAAATTCACATGGAACCATTTTTTTCCCTAAGGAGGAAAACTACCAAGATTTACAATATAGTTTTCTTCCTCTTGAGATTTAACCTGAGTGTTAGGCAAGCCCACACTCATACTTCTGCATTTATGAAAGTTTGTGCTGTGAATTTTTTCATGGCAATGATCTAATCTGCTGGGGCTGGTGTTTGGGCATGTCAAGAACTGCGTCGAAGAGTTTAGCTGATGTCTGACTTTGTGAAATTTCAAAAGTGTAATTTATTTGTATAGTGTACATTATGCCATATCTCAGAACTCTGTCATCTGTCCACCTTCCTGCTGAGAGGACTCTTTCCACAGCAGAGAGGAGGCAACTTGACACAATCCACCATAGGAAATTGATTTGACAGCACTGAGTGAAAGTTCTTATGGAACAGAGAGGTGGATTTATGTTAAAAGTGTTTCAAAAAGTTGATTTTATTATTCAGTCTTATACCTACATATTCAAAGCATCAGCATGTTTGTGTTCATATGGTCTGACTAGGGTTGCTGATGTGACACTGAAGGCAAAAGGGCCCTGGCTGTCAAGTCCTCAATGCTTTTTCTGGACTTCTGGTGATAAGTGGTGATAAGATTTGATTTTATATAGGTCTTCTATGGCTTTAAGATCCAGCAGCTGTGCTGGCATGATTATTTTGCCTCAGGGTATTGCTTACTTCAGCCTCCATAAAGTTTTTGTGTCATTATGTCCTCATGTTGAATTTCTTTAGATTGCAGTGTGACCTCCTGCTGTACCCGTAGGATAAAGAGTGGCACGTGTGATGTGCTGTGATAGGGATTGTTGCAGTTGTCGGGGTCCCAGAGGTGTCTTTGCTGTGGCCTTACCAGAGCTCAGGCCTGCTCATCTTGATGTAAATGAGACATTGTAAATTTTCCTTCAGTCGGCTTTGTTCTTATCCGTGTGGGCCACTGTTTTCAGCTCTGTTTTGCTGCTGCTTCCAGTAGTGCACACATTTCCTTTCATCTTCATTCACACCACCCTCCCTAATTCTGTTACAGAAGTCTATACATGTGAACTGGAAAAGTCTAAGTTATGGTCAAGCCCAGTTCCTGACAACATTGTTGTGTGCTATACTTTAGAACAAATATCAAAATCAAAAAATAAAATTCAAATAGTTTTGCAACAATAAAAAATAAAATTTTACAATGGTGATAACTTACAGTTACTTCTTTTGCAGCCTTTAAATATTACAGTCCTAAGGCATTTGAGAGTTAATTCAATCAGGTATTGAAGTAGAAGAAATCTAGTTCAGGTTCTCTAGTGACCATCCATATTAATCCTTAAACAGCACTTTGAAAATGCACAAAAACGTAGAGTGGCTATGTCTAGAACTGTTGTCCGCTTACTGTCTCAGTAGGATGGACTTTGAAAGACTTCAATTTAAAGAGCAAGTTGTCCCTGCTACAGTGTGATGCAACCACACTGATGAAAAATTCGATTAAAAACAGCAACTATCCCTTTCTTGTAGCAAGTGTTTCTGTTAGTATACCCCAAAAGCTTTTGATTTAATTACTTTTTCTCTTTAGAGAATCCCTTTATGTATATAGGGCCTGACTGTGGGCAGAGAATCTGATTTTGCTTCTCTACTTATGAACAACAACTTGCAGGACCACCAACCTTAAAACCTTCCTAAATGAGCACTGCTCTGCTCCTAAGCCTTGCTATTCCCAAGGCTGTGAAGTCCACACATGTAGCAGTGCTGTTGGGTGGGGAGAAAAAAGGGAGAAAATTATGAGTCATCTCCAGCCCATTCTCCTCACTATTCCTGGGATAGAAAGGCCATGGAAATGAATACCAAATCTGTTCAGGACAGGGAAAAAGCAAGCAGAAGAGTGTTAGAAGCACTGGTACAGTGCCAGAGCACTGTGGCTGTGCCAGGGAATAGTAATATGGAAACGTTTTGTAGAATTTTATTTCCTTAAGAGAACATGAATGAAGAAAGGGTCTGCTGCTGCTACCAGGCTGGGTGCTAAATGCTGCCATCTCCTGCACCCTCATGCCTACTTTGGATATGTACTTGAGCTCATTGAGGCAAGGATAGGTTTGGAAATGGAAAATGGCTATGAAATGCAGTCCTATGAAAGTATGTGCTTTCTGTAGCTAAAATAAAACCAGTGGTTGCCTGCAGGGGAATAAAAAAGGAATTTTAAACAGAGTCCTTCGTGTGGAAAGCAGAGATGCTGACAGTTTCTATTAAGTTCTTTAGAAAATCTCTTCCTGTGAAAAATGTCCTGTCTGACTTGCTGGTCCAATTCAGGACAGAGAAAGTTATTTGTAATTTAATGATACCTCTTCTGGGAAGATATTTGCATTGTAGAACTGGCTGGAGCTCAGTGCACCTTGGACAGATTTTTGTCCTGTGCAGCTGTAGCCCATCAGGCTGTTGGAGAGGCAGCATGAGTAGTACCATCTGCTGCAGAGGGGCTGGGGTGCTTGCTGGAGGGTATCTCATCTGGGCCACGTTTTCCACAGAATATATATGTAGCATTTACTGTGCTCTAACTCTAACCCTCTCATTTAAGTTGTGTTGAATTTAAGCAGCGGGTTACAATTGTAGCAGAGGAGGTGCTGGGATGGATGTATGACCTCATTGCAGCAGTTTAATTGCCTTATGAAATGAAGTTAAAGATAGCTTGGAGGAGAGCAGGAGGAGAAAGCGCCCAGGTCCTAAGAGCTGTCAGGAGGGAGGGTGGGAAGAGATCCCGGGAAAGCCCTGGCACAAAGAGGAGTTTGTAGCAGTGTTCTTTATGCTTTTATTCTGTTTTGAGCAGTGGGATATATGGTAATGAGCAAGCTTTTGGAGTGGGGAGGAAGGAGATAATTTCCACATTGTCCTGGTGCGCTATAAATGGTTCTGGCTGGCAGGGCAGCTGCATGACGCACGAGGCAAGGAAGACAGCGCCAATGTTACTATCATTTTGGTTTGCTTCTTCTTAGGAATGGGTGGCAGCAACCACTTCTGGTGGTTGCTAAGGCTTTTTCAGTTCCAGGCATGTATGAACAAAAAAAAAAAAAAGTGGTCAAATAGGAGTTTGGAAGCTCTAAAAACCTAAAAAGCAACCACTTCGCCTTTAGGAAGGTTTCCAAAACAACGGGGAAAAAAAGGGAGCAAGAACAAATGATCCAAATATACATCCAGAAAAGCTTCTTAGCTGTAGAAGTAAGCATGGATTTTACTGATCATATGGTTTGAATTCAAAATGATGCCCAAACTTTTATAGCTCCCACTGTCACCAAAAGCCAGGTTCTTGAGGGTTTTCCCTGTTGAGGTCTTAAGAGCATTGAGTTGCCAAAATACTTGTACTGTATATTTGGGATGGTTAAAGAGCTGTGGACATTTTTCTCCCTCCTTTTACATAATGATATGCTCCATAGAATTATTTGGAACATTAACATTGTTGTCATAGACAACTGAATATAAATTTATTTATAAATGGGGAAAACTGAGCTAAGAAAAAAAAAAACTGTCACAAAAATATGTTGTAAATCGGGAGAAGTATTGGAGACATTGTTTTTTGACAACCACATGTTATTCAGTGGGATGATTCATTTTAATCCATTGTCCAGCATTTGCCTCCCATACTTGATGACAAATATGATGTTGCATGCTTGCCACCTCTCGTCTGCATTTTATCTTCATAACAAAACAAAGGAAATGCGGCTTTGAACTTCTGTCCAGTTGGATCCTGATTCAGACTGCCTGTGTGACTTGGAGCAGGAATCTAAAATCCAAGTACACAGAAAGGCGTGGGTGACAAAATAGGATTTACAAGGGGAAACAGTGATCTGGATTATCACTTTCTGGGGACAATTTAATCAGCTACTGCAGTAACACATCCTTAACGGGCGGATGAGAGGAATTCACAGCTAAGAAACACTTGCCTGCAAAAATCCATCAGTCCTAGGCAGGACTCAAGCCAAGCTATTGCTATCAGAGAAGTGTTTTCCAGAGCATAAAAATAATTAAGAATTCATTAATGTGTTTGTTATGGTTGCATACTGAGGAGAAATGTCTACCAGATTTTTTTTTTTTAGTTTTGACAATGTAGGACAGATATCATAATTTCTTCTGATTAAGACAGTTGGTGCCCACTGGATGAGGTCTTACTTCCATTTATTTGTACCACCTTTCATATGAGCATTGATGTTGGTTACAGGTTTCTCCATTTCTCCATTTATCCCTAATGTGGCCCTGGGTCAAAAGCAGTGACAGCAGGAGAACTGTTGGCTCTGCTTTGAGCAGCCATAAGGTCTGATATGTTTTATGTGACTCACATCACAGAATCAGTTAGGTTAGAAAAGACTTCTGAGATCATCAAGTCCAAGCTATGACCAAACTCCGCCACATCAACTAGGCCATGGCACTGAGTGTTGCATCCAGTCTCTCCTTAAACACCTCCAGGGATGATGACTCCACCACCTCCCTGGGCAGCCCATTCCAATGTCTAATCACCCTTTCTGTGAAGAAATTCCTCCTAATGCCCAACCTAAACCTCCCCTGGAGCAGCTTGAGACTGTCCTCTTATCCTTGAACCAAGGGTTAAAAATAATTAAAAGCTGGTAATGTAGCTTAGCAAGATAGATGCAAGAAACTAGGGTTTAATTACTAGCAGGTACAGTCGAAGCAGTTAGAGCGAAGACAATATATCATGTATTCGACTCAGATATGTTCTTAGAAGCAACAGGGAGGACATTTAGCATTGTAAAAGGGCAGGAACCGAAGAACACACCTGGCCTCCAAGATAGTTGGAACCAGGAGACAAGGCCTGAACTGTGACCAAGGGGTCGAGAAGCCCTGGCAGTGGGACAAAGTAAAGAGGAAGACGTCTGACTTCATCTTCAAGAGACCACTGACCCAAATTAAAGGAAGGACTGCTCAACCATAATGAACATTCAGCTCATTTTAATACTGAGTGGGGATAGGTGATGGTGGTGTTGACTCTTTAGTGGATCTTAGAGAGATCACAGCAACAGGCTGGAGAAGGGCAAGTTCCTTTTGAGTTGTCTTGATTTGTAACACTTTTTTTGAATTTTAACACTTACTCCATTTCTAAAAGAGAACTTCTGTAAGTTCCCAGGACTAAGAATGTAAATAATGGAAGTTGTTTTGATAATGCGTTCTCCTTGGACAGTTAAGATTTCTATTTTGGATTTTGTTTTCATATTTGTGAGGCTGTGCTGCAGACACAGAGGGACACAGTCAGAGAAGACGACCCCTCCCAGCTAACATAGCTGGAGAGAGAAAAAGCTTGCTCTCTTTTTTAATAATAAATCTCTGTTCTTGATAATAAATAAAGCCTTCTGAAAATTCTATGAAGATGGAGTTGTTTTGTGGACAAGCCCTAGAATCAGGGCTTCATCCTTTCCACAGCTGATGCATATGTATAGGCGTCTCAAGTGACTTAGATGAGTATGTAAGACCTTTGTGAATATAAGGAAAGCCAATGCTTTAGAGTCGCACATGCTTTTTGGAGGGTGACCTCGCATGTGTCCAGTGCTGCAAAATAAACATATCACTTTTCAACTTCAAAAAGTTGAAAGGTTTCTTTGTCTGTAGCACCTTTAGTGCGTCATCCTGTCATTGGTTGCCTGGGAGAAGAGGCCAACTCCCACCTGGCTACAACTTTCTCGTGGCTGGTTGTAGAGAGCATTACGGTCACCCCTGATCCTCCTTTCTCATGGCTAAACAACCCCAGCTCCCTCAACTGCTCCTCACAAGATTTGTGTTCCAGTCCCTTCACCAATTTCATTGCCCTTCTCTGAATGCACTCCAGCATCTCAATGACCTTCCTGTGGTGAGGGGCCCAGAACTGGACACAGCACTCGAGGTGTGACCTCACCAGTGCTGAGTACAGCGGGGACAATCCCTGACCTGGTCCTGCTGTCCACACTATTGCTGGTACCGACCAGGATGCCATTGGCCTTCTTGGCCACCTGGGCACACGTTGCTTCGTGTTCAGCCACTGTCAACCAGCATCCCTGTGTTTTTTCTGCTGAGCAGCTTTCCAGCTGCTCTTCCCCCAGCCTGCAGCCCTGCATGGAGTTGCTGTGACCGAAGTGCAGGAACCAGCACTTGGTCTTGTTGAACCTTGTACCACTGGTGTTGGCTCATAGATCCAGCCTGTCCAGGTCCCTCTGCAGAGCCTTTCTGCAACAATACTCCCACCCCCTTTTGTGAAGCATTGTAACTGAATACAATGTCTGCTTTCTTCTGGAACTCTACTGCTGGTGACACATTCAAAATAAAAGGCTTTTATTTTCTACTGGAGATATGCATTTCTTCAAATTTAAAAGAGAAAGATTAAATTGTCCTAAGATATACAATGATGAAGTTAAGCTACTTAAATAAGCAGTACACTCTAATATTTCACACTATCATATGAAATAGATAGTCCACTATTTTTAAAACAGAAGAAACACCTCTTAGAGAGTTTTCTGTCATGACAATTTCTTCTAATTTTGTTTCCTAGTCTTGACATACCTGAAGTTGCTGTCTTTTAACATGCTCCCTTTTAGCAGTCAACCACAACCATTGAATGGTCATTTTAAATCTTATTATTTTGTGTGTAGCAAATTTATTACTTATGTGTGGACCTGCCTGATCAGATCTCTGTGTCATCAGAGGAAACTCAGTGAAGTCAATCTGTGATACATCTTTATCACGTATTGATAGATGATGTTAAGATGGTCACATTTTAGGATAGCTGCAGGCTTTTTTTTTCCTCTTTTCATAATGTTTGAAAGATAATATGACTTAGAGAACTAGCCCACAGTTGCTGGAATTTGAGTGGTTTGAAAGGCACAGCAGGGTTTTATGACTGTACATGGACAAGCACCAAAGTGCTTGGTTCCCTTCTCATCCTGCATCATTTGTGTTCCATACCCACCTGTGAAGAGGTGCAGTTCCAAGCTGAAAATTTGCAATGACAGCAGGGTTTGAGGTGCAAACAGAGAGGAGATGTTCTGCTTCCATCAGGGTTGATTCAAGGAGTTACCCTTTATAGTACAGAAGCCACAAGCTAAAAGTGTTCATTGGAGTGCGAGAAGGGTGGAAGAATATTGCAGAGTGATACAGGAAGGAGAATATTGGTTTAGGTTTTGGTGCAACTTTTGGATTTAAGTGATTGTGATAATAAGATGTGGAAGTCGTAGAAGAATTGATGGCTCTTCTGGTATGGGCACTGCTTCCAGAACTGTGTGGCACCTTTGGAGCCAATCCATTATTGCTAAGGGATTTTCTGGAATGCCTGATAATTAACTATTTTGTATTACCTCATCTGTATGTCTCATCTGTTAGTGGTTTTGAGAATGAGAATACTTCAAGGAGAGAAACCGTATGTAATTTCTTGTCTCTCATGGGTACCCAGGCACTGGATTTGATTGGATTTTTTTGAGAACATAGTTCTCAAAATTCACAAGTCTTATGAGGTCTTGTCTTCACAAGTCTTATGCTAGTCTTTGGAACAAGATGAGTCTCAGGTTTTTTACCTGGATGTCAGGTGCTACATGTGCCATGAATAAGAATGCTGCTTAGAAAATTTTCTGCTGTGACACCAAAATCTCAGAGGCCCAGAGTTAGACTGCCTGCATTTTTTCCATTTTAATTAAACAGCCATGATATCTGGCTCAGAGAATTAATATGAATAGTGTGCCCAGTATAGGATGATTATTTTCTACAGGGACAGTCTTTTAATGTGACTCACAGGGAGCTTTGGTCTTTGTCTACAAAGGTAATGGATAAGAAAACAGAGAAAAATAAAATGCAGATGAGAAAATGGAATGTTATATATGGTAAAATAAAGAAACAGACCAGCCTAATGACATCCAAGAAACACATATAACTAAGCTCCAGGATTCCAGAGCGATAATCCCATTATTTTCATATTACTATACAACTGTCAGCTCCTGGACCCTTATGGAATCACAGAAATTTATATCAGAAACTGAATAAGGTTAGAAATTTAAATTAATTATTGAAATTAGGTCTAGTTTCTTATTTGAACTCAGTTGTGATTTACGGTACTGGATTTGCCAAATTCTCTTTTAAACTGTTGCCTGTCATTATGCTTCTGAAGAAGTCCAGATTTTTCCATCAAACCTGAAGATGTATTTATTTTCAGCAAGGAATACTATTCCTGCCAGTGGAATCCCCATAGATTTGGCTAATTGTAATATGGCTGTAAATATGCACTTTCCATGGCAATCAGTTTAGTCACAGGAATTTTTGTCTTTTTTTTTTAATACTGATACATTTGCTTAATGTGGTTGCAAAATGCATGTATGGTTTTAAGAAAAACTCAATTAATGTATTTACACTGAAATGCTCACTATATATATGTATTGCTTTTCTGGATGAAGCATGAACCACTTGACTGTGTCTCATGGATTTGTGCTGTTAGCAAGTAAGGAGAGCCTCCTTTAGCTCTCTCAGGATGTGTGCTGTTGAGATCTTGCCATCTTGCAAATGTCTATGAGCTTGAATCCAGTCTTTACGTAGTTTTTGTCTACATCTATTTTAATTGCTTTGGTGTACAAAAGAATCTAGAAACATCTGGATGCATAAAAATGCATCTAAGGACTGGGCAATATTTACAAGAGCATGGGAATGGCTTCAGATTGAGAGTAGGATTAAGTTAGGTACTGGGGTATCTGAGGGTGGTGAGGCACTTAAACAGGTTGCCCAGTGAATTTGTGAATGCTCTGTCCTTGGAAGTGTTAAAGGAAAGGCTGGATGCAGCTCTGAGCAGCTTGGTCTACTGGAGGATGTCCCTGCCCTTGGCAGGGGATTGGAACAAGATGATTGTTAAGGTCCCTTCCAATCCAAACCATTCTATGATGTATAGTGGTAATATTAATTCAACTTCTTACTAACTTTCACTTTAGAAAAATGAAACAGCAAGGCAATTGCTTACTTCTTAGGTATCATCATACAAGTCTAGTGCCAGGAGTCTTGAGTTTCCATATTAAAAAAAATATCACAACCATAGAATTATATATCTCTTTGTGTTGGGAGGGACCGTTTTTGTTCACTAGGTAATTGCACAGTGAAGACTTCTGTTGAGATGTCAGCAGAGGGTGAAGGCCTTTTCCACTGATCATCTACTCATAACTTAGAATCTGAGTAAAGACTATTAGTAGTATAATTATGCTGTCTAAATAATCTGTATGAACATAAAGATAGAAAATATAACAGAAACATATTAAGAGTTGTATGATTCATATTATACTTGTATTCAAAATCTGACCCACAAATGTTATTAGCTTTTTCATGTATAATTTGGAAACTTTTTTTAACATAATGTGTAATTTCTTGTTTTTCTAGATATGGCATGAACTGCCTCATTCAGTTTGAGGATTTTGCTAATGCCAATGCATTCCGCCTCCTGCATAAGTACCGTAACAAGTATTGCACTTTCAATGATGACATTCAAGGTAACAAATTTTTTCTCTTTGCTTCAGTGTTGTGTAGAAAAATATGTCTTAATTTCCAGAGGGAAAAAATCTCTCAGTTTTATTGTGATATTTGTAGATGTACAGGTCACATTTTGCCTTAGGTTTCCTCAGCATGGTGAGCTGGTGAGCTGCATTTGCTCTTAACCTTTCACTGTATTTCAGTTCTTAAACTGACAACTCAGTGAACTATTCATGTAATTTTCCTCGCAGTCTCATTCAGTTTTAGAGGGAAATGATTCCCTTGACTCTGTTTTCCCATCTGAATAATTTGTGGCAGCTGGTAAAAGGAAAATATCTAGGATGGGAAATGTCAGCAAGGGAGATTTCCCAGTGCTCAATCTAAACAGGCATCCTGTCCCTCCCCTCCCGAGAAGACATGCAGGGCTGAAGTGGTGTATGGGTTGCCTTATATTTGCTCAGGAAAAGAGCCCTGGAAAATAACTTTCTTTAGGGCAGTAAGTGTATAACTTCCTTAGGGTACTGGCTCCCATCCTTGAGCAGAGGCTGAAGTCACATGAACTGCTGGAGAGAGGTACCCAGAGAGGGCCCAAGGTATCCAGCTGCCTCTTACCCCTGCTGTTTCCTTGGGTAGATGAAGGTCTCAGCAGTGACAGGTCAAAAATGGAAGCTAACCTGTATTCATTTCTCACAGTTTTCAGTGACACTTTAAGCCATCTAATAGGAGCTGGAGTTTTACAGAAGTCATTATTGAGTCATGCTTGGGACCTAAGTTGTATTTCAGTGACTCAGTGCATGGCAGTGGATTCAAATAGCCCTTGTCTTTCTGTTGTTAGGGATTTGGCTATCCACATGAACAGTGTTCCTGTTACAAGCCTGGCTGAGTTCTACTTCCGCATCTGAAACAGATTATGGAGGACAACCTCCTAGATGGAAAATAAACTAATGATAAAATGTCATTTCCCTTTGTAAGAGGCATGGTGCTTCCTACCCTGAAGGGTCTGAGTGTAGCCATGGCTACAGCAGTTCAATACAGCCGGCCAAACAGCATCTGGAAGTTTCCCTGGTCATTTAGAGGCCCAGCTCCCACAGGGAATTCCTTTTCCTTGCAGGAGGAAGGTCCTTAACCCAAATCAGAAAGAGACTCAAGTAGAATGTGGTTTCACAGAAATGGAAAGGAAGTTTTTCAGCAAAAGTGTACCAACTATTGGTAAACTTACTTGACAAGGCCTTTAGAGTCTTTATTTGCATTTTCAAACCACTTAATTCTCTCTCATGCATCTTGGAAGGAGGTGTCTTGATGTTCAGAAGTGTTGGAAGGTATCCCTTTGGCTTTTGTCTGAGCTGCTGTAGCAGCTATTGGCCTTCCTTAGAAGTGCAGCCATGTATTGTCTTTTAATTTATTTGTTTTCTGCAATCTAATTTGTGCTTGTGGGGCCTTTGATATTTTCACAAACAGTGCCTGTGACTTTTGGGTGATCTCCATCCTTAATATTTATATAGCTTCCAAGAGGTGAAGTGGATGCATTTATTCTTTTCTGGTCTCTGTCATTTGTCATCATATCCCCGTAAATACCTTTAGCAAGATTTTTTTTCATAGCATGTCATGTTGTCCTATAACATGGAAGTAGAGTAACAGCCCCACTTTTATCCCTCTTCTTGTTCCAACTTTAGAAACCCTGAGCATCTTTCACGCAGCAGCTATAATGAGACTGGATGGTGCTTTATCAATCCTTAGAGATTTTCAGCATGATTTTTTCCAGGCTACTTGAAAGAGGGCTTTCTGTGTATGCAAGTTGTATTTTCTACAACACTAAAGCTGACAAGTAGTGCCAAGCCAATAAAAGCAAAGAAACACAACACTGCATCTAATTTGCCGTCATCTTGTGAAGACAGTGCTTACATGATATTTTAAACACAGTTTCTCCTAGTACTAATATTTTTCAAGAGAAAGCTACTTTAAGATCAAAATAAGTGTTTAATATGTTTCATAGAAAGGCTTGAGGATTTTTTTTTCTCTATATAAGATATTTGGAGAAGAAGATATTCCTATATATCTTAGTGATGCAATGAGGATCTTTCAGTACTCAAGTCTAAAAAACCTCCTAATATATGATCTTGATTTCTGACAGACACTAAAAAAGATAAAGAAAACAGGGCAAGCTGCATATACCCATCTGGAAATACTGACTTGGACAAATGCAGTTGCCTTCTCTGAGCTCACAGATACTTACAGGGGGTCAGCCTGCTCTTAACTGATGACTGCAGAACATTTGGAAAAAGTCTGCCAAAACACTGATCACAGAAAACTACTAAAGATTGACCATTAAGTGTCACCTATAGACATATTTAAGAATTTCTGGAAACAGTCTCCATCCTTGCCACGCTATGGTCACATCCTTTACTTTGGAGAAAGCTTTGTAACCTTTTCTACCTTAACTCTTTGTACACAAGGAATTGAGAGCAAGGGTGAACAGGATTGTGATCAACTGGTATAAATCTGTATTGGAATAATAAAATTCTTCATACTTTAGTATTTTAGAAAGCATCTTTGTTGTGGGATAGGTGGTGAATTTCTTCCCTCTACAATTATAATAATTTCTTCATATTTATATTTTCAAAATATCATCTTACAAACACAATAGCAATGTTTCCTTAGGGAGAAGATATTCACTTTTTCCCTTGGATTCCTGTCTGGTTTTTTTCTGACCACGAATCAGCTTGATGTTTTTTTTTTCTCTGTCTGAAATACAGACAGATTTTTGGAGATGAAATTCAGAGAAAGCCTTTGGTTTAAAACAAATACTTCTATCTGGTTCTAACTATTAAGAACCTTTTCCAAAATGGAGAGGGGTTTGATCATAATTTCCCCTATGGGAGAAATATGAATTAGTTTTGTAATGTCAAACTTCACAACATTTAGAAATTCCTGAATTAGGTCAGTTTGCTAGCTTTGCTCATCTCCAGTATATTTAGGAAGGAGGTGTCGTAAGGAAAGGGTGGAATTTCCCAGAAGATAAGATATGGGATGGTTTTTTTCTTTCCAACCCCTGCCTGGGAATGGACCAATGGTGCCTGTGTTGCCAAACAAAGCTGTTTCTCAGGATGAGAGATGTTCCTGCTTGACCGCCCTCAAAGGAGGCAGGGCTAGGATTCAGTTTGAAAATTCCCTTAAAGAAACTAACCAGTTCCCTTCCCTGCTGCAGGGAGGTCGAACAACTCTCTTAAGATCTGCTGAAAAGGAAGTCCTAGGTACAGGACAGTGCTGAAATCCTGCTTGTGGATGGGATTGGCTTGGGCCACACCTTCCTGCCCCTTTCAAACCCAGGGTGCCATGATGCTCCTTTTCCACACCCATTTTGGGAAGTCCATTGAGAGAGTTTTTGCTACTTGAGCACAGTCAGTGGCTTAAGGCATGTTGGCATGTATTTAGAGCCATGCATTTGTATTCTATGGGTCTCTTGGTGCTTATCATGTGGTAGCTGGTTGCAGTCATTGCTGACATGGATACATTTCAAATAGTGGCATAAATTTCTCTAGCCTTGCTGCCTCAATGTAGGTCAATTATTTCAATTATTAGAAATTTTTGGATCTTTTCTCCCCTTCTGCACTTAAAAATTGTCTCAGTTGACAATGACAAGCTTCTGTAGTATAAGGCAATCTACATAAAATAAGTATTTCTCTGCACTATAATACTGGAGTTACAGCTCTCGTTTACTGTGCCCACAGTTGCAATGATTTCCCCCATTATGGACATAGGCCCTGTATTTTATGCCAACAAAAATATTTGCATGGATTGATTGCACTGGATTGGAATTAATTTTCATTTTCGTCATGACCTTAGATGTCATTAGTTTTTAATAGCTGTGCTGTTTAATTGCATCAAAATCTTATGAAGAGACCTGAAATAAAAAATGTAGAGCATGTATAAATTAATATAATTATTTCATTTTCCATTTTGATTTGATTTGAATATATGTTAAATGTTCAGCAGACTGCCATTTGAATAACTAGGAAAATTATACCTGGAAGTTATGTTATGACCAATTCAATGTTTATTCAGTGTCATTCACAGAAATCAGAATTTCTGTGTCACAAGCATGTCCTTTTTAAGATTTAATTATTTTTAACATTAATATAAAAAATTATGCCTTTGGTACCTGGAAATTCCAGTTCTTGAAATCAAATTGTAGATTTAGGGTTTGTTGTTATGATTGTGATGGGTATGGGGCTTCCAGTTCTTTCTCTGACCAAGAATTTGACAAATGCAATGTTGAATGGCATGTAATAGCTCATATATTGATCTCATGTATCTCAAATTCTGATAAGATGTGCAAACTGCAGAAAACTTCTTTCATAGACTGCTTTACTTTCTGAGACATTGGCTTCCAAGTGAAACATGTAGAGATTTTAAAAATGAAATAATTTAAAAAGTAAAAGAATTTATAAAAATCCTATTAGGATATACTGTAGGGTTATGTGAACTTTATTTTTCTTTCAGTATATTCAGGATATTTTTGTTACTCTGTGTTAAATTTACATTGAAATCAGTATGTTTTCAAGTAAATCCTCTACTGTAACTTCTGTGTAATCTTCCGTGTAAATACACAAGAATGTGTTATGTACAAATATTCTTCTGTTTCAGTTTTTGTTCATTACGAGTTTAAAAAAGAAATGCATTCTCCCTGTGCTCTGGGGCAGCCAGCTCCAGGTGGCCCTGCTTGAGCAAGGAGTTGCCCCAAATGACATCCTAGCCTCAGCCATCCTTTGCTGCTGGGACTCTGTATCCATTTTCCAAATGATTGCTGTTTTAGAAGGGCTACATTTGTCCTTCCCTAGAGCCTTTCACCTCTTTTCACAGCCAGCTGCAGAGCAGGGCAGTGTGCACACACAGCTTTGAGAAGCTCGATCGTGGCAAGAAGAAGGAGGTCCCATCTCTTAAAAAAAGGTGCTTTTGGACTGCCCACAGCTGTAGCATTTGCCTCTGCAAATGACATGACACCTTTTTCCCAGTGAGTGTAGGAGATGGGAATGGATTTTTTTTCCCCTGGCACTCTGTGGAGTGCTATTTGGATGACTGGCAGTGTTAACATGTGATTTCTATTATGCTGTGTATGAGAAATAGGAATTTTACTTTTACCAATTCCTAATCTTTTAGTCCAGAATGAATAACTCAGATTTTAGGATGTGTTCCAGAAAGTTCTCCCCTCTTCTTGTTTGCTAGCTTTTTAAGATGAGATAGTGATGTAAAGGAATTACTAACACTTGATTACAAGTTTTATTTCTGAAACTTTAAAAAATGGCTGAATGCTTCTGTGCAATAAGCCACTTCTCACTACTTTAAATTAAATTACATCCAATATAAATTAAGATCTTATTCCTTACGTTTTGGGGCTTTTTCCCCCTTTTTTTTTTTTTTGTTCAATTATATCTGCTGAAAAAATGCTCTGTGCTCCCAAGCATTTATAGTGTGTCAACCCCATACAGCTGTGGACTTCCTTTAACATATTCATACTCAGTTATACAGTTTACAGTAACGAGGCTAAAGAATCTTGCACAGAAAACACAGGTATAGGATAGTGTACCTTGAAATTTCAAATCATTGTGTTTGTACAAGACGTGACTTACCTTCCTAGAAAACTATGATGAAATGTTTGCTGTTGCAGCAGACAACTGCTTTAGAAAAATATCCTTTGTTATATTTGCTTTGATTAATCTTCTAGAAATCTGTGGACAATAGAATGGATTTTCAAAATCTGAAACCTTGAACAATGTCTATCCTATCCTGCACACAAGGGATTTAACCTGTGCTCTGGCCAAGCCAAATCTCTCCTTCCTACATCTCCTTCTGATGACAGTCAGAAAAGCGACAAAATTCTGTTCCTGCCTCGTAATGTCCGCAAGAAGTGATTCGCATCTGCCTTGGCAGATGGATGTGAATTGCATTTTGATTCGTTTCAAGAACTCGAGCCAGTATTCAGGGTGAAATTTAAGGTCATGGCGTTAGTCAGAGCAGTTCCGGTAAAACAGATCTGCTATTCAGGCTGCTGGTGCCCCTCTTTCAGTGGGAAGGAATAAGGGAAGCTGCTGACGAGGAGTGATGACAGCTGCTGCCAGCAGCAGTGATAGTGGCTTCAGTAATCTAATAAACTGGGTTATTATTCCTTTCAGAGTCAAAAGGCTGAATAAAATTGGTGTGGAGTACTTCTAAATACCCTTTTTAGAGCAGTTCTGAGCAAATTGTGATTTGAGAGAAACGTCATATTTACGCCTTCATCTCTTGCTATTGCAACCTTTGTTCTGAATCACCCTTATAATGAACGTACAGGTAATGCTAGCTCACATCCCGTGCAAATAGTCAATGCAAATGTTACTGACAATTCAGTGCAGGATTTATTTATGTTTCATGTATCTTTTATTTTTCCTTAGAACAGAAGACAGTGTAGTGAGAGAGTTTGTAAAAGTATAGTAACTGGTAATACTTAATGACAGTCCATTTTTCTGACTAACGAGCTTAGCAACGAACGGTACATCAGCCATGAAGATAAGTGGTATCCCAGCATTCCCATTTGTTATAGATCTGTGGTGTTTCATTTTGACTCTGTCACCACAAAGCAGCTTGAAGAGCAGCTTTCTTGGCTCTCTGAGAAGTCCTCTGATGGGGGCAGGGTGCTGTGGAGGCCACAACTTCAAGGGAAACAGAGATCTTACAGTGCTCCAGCTCAGCTTCCCTTTTCAGGAGACCAGAGTGATGGTCCTAGGAATAAGACGTGTTATGTAGGCTCCCTCCTCCTCCTCCCCTGCAAACACAGCTGTGTAATTTAAAATAGGAGAAAGAATTTGGCATCCAACGAGAGCATGGGCTTTTTTTCTTGCTGGTTGTGAGGATTGTTTGGTAGAGTACCAAGGGAAACTGAGAGCACACTCTGACTTCTCTTTTTTTGCCATTTTTGGTCTTTGCCAGATTGGCACTTGCCAGAGAAAGACTTAATTTCATCTGGGAAAGAAACAAGCTAGTTCTTGGAGACTGTGGGGTGGAAGTGTCTCAGCCTGACGGTTGTTGTTCCCAAAGCCATCCCTCAGAGGAATCATTTTTAAGATTTTTTTATTTAGAAATGAAGGACAGAACAAGTGATAAAAATGACTAAAGAAGTAAAAACTGCCAAATTTATGTGGTCCAAACATTAAGTGGGCTCAGAACAAGGTGTCCTGTATTTCTGATGATTGAAGTGAAAAGTCATAATGAAAAACATGTAACAAACTTAATTCTGAAGACACATTTTTTTTAACTGTTCAAGTGGATTTACTTTAAAAAGTTACTTTCTAACTTTAAAATGTGTTCTTAAATTTTCTTAAGCATTACCTTTTATTTTTGAGAAAATAACCATTCTTGAAAGTCAGATGATCTACCTACAAATCACAGATTCAAACCCAGCCTTCAGCACCTAAATGATGTCATTTAAGAAGAGGTTTACCCAGTACCAGGCTTCTTACTTCTTCTGTTCTTTTAGTTCCTGTAGTTTTAGATACATATATTTGAAAAGCCATGATTTGTGTGCCTGCAGTATGAATGACTGTTTCGAGCATCTCTTGGAGTTTAATGTGGAGATTACTGCTATCTCAGCCTTAAAATTCACCTTGTTCCTGAGAAAATAGACTTGTGAATAGCAAGTTTAGGGGAGCTGCGTGTTGAGGGCTGTCAAATATGTGCAGTTTATGAGCCAAGTTGCTTTTGTAGGGCTGGACATACCAATTTCAAACTTTTTATGAAGGAAAAGACAGTTGCAATGGGAATTCTCCCCTCAACTGGGTGGCCTGTGGGCAGTTTCAGTTAGGGCAGTGGTGATCAGGAACAGACTTGTAGGAGCCAGCAGTTCTCCTCCATGCAAGTTCTTGTAGGTTTCTCAGAATAATTTGTGGCATCATCTTTGATTTCCTTGAGTCAGTCAGTGGCAGCTGCTGCCCAGAGAGAAGACAAATTCATTTCTTATTCCCAGAACTGGATGTTACAGGGCCTGTGTTCATCTCCCTGTGGGGTCCAGCTCTCTCTGCATCACGTAGGCATTATAAATCTTCAAAGACTGTTGAAACCCGCTCTTTGACTTTCAAAACAGAATTGTTAGTGGCTGGACAGCTTTTTCAGTCCAAAGGAAATCAGTGCTGTCTGCTATTAGTTCTTCAGAATCGCCCCTAAAAACACAACTTTTCTGGAGGTATTACCTGCCTCATTACCACATCCCTGTCCACATGATGTCTCTATGGGATCCAAGTTCCTTCCAGGAATAGAGTCTTGACTTTTTTTTCTGGGCTCACCTTTTGCTTTAGTGATAATAATTAGTGAAAAACAGGCTTGTTGCCTAAAGCCAGTAACACATGAAAGAGTCTTCCCCCTCCAGTAGGCTTTGTTGGGAGGAGTCACCTTCAGTCTTTGGGTCAAAAGAGCCAGATATGAGGTCCTGGTGGCTAAATACAACTTTCCTGAGCTTGACAGCAGCTAACAGGTTGACTCAGCAGGGCTGACAATTCACCTGCAGTGCAGTGCACTGATCTGGGTGCAGCAGTTCACGTTAAGAACACTTAACTTTCTGAAAGAGTGGGAGAATTGAGATTGTTCCAGATAAGAAAAGCAGGTTGGAACACCATTAGCCTTCAAATATAATAAATTATTTTTTGTGAAATAACAGGCTTTCCAGTAGTAGATAAGAGGCCAAGGTAGAAGAAGAAAAGAAACATTTAGATTTGAAGTTTTCAACCTAAAGTATAGTTAAGCACTGGAATAACTTGCTGAGGAGATATACAAGTATTTGAAAGAAGACCTTAGGGACAAGTTAGACAAAGATATGTCAGCAATCACATAGGTTAGATTTATCCTGCCAGTGTGAACAAGTTTGAGTTAGATGCCTGCTTGAATTCTTTTATTGCTCTACTTTTTATTAATAGCTGTTTCTCACAATGAGGACCAAAGTTTCTCCATTCAAAGACAGAAAGGTAGCTTGTTCTCTGGGGTTCTGATTTGGAGAAAAAAGGCCTCCACAGGCTAAATCATAAAACTAAATGTTAGCCTTTTTTCCTGTGTGGCATAACTCAATGATAGATTTAAAAGGTACCTCCAGTGTTTTAGAAGATACTAAATTGAAACTCCTGTCACAGTGGGCTGAAGTCTTAAATAAGCTGGCCTTATTCTTTCAGCTAGCTTAGCTTCTCTGTAAATGTTCAGTTTGAGATTCTACTCTGACAACCTCCCCATGAGAAGTGAAGTTTTATTTTAGTCTTGTATTTTACTGTACTTGAAATACATCTCTTTGAGGAAGGAAACCAGTAACTTAATTTTCAATATCTGGATTCCTTCAAAATACTTCTCTCTGGACTCTTACACCCTCTGCTTCTAAAAAAGGTCATAACTAGAATATTTTACAAGAGTTTGAATGGCCTAGCCATTATGTCCATCCAGGAGAATCAATCAATCATATTTTATTTAATGCTATTTTGATGATACTCCCGCTTACATTTAACTTTTGTAAGAATAAAGTAGTGAAAATTCTAATTCCACTCAACTATTTCTTACTATACTTAGTACTTGTATCTTTTAGCCAAAAGATGCTGTGGTATTATTTAAAATTTAATATTTTGTAATTGTTTCCAGAATAAACAGATTTTTTTTTTTTTTAAATTTCAGGAACTGCGTCTGTTGCTGTTGCAGGTCTTCTTGCAGCTCTGCGCATCACCAAGAACAAGCTATCTGACCACACAGTGTTGTTCCAGGGAGCTGGAGAAGTGGGTATTTTTATACATGAGGAAAAAATGTACTATGGTGATTGTTTTTGACATTTAATTGAAATAATGTGTCCAATAAACAAGAAGATTAAATGGGTAGAATTATTACTAACACCTCCTGAAAGTTCTTTTTTAGTTCAAATGTAAATTTACAGAAAAATCTCTGATCATCTGGTGAAGCCTCTTATTTTTCATGAGACATTTTTTGGAGATCTGTTCTCTTTTTAAAAATTTAAGATTTAGCTCTTCAGTTGTACATTATTGAACTGCTCTCAATATAACCAAACAAAACCTTTTTAGAAAGGTGAAGAAATACAGCAGAGAAAGTAAATACAACGTACTTACCCAAGTGAGTGTTATTTAGTAAGAAGTGCCTCTTTGATTTTTTTTGTCATTGAATATAGTTTTTCAGTATTCTTCATATTAAGGTCATCCATTTCTGAAGATCTTTATGCACACTGTTAATGCACACTCTACTAATTTTTCAGTATTAATTTCTGAGCTGCTGACACACAAGGACAGGTTTTACTTATCTACAGTGTGTGGCTTTTCATCTCTCATATGAAATCTACAGCCCCATGCTGGCTTCTTTAATTTCATTAAATATTGGGTGCTACATCTGTAGTTTTCAAAATGGCTTATATCTGTATCTGGCATGTCAACACCTTACTGCATCAAGACTATCCATCTCTCTGGAGTTCCTTCTCCTGGTTTTGCTCATGTTCAACAAGCAGATGAATTCATGGTCTAATGTTTATTTTTTTGTCAGTGTTTTCGGTGTGGCTGTTACTGCAAAGAGGTAATGGTAGATATCATCCCTGCCATGGGAGCTGGTTTTTAGTAAAACTACTTATCTGATAACAAAAAAAGGGAAATCTCACTTGGTTCTCCGTGAACGGTTCTCAGTGAAACTCGGTGATAAAGAATAAGAAACAGAACCAACTCTAAAAATACATATATAGATCTGTAATCAGAAGTATTGAATGATCTGCTGCCTTGTTTTGTTGCCTTGTTTTCAATCTGTACCTGTCTGACATTTAATCTATTGGATGAAATATTATAAAATCCAGTAAGAATGAAACACATTTCAGCAAAAGATTGATATGTGAGTTTTTCTTGCCCCTGCTTTGACTGGGAGCACAGCCAAGTCTAGTGTTACAAAACACATGAATAGTAGGTAAAAGGAGGTTTACCTTTCTGATGGACATCTTAGAAAAAGATAAGAGCAAAAACTCTTGTGTTTTACTTTCTGGCATGCAGACTGTTATTTCCTTTAGTTTAAATTACAAAAATTTCAAATAAAAAATACTTCATGTATTCTGAGATGGATATCATAGAATGATAGAATGGTTTGGGTTGGAAGGGACCTTAAAGATCATCTAGTTCTACTCCTGCTGTCATGAGCAGGAAACCTTCCACTAGACCAGGTTGCTGAGAGCCCCATGCAGCCTGGCCTTTGAACACTTCCGGGGCTGGAAGTGTCATTATGTGGAATAAATGTTAGTTCTAGCATTTTCTGGTTTCCAGTCTCAACATTTATTGTACTCTCCACACTCTAAGCTATCTGAAGATTTATCTATACTACGATTTATCTATATGATTTAAGATTTAGCTGTGCTGGTTTTTTTTGTTATGGTTTCCAATTATCAAATGGTAGCAACAGTTCATTCTGTTATCTTATGAAAAAAACAATGATACAGTTTTATTGTCTACTAAAATTAAGAAACTTATCTAAAATACTGGGTAAATGAAATATATGAGCAGGGGATTTCTTTCATTTCTTGTTTTGTACTCTTCTTTTTCCTTCAGGCTGCATTGGGGATAGCAAATCTTGTTGTTATGGCTATGGAAAAAGAAGGGATATCCAAAGATGCAGCTGCCAAAAGAATATGGTTGGTTGACTCGAAGGGATTAGTAGTAAAGGTAATACAATTTTGTCATTACTTTAAATATCGTGATACTACTTGCATTCTGTAGATAAAGACAAGAACATATTCTTGCAACTGCAACAATATATCTCTCTTGGCATAGTGAGTTGTTTTTCTTTTCTAAAGTTTATTAAATTAATGACAGTCTGCCATGTTACTTTGTGGGGGGGATGATTATGCTTGGAGTTCCTGCTCTATTTCCATTAGGGATGAGCACATAATGAAGAAAATTTTTCAGCAGTTCATTAAAAAATGTGTAAGAAAAGAAATGTTCCAACTTTGAGGTTTAATATTTCCCATCTTAATGTGACTATTATTCGTTAGCACAATCTTGCACAAAGATGTATAGGTTCATGATAGGCAAGTCATCCTTCTGCAAGAACCAAGATGCATTGCTACAAAAAGCTTCTCTGCAAAGTGATACAGCTCATGTTGCAAATGTTGTGGTCTGCAGTGCTATCAACACTGGTCAGAATTCGAAGCTGCTAAAAGACTTCATCAGTCACCCTTACCTCATTCCTTCCATGTGCCAAAATAAAGAAACATATGAATTCCATGTGCCAGAATAAAGAAACTGGTATGTTTTAAAAGGTGGTTATGTATTTAATAGTTTGTGAGCTACTTAAAGGAAATGGATGAGAGGCTAGTTGCCTTTGCTTTTTCACCTTGCTGGTCAGTTTGCAGTATTTGTGGTCATCTTTGTTTGTACCACACTTTGCAGTTTTCTTTGGCTGTCTGACATTAAAGGTCTGTTGTGGTTCACACAGCTTTGCATCAGGAGGATGCATTCTGCAGGCAGTGTCTGCTGGCTTTTTGAACAGCATCATAGCACCTTTCACTCATACTATTGATGGGGAAAATAGTAGGATCATAGACACTGAGATGGGTAAATATTACCAAGGTCATCTTGGTCATCCCTTGCCAGAAGGCACAAAAGTAGCCTGACCATCTACAGAAGAATGCAGGTATTTGCCACTATCTAGGACACAGGTTTATCTTTCCTCTGGTGCTTTTTTTTTAATTTGTTTAATGAGTATTTTTAATCCATTTGGTTTTCATGTAGTAATTTTGAAGTGATTTTGTGTCCAAACATAAGGCCTATGTATTGTCTGTGGCTGTTGAAACCTTGAGGTTGCCTAAGAGGAATGGGGTTGCACCATTTCTTTTACCTTAGAAACTGCGCTTATCAAATTATACAATTGAAGTAAAATCACCTCCTGGTGATTAAGGAAACTGAGTGGGGCAGAAGTGTAGGAACTTCACAACCCTGAAGCAGTAAAAGAGGTCTCGGCTGCGTGTCCATCCAGCTGAGGTGGTTAACCAGCCTTTCTTCTCTCTCCCTGCTTTCTTGTCCCAGCCTCTTCACACCTCTCACTGCTAATTTGCCAGTCAGCCGAGAATGCAGGTTGTTGCTCTTGGTCTGCAGCCACTCATTCCTTTCATAGGTTCTAAATTTTTAGTGACTTGGTGACTGCATTCTTTCCTCACCACCTTTGAGCTTCTGCGCTCTCAAGCAGTGCCAAAACCAATCAGTGTCTTACACAGCCTCGATGTTCCTTCCCTCTGCTTATT
The DNA here is from genome assembly GCA_013396875.1 of Vireo altiloquus. Classification (NCBI taxonomy): domain Eukaryota; kingdom Metazoa; phylum Chordata; class Aves; order Passeriformes; family Vireonidae; genus Vireo; species Vireo altiloquus. The sequence goes on from VZRF01015809.1 coordinate 1,467,180, forward strand.
CTTCTTGGTGGAGCTTTAATTTGGGTTTTGTCCAAAAAGCAGTCCACTGAATTTCGTGTGCTGCCTGGAGTGTATTTGTGAACTGTTTGTGATCGCCAGACATAACAGCTGTCTGAGGTAGATTAGGGCTGAATTTGTGGCCAGATGTTGATGCAAGCAGCAGGAACCGACGGTGCATATTTCAGGTCATTGCTTGTGTTCTTGGAAGACCTGGCAGCACCAGTTTTCCCATCTGGCTGTCCTGGGGTGCTTGAGAATGGGTGGGTGCTTACTGCTGTGTTGTGTTTGAGGGACATCTGTCAGTGCAAGGCCTGGACTTGGGCATAAGGAAACATGCCCTTGGTTTAGGGCTCTGCAAGTCCTCTCTTGGCTTTCTTCTGTGGCAAAATGTTCCCCCTTGAAAAGTTAAAAAAAAAACCAACCAAAACAACCCTCCCCCCAAAGAAAGAAAATACAATGTAAGCCTCAAGAGGCTTGGTATTTAACTGCTGGGAAGTTACATATACAGTGAGTAAATAATGAAGCTTTTCCTGGTACCTTTTTCTGGCCTGACAGAGAATGCTGTGATTTAGGTCCACTTAGGAAATTATTTTGGCTTTAGCTAATTGCAGAAAAATTGCAAGGCTTGGAGGACTTTCCAAACTCTTAGAAATGAGATAAGAGAAATAAAATGAGGAAGATTTATGAGAACAAGGTAAAATCAGAACTCTATTATTACAAACCTTTTCCCTATTGCAAAGGTAAGAATTGCCAAGATCAGAGCATAGATCACCAGTTAATCAAATTTTGCATAAACTAAATTGACACTTATTTCTTACTTCTAAGGACATGTATCAATGGAAATCTGTTCAATAAGAGTCCCTTAAAATTTGCCTAACCAAAATGTGCTTGATCAAAAGAGTTTTGTGTGAAGCAGGGAGACCTTTTCAGTACTAGAAATACTCTGATCTGTTGCTTTAGCAGTATGAGAAATAACAGAATTGCTGACGACTCAGCAATTACTTTGTCCAACTAAACTAATTTTTTCATCATTTATATTCTATGCTGGCCTTTGATCATTAATTTTGCAATGTGTGATTATAGATTTAAACATTGTTTCTCCTTTCATCTACTTTCTGCTAGAATTTCAACCAGTTCAATCCAAAGAAAAATAACCTGGGAGCTGTCGTTGACCTGGCTGCAGTTTCCACCTTTTTTCTTCTTCCCCCACCCTCAAAAGCTGCCACGAAGTCACTTATCAGCCTTTCGTTGCTGAATTTTTCCTTTGTGGCTTTTAAATTTTAGTTCAAGTGCAGCTGTGTTTTTATTCTCCTGTTAATTTTATTTTCCCCCCATGGGAACCATCTGTTTTCATTAAACTGAGCCTGATGACCAACTTTTCTGCTATGTTGTGGTAAAAGAGCTGATGATGGAGGCTGTGTTTGTTATACTGTCCATAGTTATGTTCTGTAATTCCTTCTAGAGAATTTACAGTGTTGTAGATACCAGTTGGGTTTGGTCTTTTTAAAGTTTTTTCAGAATGCTTTCACCTTTTGAAACTTTTTTCAAAATTTTTTTCCAAAGGTAGGTGATGAAGTTTTACAGATCATAATATCATTAGAATTTTGCCACTTAAACCATGTGACTTTTTGAAACTTACTGTCTTAAGTATCCCAGTGCATTCAAATGGAAATTTTAATGTTGTATAAAAAGACACTTTGAAGTTGCTTTTGTGCTTGAAGATTATACATAATCAGTTGGGACTCATCTTTAGTTTTGAATTTCTGAATTATCACACAATCACAGTCTATCTGATGAATAGATATTTACCTATATAAGCACATTGGTGGGTAATGTCTCCCACATGCCATTCCCATATTCTCAATGTTCCCATTTTTTTTCTGTTAATCTCACAGATTACATAAATGGGTGATATGTGGTGAATGTGTTTTGTGTCTTCTTTTAAGCTACTATAGTGTCATGTTTAGCTATATTAATAACCAAATCTTAGTCCCTGAACTTCGAAGATGGTAAATTCTTTTGTGTCAACAAGTTGAGAAGAGGCAGAATTGTCATAATGTTGGGATATTCATGAGGTTCACCATTGTCTGAGCATTTCAGCTGCAAAGGCTTTTATTGCTTTCTTTTGTTTTCTAAGGCAATACCAAAACCAGGGTAGGGTGATAGCCAAGACAGTTCTTGGAACTTGCTAGGAATATGATACAGATAATAAGGCATTTTTAATATTTAAATGGACTTAGTAGAAACTATGCCCTGCCCCCCCACCGAGGATGGCTGCTCCTTTGCTTAGGATGGACAGGGAACGTTCCTGGGCTATCAAACATGCTTCTCTTGCAGTGAAGTTTGTCTGTTATTTGCAAGGCAGCATTACATTTTTCTATACCACATAATCTCTAGTGCACAAAAGTTGTTCCTCTGCAAAGGGATGAATATCATCCTTAATTTTAAAGAGTATGTCAACATGGAGAAATGTTTCTTTTGACAGTTTTGCACTCTCTTTTTTCTGGTTCAGGACGGTAATAATATTTGTGCCTAGCTGAGTGATTTGTGTTTTAAATGTCCATTAGATATGTGATCTTATCCCCTATATGACAAGCATAAGAATATTCACTGAGGTCTGATGGTGGAAGGCCTCAGAATATTAGATCTTTCTAAAAGGAAGACTGAAATAGATCCCAAAAATTTAACAAATTCTGTAGTCCTGCTTAATTATAATGGAGATAACCAGGTAAACTTGTAGATAATCCCATAAAAGGATTCAATTTTTCATCCTCCTTCCCCCATTTCGTTATCCCTGGCAATCTTATTTGCAAAAGATTCTCACAGCCAATTAACTGGCTCTGGGTGTGACCCTGATTAAAGTTCATGGTTTGGTCAAAGCTGGATACATGCATGGTTCAGTTTTTACTTAGACAATGATGGAAGAGAAAGGGGTACATTTGGGAATGATACCAGAATTGCAGTGCCATATAGTTGCTTATATGTTGCTCTAATACTACAGACTTGACTCTATAGTGTTAGAGTCAGCAGACTCGTATTTTGAGTGAAAGAATCTTTAGAGCTCACAATAAAATATCATAACATTGAACTAAATCCCATGCATGTTTTTTTTTTAATTTTTATCGGAAATCACTCTTTTAAAAAATTTCTGTTTCATTCCAGTTAAGAATTTGATAATGGTTTTAATCTTAACTTTTATATACCACTGTCTGCCAGTTCTGCTAGCTTTTAATTATTTCTAGCTTTCTTTTTATCAACAGTCAATTATTCTGACACTTCTGTTCTTGATCAGTTCTTTTATGGCTGACTGCAGCTGGCTGGGACTCTTTGAGCCAAAAAAAATGATTTACATTTCAGCAAAGATGCAATGCCTTGGGTATCTCCAAGGTGCCACAATCACTCAAAGCAGTTTCTGCCTTTTATTACTCATGTAACATCCCAGCAAAGCAATCCTTGTTTGCTTCATCAGGTTTTCTGATGTCTGGGGAATTAATCTGTGCACTTTCATCTCTCATTTATCATGTTCTATATCAAGTACAAGTTTTGCAAAAGGGAAACATTAATTTGTCTCTGAATGCTTGTGGCATTACTCATGCTCAGTGACTAATGTATGAAAACAAGTGAGGACAAGGCAAAAGGGTGATTGGTGGGGTGTTTCTCTAAAAGAGACACCACCAAACCCCGTTGCTTTCTTGGCATGTAACTCTTTGACACTGTGTGCATTACATGTACTGATGAGATGGGGACCTAATTTGGACAGTTTATAATTCCTTTTGCTCATGCTCGGTTACTGAAATGAATTATTGATTTGCTCAGTTTTCTGCTGTTCTGTGGATTTGTGATTTGCTCTGATTCTCAGATCTTACCTTCTTGAAATAATTGTCTTTATAAATTTTGTCCTGCCTGTTAACCTATTAACCATGTGTGCTTATTTACATGAAAGGGTACTTTTCAAATTGTACAGAACTTAAACAGCCCTACTCTTCTAACAATGTTTTTTAAAGTTGACATCAGAATTGTATTTCTTACCTTAGTTGTATGTTTTACTCTCAGCTATTATGACATTGTCTCCTCAAAATGTTGTTGGTTTTTCACACGCGGTTGGCAACAAACTGTTTATTAGTTGCGTGCCCAAGTTGCCTGGTTTAGTTTTAATGTACTTTCTTCACCTTTAGGTGTTAGGTGATGGGTCTTATCAGGAGGCACTGTCACTTTATAATTAGAGTCTCAGTGCAGGGTTTTGGCAGGACTTATATGTCTCTGCTTTTTTGGTTCCTAAATGAGGTGGCACAGGAGTGCCTGTCGCCTGCAGGCCCTTGGGCTTCAGTCAGCCCCTGCCCAGTGAGTCCATATCCATACCTCCACCTTTTTTGTTTGGCATTTTGTGACTTCTTGTGCCTGATGCTGTTCTGGAGTTCTGACTGGGGGGAGCCTGGCCTGTCCCCTCCCAGCCTGCTCTTTGTGCCCCTCCTGTTCCGTCCCTTTCATGATTCTGGGGCCTCCCCGGGGAGGTCCCTCTGTAGTCCCTGCCCAGAGCCCTCAACAGCCTTTAGACCATGGATTTATTTGTGATGAAATAGATGAAAAGTAATGTAGAGACCATCTCCCAAAAGGGAAGTGCTTCACCACCTTCTCCCATCACTCCTAACCACTTTTTTTTTTTCCACTGCTTTTTTGTTTGTTTTGCTCTTAACTCTGCAGTAAGGAACTCACAGGAAAAATGCAAGTAAAACCCAAACATTTGCAGTTGGAAATACTCAACTTACTCATGGACTGCTTGGCTCTCTGGTCTACAGTTCTCATGTCTTTTGTGGTTCTCATGTCTTCAGTATTTAAGAACCTCAGAATATTTTATTAATTTATCTGTGTACTGATCTCTGATCTCTTGTTTAAATGAGCCACAGTTGACACAGTGAAATGGAGGCAAGTGTTTATATAAATAGATTTGTGCCTCCCTGGTTGTGAGATGGGACAAGTGCCAGCACTGCCTCAAATGTGGGACAGTGCAGTTGTCAGGGTGCTCTGCCTTATTCACAGCTGCCTCCCAGCTGATGGAGAGAGCAATTCTTGGAGAGCTTCCAGCCCTGCCTCTCTCGCCTTGCTGGCACAGAGCTGCTCTGCTTGTCAGCCCTGCTTTGTGGGGCAGCCCTGGCAGAACCAGCTCAAACAGGCCATGACATTACAGCTTCACATTGGTGGTATTTGTAAGGTTTGCCTCCCATTTTCTAATTTCCCATATAGATGTCTGCTGTGCAGTCTGATCTCCTGTTTTTACAGCTGTTTTCTATGAAAATTCTCAGGGTTTTATTGATGGGTTATTTTTGTTTGTTATCTGAGCCTCAATTTGGCTATAATATGACGATAAGAGTAACTTTCTGTGAAAACTGTGATGTACATTTGCTTGAAACCTGATCCCTGTTGATCAGACCCTTAAACCAAAAACTTCAGAACCCTCCCTGAAACTGCTCCCTAGGAACTGCTTTCATTTCAATTTCAACATACAAGCAATTTTTTCATAAAACTGTTAACTACTGAGTCCTGTTACTTCCTTTTGCTCCTTGAATTGAGTGGTCCTGGTGTTCACATGACTGTGTTTTGTAATAATAAAATATAATACCAATGACTCTGACCCATTAAGGAGTAGAGACATTTTAGGAAAGACATGCCAACAGCTTTCATACATACTGTCACAATCAGAGAATGCTGCTATTGTTTCTTTATCTCTGTACTTCATCTGCTGATTTAACACAGTCCACCTTTGTAATTCATTTGCTAATAAAGAATTTAGTTCATATTACTTTCCATCTCAGATACCATGATGACTTCTAATATATCTGTTTTCAGGCTGCTTTGTTCTCTTTTGTTCAAATCCAAAATAACTCAGGTTTTTTGGTACAGAGTTATACTGTGATAGAGGTAGTTCAGTGAAAATGCCAGAAATTACTTTTCCACTACAAAGTAATTTCTGGCATTTTCATTGAATCTTTGGACTTAAGGCTTATTAATCTTTTTGAGTGTTAATAATATTCTCAGCCTTCAGTATAATAGTGAAAGTGTATTGTAGAGTTTATTCAGGCAGCCTAATTATCCATTAAAGATACTATGGTTTTCTTTGTGGTACATTAGGTTTTAGTAGTTTTTTTGGTTGGCTGGTTTTACTTTCTGCTTTTTTTTTTTTTCCAATTGATGCAAACTTAGTATAATGCCCCTGGCAAATTACTTACTCTATAAAAGATAAGAAAAACATATGAGATTATATAGCATTGAAAATTATAGGGAAATAATCCTGGGGCTTTTTTGTTTCTTTCTTGGGATACTGAATACATTTGGGAAGTAAGAGCAAGAAGAATATATAGCCTCTTTTTCTCACTTTGCCTTCCTCTAAACAGCTGCGCAGGTATCACATGAAATCTCTTGGTTCATCTGTGGATTTCAGCGTGAAAGACTTTCTAGTTGGATTTGGGTAGTGCCCGTTGATGCAGGAGAGAGACTTTATCTTTATGTACATCTACATATGTTATGTTTAATAGAAAGCATAGTACACTTCATCTGGCCTAGAGGAGTCTTCATACAGCTACTTGAACAACAGTGCAATAACATCCTTTAATAGAAGCTCCTGGAAAAAAGCTCTCCAAAAAATCCCTCTGCTGTGTGGTGAGCAGTGCAGTCCTTCAGTGAAACAATGAGACTGTACAGAGGTTTGGTGTACGGCAAAGGTCTTTAAACTGCTGTTTTTTCTGAGCCCTTTTCATTGACTGAATGAATTTTTAATAATGCTGAAAGACCAAGACAGTGGACTTAGAAGATGTACCTGAATGTGACTGAAGATGATGTTTTTACTTAAAAGACTCAGGTTCATACACAGAACCTCAGAGCTCATTCAAAGTTTGGGGTATTTTACATTTTTTCTTTTTCCTATTAGAAAAAGAAGAGAAATTTCAGTAAGCCCTGTGCCATGTTAGTATTTTAGGATTATTGAGATACAGGCAGACCAGAGCAATTTCTGATTTATGCTGCGTTGTGTTGATCCTTTACAGCTCATTTCCCAGCAGCCGCAGTGCAAAAGCTGGCTAAGCCAGGGCTGGAAATGGAAACATCAGAAGACAGGCTCTGTGCTTCTGGAAGATATTTTAGTCAGAGCAGCTCAACCCTGACAGGTCCAGCCACTTTGCATCTCTCCAGTGTCAGAAAGGAGACAAGACAGCAAACCATGCAAATCCAGAACTGAGACCTCTGTATTTTGGTTCCATCCTCTTCTTTCTGCTGCTGACAAAACTTTGTATTTCCTATTCCAGCTATAGGCATTCAGGGATGAAAGTCTGGAAGCTTGTACTAAATGGCCTGGAAACACCTTATTTTAAGGAAGATACACAAAACTTAATTGTTTCTTCCTTCCTGCAAGCCCTTGCTTGTCCTGTTGGCAGAGCACAGAGAAAGGCTAGTTGTACTCTTTTTGCCACCTTTCTACTTGGTGAAGAGCAGAACTTTGTCTGTGGAGAAAAAACTCACTGTCTAAAGGCCTCTAAACTGCTGGAGTTTTGTAATCAAATCAACTGGCTGGTCTTGAAATCTTGGAGAGTTTAGGGAGGTGTTATGTAGCTCCTTTAGATCACTGGATTAACAGTTAAAATACATTTCTGACACCTTTCCTATGAGGAAAGGCTGAGAGGATTGGGATTGTTCAGCCTGAAGAACAGAAGGCCCCAGCAGACTTTCTGTCAGCCTTTCAGTACCTAAAGGGGCCTATAAGAAAAGTGGAGAGGGACTTTTTTACAGCGCATGGAGTGGTAGGAAAAGGGATTACAACTTTAAATTGAAAGAGGGTCAATTCAGATTAGAAATTAGGAAGAATTTTTTTTCCCAGTAAGGTGGTGAGACATTGGAACAAGTTGCCCAGAGAAATTGTGGATGCCCCATCCCTGGCAGGGTTCAAGGCCAGGTTGGATCAGGCTTTGAGCAACTTGGTCTAGTGGAAGGTGTCCTTGTCCATGTCAGGCTGGGTGGAATGAGATGATCTTTAAGGTCGTTTCCAACCCAAACCATTCTATGACTCTAATTTATTTTAAAATATATATTTAAAAAAAAACCCTAACCATATAATTTCTTCTATAAGCATTTTCCAAGCAAAAATCTCTATGCACATAGCTGTTATTATTTTTGCTAAGCCACATAATTTAATATTTCATTCTTAGTTAATATGCTAGAAAAATATTTACTTGGAGACATGATCTATGCTGACTAATGGGATCAAACTAATTCAGACCAAAGCTGAATAAATAAGTAAATTTTAAATTGTTTGGGGTTTGACTTACATTGGGTTTTTCGTTTGTTTGTTTGATTATTATTATATTTTTAGAATGATAGAATATCGTGTGTGAAATTAAGAGCAGATAGAAATTAGGGTAAGGCAGAAGTGAATCTGACCTGAGCTGACCTATCTGGCTAGCATTACTCTCACTAGCTAGCAGCCTGAAAAACATTGCAATGCATCACATCCTTACTGTTTGACTATTCCTTTGTAGTTAATTAAATGAGAGATCATTGTCAGTGTCAGAACTTTGAATCCTTGGTGTTTCATCAATAAGCATTTTAACACCTCCTCAAAAGCCAGTCAAGTGTTAAACTGTATAAGGAACTAAATCTGCTTCATGAAGGATTTTGGTTATTTGTTTTGACTAAAATTGAAAATAAAAGACTATCAACAAGAATATCTAAGATGTTAGCCTGATCTCTTGGCAGTTATGCACTGTGGAAAAAAAAATCAAAGGTCACTTTTCATGAGCAATCTGTCCAGATCTGCAGATCCTGGAGGAGCTCAGAACTAGCAGCCTGCCAGAGCCTGAAGGGTGAACTGGTCACAGCCTTGGATGGGATTTCTTGTCCCTTGGTAACCCAAGGCATTCTCCTAGAGGTTGGGTTTTAAGGTCGTATGGAAAACTCAGCAGCCCAGCATGATGAGCCATTAAGGAACCATCTAAAGAAGCAGCCTGGGACTGGATGGTGGCCCAGGGCACTCACTCCTGGCTCCCCAACAAACCTGCCTCCAAGTGAGGCTCCACCAAGCATTTAAATTCCAACCAACCTGCAGATTAGAATGAGAAGTGGCTTTTATTATAGTATTTTGAGTTAATCCTAGCAACAAGCTTTTGGTCTGGAAGTCATAAATGTTGGGGTTTCTTTTTCTTTTCTGACTGAAAAGAAAGCTTCATATTTTTCCCTTGGAAATGTTACGGAAAATTCCTGCTTTAAAATGAGATGGGTCTAAAGTGTGTGTACAGACTGTGGGGACATCTGCTGGGATGCTGGGAAATGGCAGGCTACAAAATGCATGTGATGGTGGAATGATTCAGGCATGAATGTGCCAGAAATTATTAATACTGCAGCATTCCCTCAGGGCTGACAATCTCACGTTTTATCCACAAAGGAAACCAAGTGCCCATTTCTCAGTATTTCTGTGCTAATCACTCTAGGAGAACACTTAAGACCTGCATAAGCCCATCCAGACACAAAAATGTGTAGAACAGAGAGATCTCTGGAAATGCCCTGTAATCATGGGTGAGCCAAAAGAAGCTGGCATGCTGTGGGGCAGAGCAGCTCAGTCAGACCACATTGCAGCCTCCCGCAGCTTCCCGTGGCACCCTTGGGATGGAGGCGCTTTCCTTGCAGGTGGAAATGAGAAGTGACCTCTTCTTCTGCACAGCAGCTCTTGTGGTGGCTGTCCCAGGACCAGCAGAGGAGCTTTGGTGATGGACTGGCACAGCCACATGCTGCCACACTGCAGAACTGGGGTCTGAAATGAAGAAACTTTCTCAGTTTTGTTAAAAAGACGAATCATGGCTTATGTCTGATGGTGTACGCAGGTGTAAGCTGAAATTTTCAAATTCGTGGACTTTGGTGGAATCGTGGAATGAATTCTATTCCAATACTTCAGTGTGTTGCCTTTCTTTGGTCTTAAAATTAAAACTAAAACACGGTTTATGGGGAAAAGAGGTTTTTATTTTGGTATTTATTTCAGGATCCTTGGGTATAGCACTTCGTTCAGGTGGAATGTCTTGAAAATGCATGTACTCTTCGTCACACTGAAATACACACAATTACAGGCCTTGCAAAATAAGCATATTTATCAAAGATTTACCAATGAGAGGCTTGAGTGAACTTTCCGTTCTTAGGAACCTTCCCCTTGGATGGGTTTATCTTAGTTTATAAAAATATGTTTTGGAGAGGACCTTGGTGTCTGGGCCTCCCAGACTGTTTGGTCTCTTGGTTTAACAGTGCAGTGGGTCTCAATTTTCAGACTTGGAAAGTTACAAGTATGTAGGCTAAAAGCACTAAGAATATACAAAACTATATAAAAGAGTATGTAAGAGAGATATAAAAGAAAAAGCAAAAAATCATTCTGATATCAAGTGTAGTCTTAATAAACATGCTAGGATTAAGGAAACTTTCATCTTATCAGTTGTAAAAGGTGTAGCTGGGGAGACAATACATATCTGTTCTGGCTATTTGGTCAAAATTACATTTAGCATTCAATGTTCCTTATGTACTTCCCCATATATCTGTTTAATCTGCTTCTTTCTGTATGAAATTGTAAGATGTTTGAGGAGCTGGAACCATCTTCTAGACTTGTGTTTGAAAAGTGTCTTTGCAGTGATGTTTTCTGCAGGCACGAGACTAAAACGAGGGGTGGAGGTGTGTGTGTTTTGAACTTTTCTGCTGAATTTTTCAGATGTCTGTGTGTAGACAGAGCTCTGCATATTTAGACAACTCACAGAATTTTCAGAATTTCTGGCCTGTTCTCGCCCCACACTCCGTGTTACTTGCACTGAGCTCAAACCCAAGTCAAAGTCAGTGATACTCTATAGCCCTTTCTCCTGCATCCATCATATTCCATTTGGAAATCCTGTTGAGCATCCAGGGGATGGAAATTGCCTGTAGAGATCAGGGCAAAAGTTTTTTCACAGCAGAGTCAATTTTGTTAATGCAAAATGGTGCACCAGACATTTGGTTAGAATTATTTTTATTCTGTCCTTAATAATGAATGCCTTAAATATGAAAAATGTGAAGAAAAATGTAGGCTCTCCTATAGTCTAAATGCTCACACCATGTAGTCTTGATACTTTTAGACAAGAGCAAAGCTGAAAAAGCTAGGAGAAATTATTTTTCCTTTGTTAAGTTACAAATTTCACATAATTGCTCAAATAGATGTTAATACCATGGTGTTCTACAGCTATTTTTGATTTAGAGTGCAATTACTGGATTTATCTACTGCTTAGACAAATAGATTAGTCCTAAATTATCCTAAGCATGTTAGGTCTACACAGTGTAACTTTGTCTGATACGATAGATGCAAAAGTAGAAATGAAAATAGAATGTGTTTAACCAGGTACTTTGTAAATTGATTATCCCAGGATATTAGGTTCCATTAAACTTAAATATATTTTTCTTGTTCTTTACTCAGGGGCGTGCCTCATTAACACCTGAGAAACAGCATTTTGCCCACGAACATGATGAAATGAAAAACCTAGAAGATATTGTTAGAGATATAAAACCATCCGTGCTAATAGGTAATTTCTTTGACTTTAAAGCAATGACTTTCTTCTTTGTTGAAAAAAAATGGGGATGTGGCTTTGTCTGAAGACAGGATCAAGTTCCTCTGAACAGAGGTTACCTTTGTGAGTTTTCAGAAAACACTGGGTGCATAATGGACTCTATTAAGCAACTGAACAAATAGTAACTATCCAAGCATGGAACATTGCTTTCATTCTGAGTCATCCATTTTTTACAGGGGAGAGAACCCCATTGGGTTTAAACATCTGATGGAGGACCTTACCACCTTCCTAAATTACTTCTGATTTAATGTGGAGGGTGTGATACAAATAACCTCTGACTTAGAGTGAGAAAAGTGAGCTAAGCTCCTGTAAGACTGCTCAAACGTGAGGGTGCTGTATCTGAGTCTTCTTTTTGCTCACATTTAGGTCCTTAGCCAGCAGTCCTATATGCAGACCAAAATGCAGATTTTACAAAGAGTTTTTCTTTTGTAAGAGTGGAAGGTTTGTGATCTCAGTAACAGATTGCTCAGCTCTCTGTTGTTTGGTTATTGCACTTTAGTGACAGTTTCAGGAATGACCTGCAAGCACTCTTGGTCTTTTTTTTTAGTAAGTAAGACTTCAAGATTAATCTGTCTGGCTAGTAAAGTCATTCATCAGGTGCTAGAAAAACTGGAATGCCACAGTGAAAATTATCCTACATTTTAACAGCTACCTTTTGGACTATGGTAGACCACATGGTCCTTGTTCAGTAAAATCTGCTTTTGCCAGTGATCATCAGTGAGGTAAATGAAATGTTTCTTTGCCTGTGCTATGTGAAGATATGACTGCAAGAGGAGACCAAATAGTCTAGAGAATTTACATAGTAGACTACAAGGCTGAAAATGATAGAGGGACAGAAGAATAGAATGAATGAGTATTTATCCAGATAAATGTGTGTGGATGCTTAGGGAAGATTTGCTGTCATGAAATATGGGTGTTTACTGTGTATCATTTTTATATATAAACCTGTGTGACTCTCCCTCAAGGTCACTTTCATTTGTCAGTTCTGTATAATGCTCTTTCATCAGAAACAGCAGTAGAAACTAATAGTGGGGATTTTTGGTTTGAGTGACTAGACACTCAGTATGTTCCTTGGAGTAGCAGGAGTCATGGGGAAATGGGTTGATAGTCCTTCTTCCACTGTTTTACTTAGCCCTGTCTGAGCAAATCCTCATTACATTTCATTGCCTGTAATGGCTCAAGGAAAAGCCTTAATTTAGCTTGACCCAGTCTAAGAAACTGCAGTTAAAAAAAAAAAATAGCCAATGAGCATTTTGTTTTAACTTTAAATCTGAAGATAGTTGTCATTCTAACTGTTGGGTGTCCAGAAGCAGTTTTAGAAGACATTAAACACTTGCCAACTAAAGATTTAACCAGAAACTAAGGTATGTAACAGGCTCTTACACAACTCTTCATCAAATATAGAGTGGCTTATCTGGTCTATCAGGGCTTTTGCATCTAAGCATCCTTGTCCATTCACAGAAGGTGAAGTACAAAGAGCTCAGAGTGGCAAGAAACAGTAGTATGTGACAGATATACTGTGCTCCATGTGGAATCAGTCAAAACTGAGGCACTCTAAGGTGCCTTAAAAAATGTTAGTCCTGAAGCACAACCTTGGAGCCAGCTCTGGGCAGTGAGGGCCCCTTTCACCTCCCTCCAAGGACCTTGTGCTCTCCTCAGGCAGATACCAAGCTGTCCTTTTAGACTGTCAGGATGCTCATTTGAGCATCAGTGACAAGACGTTACAGTACTGACCTGAGAAACGCCCAAGTTCCAGGCTCTCCTCTCCCAGCCTGGATTTTAATCCATTTCCCATCCCCCAAGAGAGGGAAAACCAGCTCTTTTTCCTGCTTTTGAAAGTCAGATGCTCTGTAGAAAACAATATGGAGTGTCAGACACTGAGGTGTCTGAGGAAGAAGGAGGCTACCCTCTCTCCAAGCCAGGTGAGAGGGGACTCCGGTAAAATAAAGATCTTTAGTTTTACTCCAAGATCTGTTTATCTGTTTATTTTCACTCAAGGTGTAGATATTCTTGAATTCCCAACTCTTGGAGATTAGTCAGAAACATGGGTGTACTTGGCATCTCAAAAACATCTCACGCTCCCCTCTTTGGTTGTGAGTTGTCTGAGGTCCAAGATCTAAGTACTGGCTGCAAGTCCGCAATGAGCAGAGTGCAACCTAAGTTAGATGATTTCATGCTGCAAGAGTGGCATTCAGCTCCTATGAAAAGCATTTATAGGCATGGACAGTATGGGGAATAGAAAAGCATCTCTGGTGCTATGAAAAGGGATGTATTAAAAAAAATTGTTGCTGTCAGGAAGGCTTAGACTCAGAATTGGGATTATTTGTCAACTCCGCTCAGATACGGAAGGCAGAGACTTTACTCATTGTGTCAGAAAAAAATTGAAATCTGACAGATTGGATTTGGGAGAAACTATCCAGTCTGTTGCATAAAACTTTCGGACCCAGAGTTGCATCTCTCTAGTCCATACTGGACTTAGCTGCAGATTAGGTGATACATTTCTATTTTACACAAAGGGCCTGAGAAAAGGGAGAGGAGAAAGTCACCAGATTGCACAGGGGCAAATAGGTTCTACCTTTTGCTAGGGATAGTACTGAAATTTCACTATTGCAAAATCTTTTATACAAAACTTAATTTTTCCCACATGTTAGGAAAAAGGTTGAACTCCATTTTAATGAGGGAGAGTGAAAGCAAAACGAGCTCTGTTCTTTTACAAGTGACATTCATGTTTTACCTTGAACTAATTTCATTTGTCTACTTGTTATGTGTGTGCTTTTCTTATTTAGGAGTTGCTGCAATTGGTGGTGCTTTTACTACACAAATTCTTCAGGATATGGCTGCTCTAAACAAACGTCCTATAATTTTTGCACTCAGCAATCCCACCAGCAAAGCAGAATGCACTGCTGAGCAGTGCTACAAATACACAGAGGTAACCAAAGATTAACATCTTTCCAGTATAAGTCATGAAAAGTAAATCTGAAATTAAATTTAAAAAGGGAGGAGGACAGAGGGTGGAGTAGCAAGTACTAATCATGTCTCTGTGCATAGATAAAATCAGTTAAATTAAATAACAGATTTTTCATATTTTATCAAGACAATTTCACCGAATTTGCTACATGCTTGCACTCTCATAAAAACATTTCATAGCTTTATTGGTGTCAGGCAACACTTACAACCTTTATTATAACTAAAGTGTCAGTTACCTTCAATCATTAAAGCATTATGTCTGTTTTTGACTTGTACTGTTTAGTGTAATGTATACACACAGTGCCATGCTTTTTATTTGAGATTTCATAAATACTCTTTGGGGTTAGAAAATATTTCAATACATGAAACAGAATCTTTAAAATCATTCTGTGTTAGGAACTGGAGTAATTGACTCTTCTTACAAAGTTTTCTATTACATAAATATAGGTGAAAATTAAGAGAACTGTGCGTATTTGTTATAGACATACTGATAGACATGTTATCCTGTAATTCAGCCTAGAATTTAAAATGTATGACTGTGTGTGTTTCACAGTGGATGTATTTGGATTTCTTGTCAAATACAGGGCATTTTGAATGACAGTTTCTCAGTGTTTAAAAGACAAATTTAGCATGTCCATTCCCCACAGCACAGATGCAGTTACAGCCCAGTGCGGGAGCCAGGGAAGCAGCCTACATGAAGGGTTGGTTGTAGTGAGTAACCACATGTGGTAAACAGAGCAGAAGACACTCTGAAGTATTTGATCTGTCACCAAAACATATAATAAGAAGGCCAAGATTATGGTGCATGACACCAAACCAAACAATTATTCTTCTGAAGAGCTGAATAGCAACAGTGGCCTATTTAAAAATGCACGTTTCCAGTCCTCTAAAACAGACATAGATATACTTTGATACAAAGTGCCTCTGAAGTATTTAAAAGTGATATTTATCACTTCAGCAGTGCTAGCTTAAATAAAGGCTGGCTTTTCTTCCCTACCTAAATGCACTGCTTAAATTCGAGGGTGCTCCCTCCCCAGAGAGGCAGGAGCCAGGGGTGTTTGGGCTGCGGACGCAGAGCTGTGCAGTGTCACTGCCACATGAACTATAACCTAAACCGAGGTGGAGCCAGATCTCTTGTCCTCAGGATGGTGTTATGGTGTAACTTGTACCCAAACAGACTGGCTCTTGTTACTGCCTGCCTGCACCAACCCGGCTATGATCCCTGCCAGCCACAATCATACCTGGCATTACCCAAAAATCTGCTGGGAAGCATTCTACTGGTTTATCAGTACTGGCAGGTGCCTGAGTTGGTGCCCTCGCCCTACTCAGTATGTTACAAAGAGGGGACCCCCAAGGTCCTGGCAGAGGAGGTTCTGCACTGATGTGTGCTGTTGCTCTATGGGATGATGTTCCTGGGACAGAGCTTGCACTTCTGTCATTCTGCTGAGCTGTGGAATGGGCTCAAGGGCCTGAAGTGGGGGATTTGGAAGAAAACAGAGCTCTGCCTGCCCACAGCTCCTCAGAAATCTCCTCATCCAAAAGGGCAACATTTAGTTGCCTTAGTGCCTATTGGGACACTATTGGGAAAAAAGTCCAGTAGCATCACCTGTTGCTACCATAGCAGTATTGCCCACTTTGAGTTTTACAACTCTGGATGCATACCTGCTTCCCATGTACCTTCTTCTGGCATGGATGCACAAAGGGAATAATGACTGCTGGCTTCAGCTTCTCTCCTTCTAAATTGTGCAGATAGGGTTAGAGAGCCACAGAGAATCACCAGTGATCTCCAGAATCAGCATCCTGATGTTCCTGAGATGTATTCAGGCAAATAGCTCTAACACCCTCCAGAAGAGATGCTAAATAGATGCAACCCAGCTTCTGCAGTGGTGGATATTTAAAAGGATGTGTGAAATATTTCAACAGCAGTCTCTCAATTAATTTGCTTTCTTTTTATTCTTACAAATTAGGGACGTGGCATTTTTGCCAGTGGAAGTCCTTTTGATCCTGTCACTCTTCCAAGTGGACAAACTCTCTATCCTGGACAGGGCAACAATTCCTATGTGTTCCCAGGAGTCGCCCTTGGCGTTATTTCATGTGGACTGAGACATATTGATGAGGATGTATTCCTCACAACTGCTGAGGTACTGTATTCAAAATTATTTACGTTCCTTAATTTAGTGACTTTGTTTTAATGAGCAATTAAACAGGAAGAGGTAAACTTTAAAACTGGAAAATTACTGCTTTCTGTGTAAAGGCCTTTATTTGCAAGGTATATTGTTCTTTATAAATTGTATTTGAACAAGTCATTTTAAAAAGTCCTTGTTGGACTTTCAGAGGTTTTTTAAGGTGCATGCCATGGCATCTTAAAAGAGGTTTGCTAACAGCCTGCCCTCTTAAGAAAGACATTTACAATTTCCATCTTTAAAATTAGTAAAAAGCCCAGCCTGTCTCTGTTGGCTTTAACCATCTCAGAAGGGCAATGATCCATCTCCTAAGCCTTTGGATAATTATATCTTCCCTTTAAATCCTCCCCTGTAATTTCAGTTGGATATGGTGATCTTCATTTCCTGATCTCAACTGCTGTGCTAGAATTGTCTTACTTCATTGAAGAAGTTGCATCTTTTGGTTTGTGTGAAGTGGTTCCTATGTAGTGAGAGCTGATGACAAAAGGTGGCACATGTGTGGATTGAACTGTGTTGCATGGGACAGTCTACAAAGTCAGAAAAAATCGGTTCTGAACAAAGACATCTAACAGTCAGGGAGGTAAAATAGTATCAGAAATTGTGATGACGCTTTTAAATTCCCACTTGATGTAGAGGTTCTCTCCTGACCCTTTGGTAAAGGGTTTGCTATACAGTTGCCTTCCCCATATAAAATCCCTAGTAAAGTTTAACATGTGAAAATATGGGTTTTGTCTTGCGTAGAAAGTTCTGCTGGTGGCAGGATCCCTGGGTAGCTGGTCCCCTTACTGCTTGAGCTCAGGGCTTTCACATCTGGTCTGCTTACCTGTGAGGGGCAGTGGGGATGAGCTGAGCACAGCAACAGCTGAGGGATGCCAGAGGAGCCTTTGCCAGAAGAGGTGTCAGGGATATGAAGGCTAGCAAGGCTGTGTAGGCCCTTAGCTGAATAACTACACTACAAAGCAAAAGCATAAGTGCTCTGTTTATTTTCTTTTCTTTTTTAATGGAAGGATAAAATCAGAAGAGTTTCAACGGGGTTTTAGAATAGTGCTTAGTATTCTTCATTTGAAATGGAAGCACTCAAGATGCTGCAAAATTTACAGCACAAAACCCATGCATTTGTTGGGTAGAGGGACCTTCTTAGATTCTAGAGGTAGCTTACCTGAAAAAAAGAAATTATAAAAACTAAGCAGCCCAAGCTGCATGCACGCACCTCCTGCTTCTTGCTTTGCCACCCCTCCAATTAAATCTGATAGAAGTCACAAATAAGTAGTTCTTGTAGCTACACCAGATTATACTTTCAGTGTTCTTTTCTTCCTGCCAAGTAAAATAGAATGCAACTTTGACTTTGGATGATAAATCTAAGGTGTACTGTGAGCTGCAATACCTCTTAACTGTGGGCAGTTGTTCTGTGATGACAAGGGGTGTTGCCTATTGTTTTAAGTCCTACAAAACACAACAGAAGAGGCAGAGAATGATGAACTAATGAAATATTCTTGCATGTGTGACCTGCAGTTCAGAAATAATCCTACAAAATCTTTTCATTATGGACAATATGTCCTCCAAAAACAAAGTTGCCCCCACTTGCTTTATGGCATTTGTCTTGTCTTGGTTGCCTTGCATTTAGGTTCTGCAATAATGCTTAGCTAATTTTTCTATTAAAAACTTGAATTAATTAAAGTTTAAAACATGATAATAGCCATACTGGGTTGGACCTAAGGTCCAAACAGCTTGGTATCTTCCTGTGGAAGCAATCACTAACAGAAGCTCAGGAAAAAAGGGTAAATAAGGGAGAAATACAGTGATCCTTCTGCTGGAACAGCTTCTCAGATTCTGGCAGCCTTTACTGTATGGCCTTCCTGTGCTGGATGTTTTATCCCTGTATGGATTTCTCCATCATAAATGAGCCTAATGGCTTTTTAAACGTGTTTATACATTTGGACATCTTTTGACAATTAGTATCACAATTTAATTATGAGTCCTGTGGAAAAAGAAACTCTCAAGATTTTCTGCTCTTTGATGATTCAATTTCCCTATGGTGCCATAAGAAATGTTCACCTTCAGTTGTCTTTTGCATTTTCTTTAAGTCTTCTCTTTTGCTCCCAAGTCTATTTTATTATTTTTTGTCTCCTTGATCAAAAAATAATTTTTTGATCATCTTTCTTTTCTCTATACCCCCTCATGATTCTACCCCATTCTTGTTTGAAGTATATGGAGAAAAAACACACCCTGCTCAAAGTGGTGTTACATTCTGGATTTATACATTGCCACACTTATGTTTTCTGTCGTATTTTCTCAGTAATTCCAAATGTTGATTCATAATTTTTTCCCCTGCCACTGATGTGATGTTCTCCAGGAGTGTTTTTCAAAGACCACATGAAGAAGGTGTCATTCTGTTTGAAAGTGCTTGGGCTTGTTTTTGCATAGTTTTCAGTGCTGTTACAGGAGTATGTCTGAAGGAACAGCATGGCAGCTATGCAGTTGATCTTGCTACCTCTCCCACTTCAAGCACTGCCCAAATATTTTGTGGCTTACCTTCTATCAAAAACAGAATCACAAAAGAGAAGTTCTCCACTCCTGAACCCTTTATTTTCAGTGATCCATGACAGTAAGAGCAACTCGCTGTTGGTTTCTTCAGCTTTCATCTTTCCTGCAGAGCCCTCTTGAGCTGTCAACAGCAGGGACCTCATGTTGTAAGCTCCTCCTTACATTCAGATGCACATCAAAGGGCTGTGTAGCATTCTGAAATAACCTGGTTGCTGTTATGGAGAGCAGTAACTTGATTTTACATTCTCTTAGCTCCCCCTAGTGGGTTTTTCTCTGCTGTATTTCTCATAAATGTAAACAAATAATTTTCTTTAACTTGATATACTCAAGAGTGTAATTGCCTATTGCTCTTGTCAGCATTTTCAGTCCAAATGGAAAAACTTAGACAGCTACCAACATTCTGGTTAGACTGCACAAGAGAACACTGAGTTCTCTTTGAACTTGGAGTTACTTTAGTTCAAACTATTTACCTACTTCTACTGGAAGGGGTGCATTAATGACATCCACACACCTGTTTTGATGCAGTCCTAGCTGTTTAGAAGCATATGTACAAGGTCCTATTACCCACATGGAACAAGAACTGTAGGAAGTTTTGTTTGTGCTTTAAGTATTTTCCTAGAGAATTCCCTCAAAAGTACACTTCTTGCTTCCTCTTTGGGCTTTGTTATCAGTTGCAAATCTCAGTGTTTCCTGGACTTTCCTGGTGTTTTCAGAACCTCTTGGTGGGTCATACATGGCTGCACCCAATGTTATCCAGAGCAGAGTTTTCCTTCTGTCCTCATCTGGATCACCCTGAAAAGCTATTTCAAGTTCCCAAAAGACAAACAAATGGTAACTAATGATAGCAGAAATATCAATTGCAAGCAATTGCATTCAGAGCATTTTACACTTAAGGGTTTCAGTTCTGTTCCCTGCACAGGTTGACTTGACAACTGTCAGAATGACTAGAAGTCTTTGACCCAACTGCAATTATTGGCTGGAATTTATATCTCACAATGAACTATTTGCTAGTTTATGTGTGTCATGGACTTACTTAGGACTTTAGTAACTTTTATTGCCTGAGTGAGAAAAAGGCGTGACTCCCTAAATTTCTAATTCTTGTGTAGCCTCTCCTAATGCCAAGTGTGGTTCTGAAAAGCACTGTCTAGGTGGATGAGGCAGTATCTGTGTGACTTGCCAAACCTGAAGCATTTTTTTGCTAAAGACAGTACCACTGTCTAATCAAGCTACAGCTGCATCTGCATGTCAAGTTAAACATGTTTGTGTTATTTCAGGTTATAGCTCAGCAAGTTACAGATGAGAATTTACAGGAAGGTCGTCTCTACCCTCCATTAGTCACCATTCAGGATGTGTCACTGAAAATCGCTGTGAGGGTAAGTCATTTCAGATTTTTGTGGCTTTTGGTCTTCCCACCAGCTCTACATAGTTTGATTTTATCTAACACACCTTCAATTGACCACAAGTTGGTTTATGTCAATTGATACTGGACACGTAGCAGTTTCAAAATTAAATTTAAATTCATAAATGTAAAGGTAATCCAAATACAAGGAGACCTGTGGAACTATAGCAGGTGTGTGTCTATAGAGCACAGACTCTGCTGCCTACCATAGTCATGCCAGCTGCACAGCTGAAGGGCTTTCGGCCCTTCATGGTTATCAGCTTCAGCTTTTGCTTGTCCCCTGTGACCCTTTATTTCTACAATTACTGTTTTCTCTCTTCGTTACTTCACTGTGAGTAGTTCCACTTCATATTCTTTTGAAAGAATAACAAGGAGTCCTCATGCTTGAAACAGTTTCCGTAGCTTCACTCATTCTGTATATTTAAGAAGAAAAAAAAGATCCTTCTCAAAGTTCATGTCTTCTTAAGCAAGTAGTAACTCTGTTTTGTATGTTACTCTGTTCAAAATGCTAAATTCCTCAGGCAAAATCAAACCTGTTTTTCTGATTGGCAGAAACACAGTGATAGAAATTCTTCCTCTATTTGTGCATGTTATTTAAAATACAAAACAAGGAAAATGTTACCAAGTGACTCCTTCTGCTGTTCTCTGTTGGAACTTTATTCCTGCAAATACTTACTCTGGGTCTTACAACCCAAGCGTTTAGCAATGGCTTCTGCCTTTTCCAGGAGAGGAACACTATAAAAATATTTTGGAATACCAAGCATCTGGTATGAATTCAGACCTTATTTAACCATGATAATTATGTGCACAGACCTGAAGATATCCTTATATAAACACCCAAAGTGCTTCTCAATCAAATTGAGTTGAGATTGAGATTTATCCTAGAAAAGAAGCCTTAAAAAGGTGACTTTCTGACCAAACGAAAACATTTATATTTTAAAGAGAGCTAAGGAAAGCAGGAAGAAGGTCTCCCTTTTATTCAAAGGAGGAGCATTAGAGTGTTTGCCAGATACTGTTTCAAACAGATCTTTTCGCAGTGCTGCTGCATAAAACCTGTCTGCCAGACTTCCTTTGTTTCCTAGATGAATGTCCAGTCTGAAGATATTTGTTTCTCAAGCAGGTGATCTTCAGATGTGAAAGGCTACTTTGATGTGTTGAGAGAGCTCCAACCCCTTCTAAACTTAATTTTTGTTGCAGCTGTATTTGTGATGCATAATTGATTCACTAAAGCATGGTCTGGGTGAGGAAAGAGTGAGCAAATATTTATATTTTCCCCAGCCATCCTGTGCACTGTATAGGATTACTTTTTTCCCATGAGTTTACTTTTTTTGAAGTATATTATCAAGCTATGGCAGATACTAAACTTCTCTAATATGCAAGGAGCATGGAAGCTTCGAACAAATCAAGCTTTTCTTACAGTGCTTTGGGAAGACAATAAACCAGGATAAAGTGATGATAGAAAAGGAGAACTTCTATCTCAGTGCTTGGGGCTTGTGGAATATATTTGTGGAATATTGCTCAGTAAAAGCTAAGATACAACTGTGCAAGGAGGAGCACTGTATTTATAACAGTCTGAGCATGTAATCTTGTTCAAAAGTAGCCTGAGTCAGACCCACTTAAACACAAACATCATCCTGTTGTAGTCTTATTCACGGGGTACTAACCTGGATGCAGTGTGAACACAGGGGACTGCCAGCACCAGAGAGGGTGAAGTCTCACCTTGATTTTGAACTAAGTCCTACTTTTAAATCCTGCTAAGTGTACTCAGATAGTTTATCAGCACTAATTCGATTTTAATGCATCTTTCCAGATCGCAGAAGAAGCCTACAGGAATAACACTGCTTCCACCTATCCTCAGCCCAAGGACCTTGAAGCTTTCATCCGCTCTCAGGTGTACAGTACTGATTACAACAGCTTTGTGGCTGACTCCTACACCTGGCCTGAAGATGCCATGAAAGTGAAACTGTAAATATTTAATGAAGAATGAACAAATCAGCTGCAGTTAAAAAGCATTAAAATATTAAGGTTGTTTCTGCCTAGGAAGCCTAAGAATAGCTAATTTTTTAAGATGCAGAAAACTTTTTCTAAATCATGGTATTTGATTAGAAACTCAGATTGAGAAATCATGAATTAGACATCAGAAAATAAAAATTAATCTGAGAAATATATTTATTTGCATTGTTTTGTTATTTTGATTGTTATTTTAATTGAGATATCCTACACTATGGTTTGAGAGATCTTTTTGAAATAAGTGGTTGTATCTTGAGTCAAGAGTTCTGTCACAAACATCAAAAGAACTTAAAAAGATAAATGGGCACTTAAAAAATGCATGTGATGTTTTATTCATTACAGGGCACAGTGTAATTTGCATAATTTGTAAACCTATTATTTAAAAAAACTCCAACTTTTAACAACCATAAGGTTAGAATATTTTATTCCAGAGAAAATCCTTACTGGTCACTCTTGTGTGGAGTAATGAAATGAAAATTTTCTGAAAGAACCAAAGTTGCAGAACCGTTTGTTCACATCTAATTAGAACATTTTAACATTACTAACAATAAAATTTAACATTACTAACATTTAATATTTGCTAAGGTAATATTCTGTATAAGATCAAGGATTTCATTCCCCCACCAAGATAAGCACTGGTTTGATCCATTGCAAATGTTTGGCCTATTTGCTTGAACTCCATGTTACTGACAAAAAGGGAGTATGAAAATGCCAGGAATAGACTTCAAGGAATTATTAGTTGTTAAACAATTACCACTCCAAGAAAAGTGTAATATATTTTCTGAATGGTTCTGGAAACTAAGTGTACTTGAACATTTTTTCTACTATCTGTTTCTTTCTAATCTTTATCAGAGAGATTACCTCTAGAAAACCAAATATTATTTGTCTAGCCCCTCAGCTCTGTCACAGCTGCAGATTACAGGTCCCTAATTCAGAAAGAGAAGCACTTTCTCCCTCACTGCCTAATGGGAACATTTTCCTAATGGGAATTTTTTGCCTCACTGTACTTTTGGCAGAAGTTACGATCACACAAACAGTACACTTACCACAGTGAAGGAAAATACATTAATCATGTTCTGAGCAACCAGAAATACTCCGCATTTCAATGTACTGCTATTGTGAGAAGGGTATTAAAACACTTCCTTGTGTTTCATTTGAAATAAAATAATATCTGTTACTTGTGTTGTCATCAGCTGAGTGTGCTGAAATACAGTCTTTAAACAGCTGCTGTTGAGTGCTGGGGTGTTGGGAGTTGATCAGCCAGACATCTGCAGCTCAGCAGTAAGTCTGCTTTTATTGCTTGGTACCCATTTTCACCTTAAGGCACTCAGGCACAAAGTGGGAGGTGGTGGGCTGGTGGTCCTTCAAGGCACAGCTGCTGGGGACTTGCCAGTGGCATTCTTCAACTCTGTATTATATTGATGACCTTTAAATATGATCACGCATCAACTGGAACACTCACTGTCTACATCGGCACTCGGCACGCTTCCCTGCAGGAACACACTGCCTCACCAACCATTAATAGCATTGCCTCTGACACCTGCTGGAAAATTCAATACTAACTTGACATAGAAAAGATTCTTCTTGTATTTTTATGTAATATTAAATAGAAACGTATAGGGGCTTTTGCCTATTTTCTGTATTTTACATGTATTTCCTTGTGTAATGTAGGGGCAAAAACTACTGACTCATTTTCATTTCCAAGGTGTTTGGCCTAACAGTGTAAACATAAAATGCCATGAGTTGAGTAGATGAAAAATTGTTATTAACATAACCAGACAGACAGTTTGCTGGATGACATCCTTGTCTCTAAATGGAAGAGACATGGATTTGATGAATGAACCACTTGGTGGGTAAGGATGGTCACAAAGAGTTGCAGTCAATGGCTCGATGAGCCAAGTGGAGATCAATGACAGTGACATCCCTCAGGGGTTGGTGTTAACATCATTGTCGGGGACACGGACAGTGGGACCGACTGCACCCTCAGCAAGTTTGCTGATGGCACCAAGCTACATGGAGCAGCCAACACACTGGAGGGAAGGGATGTTATCCAGGACTGGAGAGGTAGGTCTGTGCAAGCCTCGTGGTGTTCAAGGGCAAGGTCCTGCATCTGGGTTGGAGCAATCCCAAGCACAAACACAGACTGGGTGGAGAATGGATTGCGAGCAGCCCTGAGGAGAAGGTAGACAAGAAGCTCAACATGAGCCAGCAATGGGCACTTGAAGCCAAGAAAGCCAACTGTATCCTAGGCTGCATCAAAAGCAGCGCAACCAGCAGGCTGAGGGAGGTCACTCTCACCCTCTACTCCACTTTTGAGACCTCAGATGGGCCACTGCATGCAGCTCTGGGACACAAACATAATAGGGACATGGACCTGTTGGAGCAAATCCAGAGGGCCACAGAAATGAACAGAGGGCTGGAGCATCTCTCCTATGGCAACTGGCTGAGAGAATTGGGATTGTTCAGCCTGGAGAAGAGAAGGCTTTGGAAGACCTTACAGCACTTTCCAGTACCTGAAGGGGAGCATACAAGAAGGCTGGAAAGGGACTTTTTTACAAGTGCATGTAGTGACAGGACAAGGGAGGAATGTTTTAAACTGAAAGAGAGTAGGTTTGGATGAGATGTTGGGAAGAAATTCACACAGCACAATACAGATGAGGAGACAGAAGTGTAATTCCTAACACACTGTGGATTGTTTATCACTTTGGAAGTGCTTTGAGGCATGGCTCATAGAGACAAATGCCAGTTCTAGAGTCTTAAAAAATCAGTGAACACGTCCCAAAAATATGTGGCGATTCAGCACAGAAACTGATATTAACTACTTGAACCATTCATCTCAGATGTTAAAGTTTCCCTTTTCACAGTATTTCAGTGTTAGCAACATCTCTTGTTCTCCAAAATTAGAACTCTTTTTACAGTTTCTCTCAATTGTCTGAAAGTTTGCCTTGAACACCAAATAAAATCTGAAAAATGTGTCCACTTTGATGCTGTTTCAGATATTCTAGAAACTGGCCAAGATCCATGTGATAGTCATTCCTCAGGCCATAATCACCATGTGCCTGAAACTGCAGGTCTTCAAAACCATGAAAGAGACGAAGATTATCAATGCTTCCCTCCACTTCCATATTCTCCACATGCTTGCATGAAATATGCTTCCAGTTGGGATATCTAATATCATGCCAGAACTCTTCACAGTTTTCTCGGAGTCCCTCTACACAGATGACACCAGGTTTCCCAGTTAGGCAGAAGCCAGTCAGATTTAACTTCTTTGCACAGTCAAAAATCTTTTTCCTCAGTTCCTGCCTGTATATGTGGTGGCTGTAGATCCACATGCGATGCAGCATTTCCTTAACCCTGACTCCTTTGGAAGCACACTCGGATGAGGTCTTACTGTTGTCCAAGAAATGCAGGATATTGTCCTTCAGCCACTGCACAGCCTCACATACACACAGATCTCCTGAATCCAGAGAGCTGATGTGAGATGCCAGATGAGTATTGAGCTGCAGCTGTTGCTGTCTGTGCAGAGCATCTGATCTGGCAAAGAGCTGAGGAGCTACCTGAGGATACATATGAGGAAGGAGAACCTGCAATTCCACCTTTACCTTAAAAGCAGAAGACACAGAGAGGCAGAAAATTAGTTCTTCAGCAACTGAAGACAGTGCTAGATTCTTTTTCCGTGTCAGAGGCAGATTATGAGGAGATGTAATTAAGATGGCAGCATCCTAATGACTGGAATTATTTTCACTTCCCTTTACTTCCCAATAACCCATTCTTTTGTCTGTTCCTTTTCTTCTGTTGCATCATGCTGTTACTTTCACAACACTTCCCATGCCATCCAGGCTGCTTTTGTGCTGTTCACAAAGCTAATACTGTGGCTTGGGAGAAGATACACAGTTGCCCTCGAGCGATATTTCTAGCTCAGTGTTGCTACAATGATGAACTGTTGGAGTCAAGGGCTTTTGAGGATCTTATCCCTTACCAAACCCAGCCCAACTGCTGGAAAAGAAGGCCAAGAGTTACATGAAACAGTGTTTGTGATTGTACCTACTGTATAGAGGGGCACGTGGCAGGGGTGTTGGAAGTAGATGATCTTTAAGGTTGCTCCCAACCCAAACCATTCTATGATTTTGTGCATTATCATTATTTTAAGCAAGTATTCACTGTAAAGAGGAATCAGGATTATAGGGGATAAAAAGATTTATGTATGTTTCAGGTCAGGGATTATCTTATCTGATCTCCTATGAACATTGGGCTGATGAAATTCTCTTGATTATTCCTACAATGCCTTCAAATGGAGCACCACAGTTCTTTGGCAGCTGAACCCTGCCTCTACTCCAAGAGCAGGAAAGGATTTATGTGTCCTCAGTGCTTCAAGCTCCTGTAGATGATTAAGGGGTACTCACTACAGTGTACAATCATATGATTAGTCCTGCGGAGAGAAGTGAATCATGAAATGACTAATTATCTTTCCAAGTTCCTTGACAATCTGCTATGGAAAAAAACCTACTACTCCTACACAGGCCCTCCCTACGCGGTTCATAAAACTTCTTTCTGAAGGTCAGTGAAAGAGCGTATTTTAGAAAGACACCTAAGCTTGCACCTTAAGTTTCCAANTAATTAAGATGGCAGCATCCTAATGACTGGAATTATATTCACTTCCCTTTACTTCCCAATAACCCATTCTTTTGTCTGTTCCTTTTCTTCTGTTGCATCATGCTGTTACTTTCACAACACTTCCCATGCCATCCAGGCTGCTTTTGTGCTGTTCACAAAGCTAATACTGTGGCTTGGGAGAAGATACACAGTTGCCCTCGAGCGATATTTCTAGCTCAGTGTTGCTACAATGATGAACTGTTGGAGTCAAGGGCTTTTGAGGATCTTATCCCTTACCAAACCCAGCCCAACTGCTGGAAAAGAAGGCCAAGAGTTACATGAAACAGTGTTTGTGATTGTACCTACTGTATAGAGGGGCACGTGGCAGGGGTGTTGGAAGTAGATGATCTTTAAGGTTGCTCCCAACCCAAACCATTCTATGATTTTGTGCATTATCATTATTTTAAGCAAGTATTCACTGTAAAGAGGAATCAGGATTATAGGGGATAAAAAGATTTATGTATGTTTCAGGTCAGGGATTATCTTATCTGATCTCCTATGAACATTGGGCTGATGAAATTCTCTTGATTATTCCTACAATGCCTTCAAATGGAGCACCACAGTTCTTTGGCAGCTGAACCCTGCCTCTACTCCAAGAGCAGGAAAGGATTTATGTGTCCTCAGTGCTTCAAGCTCCTGTAGATGATTAAGGGGTACTCACTACAGTGTACAATCATATGATTAGTCCTGCGGAGAGAAGTGAATCATGAAATGACTAATTATCTTTCCAAGTTCCTTGACAATCTGCTATGGAAAAAAACCTACTACTCCTACACAGGCCCTCCCTACGCGGTTCATAAAACTTCTTTCTGAAGGTCGGTGAAAGAGCGTATTTTAGAAAGACACCTAAGCTTGCACCTTAAGTTTCCAAAAAATTATGAGGCCACCTCATTACCCAGTAAATTGTTCTAATGCTTAATTATCTTTGTTCTGAGGAAAATGGCTTTCAGGCTGAGTTTGTCTGTTCTCAGTTTCTAGTCACTGCATTAGTATGTACTCAGACCTGTGTTCTCTGTGCAAGTATTTACATCAAGTAGTTCAATCTCTTTCTTCAATCAGTTGAGCTATTCTAACTCCTTATACTGCGAGTTTGGTTTCTTTGCCCATAGGCTGGTTTTGTTTTGGTCTTCATGTGACTCCTCTTAACTTCATTCTGCCATGTGGGGCTATTTTTACGTTACTGTATTTCTAATGCAGATCAATGAATGTTAGCAGCAGCCACGATTTTCTGTTATTCTTGACATTTCAAAAAGCAAACAAAAGTGAGGTGACTTTTTTACCCCCTTTTTTTCCAGGCAGAGTTTTCAAGTGTGTGCAGAAGGAGTAAAGACAACAGCCATGAACAGATCACGCTGGCAGCTCTCACCTTCGCCTCCCCTACATCAAGAGCAATGTGATATTCCAGCTGCGGGGGCAGGGCTCCGTCAGCGTTCCTCAGGTAGCGCTGGATGCTGGGCACGGCATCCTCATCCAGACTGAACTCCCCTCTTTTGGGAAACATCGAAAGGAGCATTTCCACTTCCAGCAGCTGGAGCTCCAGGCATTCTTTTACCGTGACAGCCATTGCAGTGCTCTCCATGCAGGCCTGGAACGAGAGGGCTGGAGTCAACCCCCGGGTTTAGCACACAGTCCCCCGGGTGAGGGTTAGCACTACAAGGAAGCCTCAGGATTCTTTAAGGGCAGAATTTAGTGAAAGGCGGCTGGACACACATTGCTCAGCAGCCGAGCCCTCACAGCCCCACGCAGGGCAGGGCTGGGCAGGCGGAGCCTTGCGGGCCCTGTCGGGCTCAGGGATGAAAGAGAGCACGGAATGGAGCCCCGTGTTGAAGTGCGTGGGCAGTGATACATTATTTATGTTACTTAGCAGCACATACACCCTGTGTTGTCTGGGTGTCGTGGTTCCGCTCCAGCCGGCAGCCAGGCCCCACACAGCCGCCTGCCTCGCCCGCGGGATCGGGGAGAGAATCAGAAGGGGAAAAGACACAAAACTCACAAGTTGAGATAAAGAGTTCCATAGGGAAAGCAAAAGCCTCGCACACAAGCAAAGCAATGAATGAATTCACCACTTCCCCTGGGCAGGGGGATGTTCAGCCATCTCCAGGAGAGCAGGGCCCCATCACACCTAACAGTGATTTGGGAGGACAAACGGCATCTCTCCAAACGTTTTCCCCCTTCCTCCTTCCTCCCCTACTTTATATACTGAGCGTGATGTTCTGTAGTCTGGAATGTCTCAACCTCCCAGGCACCCCCGGGCTCCTCCCCACCGTGGCAGCACGAAAATCAGAGAAGGCCTTGGCTCTGTGTAAGCCCCGCTCAGCAATAACAAAAACATCTCCGCATTATCAGCCCCGTGTTCAGCACAAATCCGGATCACAGCCCCATACCAGCCACTGTGAAGAAAATTAACTCCGCCCCAGCCAAAAGCAGCGCACTGGGAGGGCAGCTTTGGAAGGGGAGCGTGCTGTCAGTGAAGCTGTGCGAGCCTGGGTGTCCCGGCGAGCCCAGCCCGTGCCGTGCCCGCCGGGGCCGGTCCCACGGCAGCCATTCCTGCGCGTTCCGCCGGATGCGCGCGCGGGGGGGCGGGGTC
>VZRF01015809.1:1499157-1521938 GCA_013396875.1 Vireo altiloquus
GCGGGTGGGCGGGGCCCGGGCGCCACGCGGCAATCGATGCCCCGCCCACCGCCACTCATTGGTCGGTCCCGCGGCGTGTGGGCGTGGCCGCGCCGGCTCCGTGCGGGGCGCGCGGCGGCAGCTCCGGCTGGATCCTGTCCCGCCCATCCCGTCCTGTCCTGTCCCGTACCGTCTCATCCCATCCCGCCTGTCCCGTCCCGTCCCAGCCGGCGCGTCCCGGCACCATCGCCGGGGGGTCCCCTGGGAAACAGCCGTGCAGGTGCCGGCTGCAGGCGCCGCCCGTGGGGGAGCGTGTCCGGCTGGCCCCGCCCGGCCCGGCCTGGTGTCCGTCTCCCGGTCCGCACGGAGAACATCCCGGGGACACCGCTGGGGCTTTCCCTGCAAGGGCTTGAGGAGGCAGGACACGCTGCTTTTGGGCTCGGAAGTCAGTGCGTGGAGCCGCGGCCGAACGCCCCGCGCGGCTGATGTCACGGTGAGAAACGGGAAGCTCCCGCTGCGGGAACTTGTTAGGATCCCTGGATCCAGCCGGCTGGGAACCGCGGCTCTCCTCGCCTCATCCGTGCGTGATGTGCTTCTGTCTGATCACGCTCTATTTATCCAGCGCGCTCCAGGGAGTGCAGAGGCTCCTTCTCTGTGGTCGTGGTCCCTGCTGCGGTCCCGCCGAGGGATTGATGGCAGCGGTCTGAGGTCCCCGCAGGCACCGGAACGTGGAACTGGTCACGGGGACTTGTCTCCTCTCACTTCCACCTGTGTTGCTTCCTTCTCTAGAAATGGATTCTGAAGCCCTCAGAAAGTACTCGGCGCTGCACCCCAAGCCTGCCGGGCTGACCCTGCAGTATGGCACCGCTGGATTCCGCACCAAGGCCGAGCTGCTGGATCACATCGTGTTCCGCATGGGCCTCCTGGCAATCCTCAGGTCCAAAGCCGTGGCAGCGACCATTGGCATCATGGTTACAGCGTCTCACAACCCTGAGGTAAGAACAGACCTTTCCTGAAACATGCGACCAGTTGGGTGGAATGATGTGAGGTGTTTTGATAGAAGGGTGAAAAGATGTGATCAGTTTGGTGGAATCAAAGATCATCATAGCACTGAGAGACCAGAGCCTGAAGACACTTGGACCAGCTTAAAGCATTTAGCCTGCTTCCTCTAAATACAATCTCTGATCTATCTGAAGTTACTTTTTTCCCTGTACACACCAGCGGGATTTTTTCTCATGTGGAAATGATGCAATATAGAAAATATTTCATGCTGCAATGTAACTTTCTAATGTTTGGAAGCTATGAGTAACCTTGAAAAGAGAGGAACCTTTGAGTAAAATATGTAAGTTTTAAAAATAAACATGCAAATGCAGCAATTACAAATCAGGCATTTAGACTTCTGCTGCTGTGGAGCACTGCAGATTATTAGAATCTCCCATTATGTCAAATGAATTTCATACCGAAATTATGAGGGAGAAAGTGTTGGTTACTTAGTATGCTGGTTATAGTACTTTTTGGGGGGCTTGTTGGAGGTTTAAATACACAACTAAGTTTATTGCATCCCAGAAGTTCTCCACTTTTAAAGAAACAGTGTGACTGAACCACATGTTGGCTGTCTTCAAAGAGGTTTTATTAGTTCCCAACTTTTAGACTTACTTTGTCTTTTTGTTTTTCTGCTAAGGAAGACAACGGTGTAAAGCTGGTTGACCCTCTTGGAGAAATGCTGCACCCTTCCTGGGAAGAGTATGCCACACAACTAGCAAATGCAGAGGAGCAGGAATTACAGAAAGTGGTAACTGAGATCTGCCAAAAAGCAGCAGTGAACCTGCACAAAGAAGCCTCGGTTTTCATTGGCAGAGACACCAGGTAATGACAAAAGGCTGTAGCTGTATCCTGCTCCTATGGAAGTGCCGGAGCTGTCTTCATGGGTGCTTTTGGGATCTTTTACCCTCTGCAGACAGAATATGGTTTTTTTGTGGCTAAATTTATGATAACA
Organism: Vireo altiloquus; assembly: GCA_013396875.1. Lineage (NCBI taxonomy): Eukaryota > Metazoa > Chordata > Aves > Passeriformes > Vireonidae > Vireo > Vireo altiloquus. The sequence goes on from VZRF01015809.1 coordinate 1,501,133, forward strand.
GCAATAAACAAAAGTTTTTCAATGCTGTTGCTATGTCAGCTTCCATGATAGCTGCCAGAACTTCCTAGCTCTGTTTCTGAACAAGATGCTTTATTGTGGGGTGGGAATTATGTGGGTGCTGTGTGATGTCCACCAGTGTGCAGCACTTTACCTGTGTTTGCCATCTCTGGGCAGTGCTGGCTTTCAAACTTTACTGGGAATTGCCTACAACAGGAAAAGGTATGGATTTCTTCATGGTGTACCTAAATCTACTTATAGGAAGCTTGTAGAGTCTTATACATGTGCTTCCTCCCCAGGTCCATAGATAAATGTCTTTGCCAATGTTTTCAGCTGTACTTGTTGTTTCCAGGCCAAGCAGCGAGAAGCTGTCCCAGTCAGTAATAGATGGTATCCAGGTTCTAGGTGGTCAGTACCATGGTAGGTTACACTTCTGCAGTTCTAATCTCATTTCAAGTGTTTTTGATGCTTCTTTATGTAGGCCTATGACTCTTTAATGTAGCCCTAAAGCAATAGCCTAGACACATTTCCATTCTTGCTTGTAACAATCTTCTTCCAGGATAGTTGTATGGCTTTAATGCAAGGGGGGTTATGTTTTCATAAGAGAACCTGAAAAATTTCATACATATTTCCTGCATTGCATTTGTCTGTTGACTGTACAACTTTTAAGCAACAATTAATTTGAAATTCTATTTATGAACATTGTGCCTTTTATTTGACACTAGATTATGGTCTGGTGACGACACCACAGCTCCATTACATGGTCTGCTGTCAAAACACCCAAGGGCAGTATGGGAAAGCAACACTGGAAGGTTATTATGAAAAACTATCCAAAGCTTTTATGGAACTGATAAAACAGGTGAATAGTGGGTGTTGTCTTCGTCTTGCAAATGTACAAAATTAATCTCTTTTGTTTATTAGCCTGTTTGGGCCTGAAGTTTTTAATTCAGCATGTTCTAGGTGTGGTTTCTCTAATGTAAGAGCTCACTTTGTCCCTTCTTCCCTTGTGCTAAGTCTCACTGCTCTGGAGAGAGTCAGAGGCACCTGAAGATTGACTGTGCCAATGGAATAGGAGCCCTGAAACTATCAGAAATGAAGTCCTACTTTCCACAAGAGATGCTAATTCACATATATAATGATGGAACCAAGGAGAAACTCAATCACTTATGTGGTGCAGATTTTGTGAAAGTTCACCAGAAACCACCTGGAGGTATGCAGTCTGTGATTTTATGTTTTTTTACCTCACCTCCAGGTCTGAAAGTGCAGGGTCTAGCAAGGGTGCACCAATTTGAGTAAGCAGAGCTCCCTATTTTTTCCTAAATGGCTGCATGAATGGTTCTCCTTGTGCAATGGAAAGAGGGACTAGCATGGCCAGGTTTGGCACATCTCTAGTTTATGTTGGTCTAAACTGCTTGGAGGAGTGCAGTATCTCTCTGACTGCCTGAAGTTTGTTTGAGACTCTCGTCTCAATGTTACGATGGCAGAGTCCAAAGATCAGTCAGGACTGGCTTAATGTTATTTATTTTAAGAAGAACTTTTCCGGGTTCCTGCAGAAGGGCTGGGTTAATTAACAGCCTGGTGCCAGCAGCTGACTCATTGACATAAACCAGTGAGGAAATTATTTCAATCAATTTTTTGAGAAGTATACAAAAGAAAACCCCTGAACTAGGAGAGCAGGCTGGTTTGGATATGAGATTATTTGAGGCTAAACTGAGTTCTCCCTTAGACAGCTGCGCTCTCACTGCAACTGCTGGCCAAATCTGAGCACCAAGATGTGGTGTTGCTTCCCCTTCCCCCACTGCTTCTGTACTGGAGAAATGCAGTGCTGGGAGCAGCACAGTAGCAGTACCTGCTGGGGATGGATGCTTGTGCCTCACATCTCGATCCTGGCTTTAACTGTGTCTGAGTAGAGTCGTTTGTATGCAGATCTGTGCTCTGAAAAGAAATGTGTTTTCCTAAGCACTCACTGAAATAAATTACCTGATTTTGTTTATTTTCCTGTCTTTGACTTCCATTTGGAACTCTGCACTAGGACTGGACATGAAGCCCAATGAGAGATGCTGCTCATTTGATGGTGATGCAGATAGAATTGTTTATTACTATAAGGACACAGCTGGCCATTTCCACCTGATTGATGGAGATAAAATAGCAACTTTAATTAGTATCTTCCTAAAGGAACTTCTTGCCAAGGTAACTCTAACACATGAAATGAATGCTGGCATTTTAATTTTTAAAGTATAATATAGTCTAAGGAGGCTGTGTTGGTTGGTATGTGGTCTCTTTACATCAACCTAAAGCGAACATGCTTTAAAAAGAGATCAATCCTGTACCTCACTGCTGTAGCCAAAAAGGGATTTGGAAAGTCTGAGCTCGAAGAGCTGCTTCATCATACTCAAGAAAAATCAGTATGGGCTATACAAAGACTTGAACAGAATTTGTGTTGTTTAAAACATACAGAAGTTCTGAGTGAGATGCCTCCCTCTGATGCCCAGGACTTTTAGGTGTATGTTTAACAGTTCTGATTATCCTTCCATTTATCCTTTTTGTTTGGCTTTGTACTTCTTGGACACTAAAACTTGGCTTATTGGTTTGCTCAGGTGAAACAAAACTTCAAGATGGCAGTGGTACAAACAGCATATGCCAATGGGAATTCAACTCGCTACCTCCAGGAAACACTGAAGGTATTCTCCATGTTTTTTTCTAGGTAGTTTACATTTGTTTATTTTTAAAGAAAATGCTAATGTAATATTATTGCTAGGAAAATTAAAATCAAGCAAAAATCAATTACTCTTTCAAACCTCCAGTAGTGACTAAATTCTGGATGGCAAAGGAGACACAAGAGAGCAAAGCTTAAAAAGTTCTAGTCAGCTTTTAAATTTAAAAAACGTTTAACGAAATACCTTTTTACTTCTCAAACAAATTGAGGACTTTATGGCTTTGCAACAAAGTGAGTCAGTAAATGCTCCTTGATACTTTGACACTGATTTTTTAAATTTTCTGCAGCAAGTTAAATGTTCAGGAATTGAGAGAAGGTATTATTTCTGTTTGTATGTGAATCTAGTGTGTTTCCTGAAGCTACAACCTAAACTGGATTTTTCTAGGTTTGGAGTTTATTTCTTTATTTCTTTAATTAGCCTTTATTTACATACGAATAAATGAAATCTCTTTAATTGGGTCTGCAGAAATAGTGGAGCATTTAGCTCTGGGGCCTCAGTGGCCATGAAAAGTGTTAGTTTGCAACAATCTTTCCATGTTGATTGCTCAGTTCTGCCTTCTGGGGAGAGTCTGTAACCTTGTTGTCATTCTCTGCACACCCTTGGGCTGCAGGTACCTGTGCACTGTGTCAAAACAGGAGTGAAACACTTGCACCACAAGGCCCAGGAGTTTGATGTGGGTGTTTATTTTGAGGCAAACGGACATGGCACGGTGAGTATGAGCATGTAATGCATATGATCAGCCACTCTGTAAAAATTTTAGTTAAATTAGCTGGACAAGGAGGTCTTTTCACTCTCTGCTTAGTTTTACAAATGAGACTTTTTGTCCTTGTTTGAAAAGACTTGTTTATGCCTTCTGTTTTTATCATAGCATTGCCACCAGCTCCTCTGTGCTTTATGGGGGGATGGGAATTCATGGCAGCAAACAATGATGGCTAATTGGGCTTAGATGGTAAAAGTTTTTTCCTCACTACTGCACATATCCTGGTTTCATCTTGACATCTCTCATCTTTTTCCTCTAGGTATTGTTTAGTAAAGCTGCTGAAACTAAAATACGACAACTGGTAAAAGAGGAGAAAGATGAAGAAAAAAGAGAAGCAGCAAAGATGCTTGAAAACATGATTGACCTGATTAATCAGGTAAAAACTGAGAGAACTGAATCTCATTTGTGAGCTCCTGTCAGGCTGCTGCTGGGCACTGCTGGAAGCTTACTGATCAAATCCTGCCTCCCTGTCTTCCCTGTGGACTGCTGCAGTGTTTTTCCCTCCCTGTTGGCAGACTGTGGGCGATGCTGTCTCAGACATGCTGGTTATTGAAGCAATCCTGGCTCTGAAGGGTCTGACAGTGCAGCAGTGGGATGCCCTCTACAGCGACCTTCCCAATCGGCTGCTCAAGGTCCAGGTGAGTTACCCACCACGCTGGTTCAGGCTCAGCAGCCTGCCTCACAGCATCTTTTGCCTGCACGTGGTTTGGTAAACTTTAAAATAAAGCTGAAACAGACCATTAAAGGGCAGAAGTAGGTCAAAGAAACTGGGAAAAAACCCAGAGGAGGGACCAGAATTTCACTTGGACTAAAATAGAAGTATGACTCACAAAAATGATGAAATAATAGCCAGCTATGTTAAATGGAAAAACCTCACCAAAACTGTTCAGATTTTAACTTAAGAAGAAATTCCAGCTTTCAAATTAGAAAAATCCTGTTTTTTAAGGCCCCAACCTGCTGGATTTTTCTTGCTGTGTGACTTTGTATGACTTGAATGTTCAAGCTTTTGCTTCTGTATCCCTTCCAACATTCAAAGAGCTGAGCAGAAGGTGCCATGTGGCAGCATTCCATTAGACATAGTAAGGAGGCTCTGGGCTCTAAATGAACCATTTAGAGAACCAGGAAAGAGTTTAAGTTTCTGATCTACTGGGAGAAGCTGTAGCTTCACTTCAGTCTGATCAAGGAGGCATGTTCAGAACTGACCCTTTTTTTAAAAATGAGCAGCTGAGGCCTATCAGGACATGGTTAATAGATGCTGAGCAGGGATTCTAGGGACCCCAAGTGTTTGAGTAGCCCTTTGTTAGCTCCCAAATTGAACTCTTCTCCAGGCAGCACAACATATCCAACCCTGAATTTCTGTCTTATCCTGTTTCTGATGGCACAGGTCGCAGACAGGCGCGTTATTGACACAACAGACGCAGAAAGGCGAGCGCTGACACCCCCTGGGCTCCAGGAGAAAATCGATGCCCTTGTGAAGATGTACAAACTGTCACGGGCATTTGTCCGTCCATCAGGAACAGAGGACGTTGTCAGAATCTACGCTGAAGCAGACACACAGGTCAGAGCTTAAACAACTCCTTTATGAGTGGGCTTGTTCACATTAAACAATCTTCTGCTTAGCAGGGGGTGATGAAGGAAGTCTATTTCCATACTCGTCATTTAATCGCACTTAAATGCTAAATTTGGAAAAAAGACTGTGATCACAAAAAGTCACTTTGGATTTTCTTTTATTTAGAAAAGTAATGTTTAATGTTCTCAATGTTTATCTTCAAAAGGAAAATATAAATGTTTATAAGGCAGATTTAACACCAGATGATTTTGAAAAGACCACCACAGCCTTCTGAGAGCTCAGGGTTAAGAAGAAAGTTACCAAAGCAGCCCCTAACTACACAATTTCATAAGAGGCAAAATAGAAAAAAAATTCTGGCTGATAAGTTAGTCCAGCTCTGAACTTAAAGGTGACAGCAAAAGTGGTCTTGCTCTCCCCACTTCACATGCTCCTACCTGCCCTCTGCCAGCATCATGGCAGTGGCTGATGGAGCAATATAGGGAACACAGCATTTGCAGGAAAATGCTTGCCTTAGTATCATATATTTGCTCTATTCTTCTCATGCTGACAGCAGCATAACTAACTTTTCCAACATTCCACAGGAGAATGCAGATGCCCTCGCCCATGAAGTGAGCCTGGCTGTTTTCCACCTCGCTGGTGGAAAAGGAGCACCACCCCAGCCTATATAACAAATGGCAGCTAAAGCACACAACTTCCCTTATCTTTTAATATTACTTTTCTTACCATGTGCTGCTGTGCACATAGCCAACCCTTCCTGGGAGTAGCAAGGATCGATCAGAACTGAGTGGAATATTACTCTGCTTATTCTTAATCTCCTTTAGCAACTTACCTCTTAATGAGATGCTTGTGCTGTTGAATGTTCCCCTCCCCGAGTTTGTCTAACTTCTTGACAGGCCATGTCCAGAAGGAATTCTGCCCCTCCCTGCCCTGGCTTAGTTCATTGTCACATTGTGCCTGAAACCCAGCTCCCACACCCTCAGAGCACTGGCCATGACTGGAGCTCTGCTGTGACTGTGCTCACAGTGGCTGCAGTGCAGTGGCTGCTGCAGGAACATCATCCCCACCTTCTCCCAGTAGCCCAATCAACTGTGGGCAAACAGTGTAAGACAGAGGCTGTCACTAGTCTTCAGATTCAGTTCACCTCATTTTGAGGGGGAAACAATATAATGAAAAAGAATATTTGCTAATAATAATCTCTTATTGCAATATTATTATATACTTGATGACATTATTTAGAAAGTGATTTGTAGTAATAGTATTTATAATCACACTTGAGAGGGAAGGGACAGAGACAATTTTGTCTTCTGTGGCCTTAACTGCTCCCCAGCACCATGAAGGGGCTGAGCCAACAGGATGCAATGTTTTATACACACCAGTATCCTCCTCGGCATACTTTGGTTCAGGGTGTCTACCTCTGACAAACAGTTCATTGTAGTCCTGTATTAACTCCTGCCATAATAGCATTTTACAGGTTATTAAATAAGCACAAGTTCCAACAGATTAAAAAAAAAAAAAAAGACAAAAATAAACTGGAAACAAATTGAAAAAATGTGCACCTTGTATTTTTTTTTTCATTTTTTTAAAGACAGAACTCAGGACAACAAAACATTTACTGTAAATAGTAGGCACCATAATCAATATGAGCCACCAATATTTAAACTTGATTCAGGCCACATCCAGAACTTCTCTTATTTACAAATATTTAACTTAAATACAACATTAAGTATTTCATTACATACAAAATAAGAAAAGAATACTATACAACTGGGAAAGATACAGTATTTCATTTAAATAGTTACACTACATATAGGCTGAGTAGTACCGGTTCATGATTTTATGATGCCTTCCAGAAAATCCTTCTCGACCATTTCTTCTATCTTCTGTCTTGCTTTGCTGGAGAAGGTCTTGAGGTTCTCCATTTTTATGTCCTTACTTGGAAAACAGTTGGGGTAAAGGACAGGGCTCCCTGAGTGTCCAACACATCTGCTTGTGACTTTGCTGTTAAAAACTTGGCTGAGTACATTGAAGAAAGGCAAAAGCTGCTCAATGCTGCGAACGGTGTAGATGGTTAAAAGCAAGTGACCTGGTTCCCAGCTTAGTGTTTTCCCTGAGCCATCCTCCTCTGGGTTTTTCTGCAAATACAGAGAAATGGGAAATAATACAGGACAAAACAGGAAAAGCACAGGTAAAAACAAAAGACTAATGTACAATATAGTACTTTTCTGAAGTCCAAAAATATTTGTCCTATCCACAAAACACACATATGCTGAAGTGTAGCTTCCAAAGCAGATCCTGTGCTCCCCCTCACCATGCCCTGCAGAGGCAGTGGCTGGCACTGTACAGGTGACAGTCAGCTGCTACTAATGGAAGAGTTGCTGTGGGCATTCGAGTCCAACTCCCCAGCCCAGGCCCAGCCCAAACCAGGGCAGCCCCCACCATGCTGCTCTGTGGAGCTGCTCCTGAGCAGCATCCTGTGGGACAACACAAATGGTCCAAGCTGGTGACAGCTGAAAGTTGTGAGCTACTTCAGCTGCTTTCCAAAGCAGGTTCCTCTCTGGTAACACACACTTCACCAGCTGATACTGCCAGCATCAGTGATGATAAACCCCAGAGGAGGTTAAAATAGATACAAAGCATTTTCACTTTGCAGCTTCAGTTCAGAGTCTTTGGGAAGAGCAAAAAGCAATGCTGTTTTTAGTATCACAATGCACATGGACATTCTGAGAAACACTTGAAGTTGCTCTCAAAGGAAAATGGTTCAGTTACTCATTGTGTATTCTCAGAAGAACTCAGTTATGTTCCTTCCATTTCATGGGGGGAAGTTCAAAGGAAAGAATTTCGGGAACCCCACATGCGAAGGCAGCAGTCACACACCAGATGCTCACCAACAGCAGCACACTGCTGTAACCCTGCTTAGGGCTGCCTTAAATATCTGCATACTGAAACATACCTGACCACAAACATCCAGGTTCTTTAATGGTTCTTCCCTATTTCCCTTATCTCTGAGTCAAAAACCACACTCAAATCTAGACAGTAAGGTACTATCACCACTAGAAACACCTTGTTTGTACTGTTACTGACAAACCAGTGCAGAGAGCTTCTACCATGAAGTAGAATTCCAAAAATACTGGATTTTATTCTGCAAGAAAAGAGGAAAGAAGCACAAAGGCCTCACCAAGAAGAGCCACCTGGGGATCCACCCTGACCAGCATCTCTGTCCCACTGCCCTGGCAGTGCCTGTGGCCGAGGCAGGGGGTCCACTTGGTAATGAAAGAAGAATGAAGGGGAAAGGACAGCAGTGAGAGCAGAGCATGAGGTAAGGATCACTGATTGCACAGCCTTTGAGCAAATAGATTTTTTTCAAGACATGATACTTAAACAAATACAGTTTTTGCCCTTTAAATTAAGCAACTGTCCTGCAATTGAGGTGCCTTCAGGGCACCTATTTCACATACCCCAATTAGGTTTAAATTCAGTACGAATGTATCTGGTGGCTTGGCTCCATGCCACAGGAGGTCACAATTTTAGCTTTACAAGTCTTCTGAAAGAAAGGCTCACGCTGAACCACAGCAAAGGGAAGACTAAATTTCCAACACAGAAGGAGTTGTTGATGCCTCCTTCTTTAAATGAGGTTACTGATTTTTAGAATTTCTCCTTAAAAAACCTCTCATTGTATTTGCAGAGAAGTTTCCTCCATACTGTTTCTGTACCATGCTTAGCATTACCCAGCGGGGAGCAGGGAGTGCCCCCAGCATGCAGCAAGTGCTGGTGTCACACAGCAGCCAACCAAATGGGGTGCATGTGCAAGTACCAACTCTGAGCAAAGAAATACAACCTGTCCAAGCCATTTCCTCATGGCAGTATTGGCTAAGCAAACACCACTAATTCCATGGATGCTTAAAACAACAGTTAATTTGATGGAGACCAACCAGGGATTGTGTTTCACACCTGCAGTTTGAAAAAAAATATTTTACGATTTAATTTTATAATGATTCGCAATCATAATTCTTCTTAGAACTAACATTAACTTTTAATAGTTTATTTCCTATAGGAAACCAACTTATAAAAGTTTTCCTTTTTTTAAATTAAAGTTATCTGTAAAAATAAGGGTCCTTATGGTCCTTTCACCTCAAAAATCTCTCAGCTTTGTTCTATAACAAATCTGATCTCTCTTAACTCTTACTGAATGCTAAATAGTGCCCGGGGCCTTGAGGTGATGGTATTATTATGGCAAGCTTGTTTCACAACTCAAGCATCAAAGGCCACCCTCACCTGATGCTTGGCCATCTCCATTCCCTCCAAAACCACCGTCTTAAAGTCCTCCTGTTTGTCCTGTGGAAGGAAAGAGGAGAACTTTCAGACTGCATTTCATATATGAAAATAATACTTTGCCGTAAAGGCCGTGCAGTTGCTTGGTTGGGTGCTGTGCTTCAGCTAGAAAAATCACCTACCCTGACAAGTCCATGATCCAGAACTGGCAGACTCAAGCTAGTATGGCCAAGACACTACTAGACAAAAAAAGTACTGCCACTTTGTGCCTCTGTTTATTTCCAGCACTGCTGAAGAAGGTTTGTAAGAATGTTTCCCTCAGATAACAGAGCTTGAGCAACACCATACTACATGAATCTAAACATGAGTCAGAGTGCTGTGAAGGAAAATTAAGATCCACTCAATTTTTCTCAGTTATTTTCTAGGAAGATCCCGCAGCTATATGTAACAGTATTCTCCTCTGCATAAAGAAGAAATGGCCTGAAGTCAATATTCAGGATCTCATGTTTATCTCATCATCATACACCTACCTATGGTTCAGTGTGCAACTGCTGCCATGACTAGGGGGTTCCAGAAATTCCAGGAAGTTTTCTGGATTCTTGAAGCCTACTGTGGGAGTCCTCACTTCAGGCATCTATCTCAGCATACAGTACTCACCAGCAGCATGTATATTTATAAATCACATATGATGTATAAATTCATATGCAGAGATTACTTGGAGTGTGACAACTTTCTAACAGAGACTACATTGAACGTCAGGGTTAGAGGCTATGCCTGACAAGCAGGCAGTTGAAACTCATTCCTCTTTTATACATAAAAGAAGATAAATTTGGTCTCATCTTCATCGTTCAAAAATGGTGTAATGCAGAATGCAGATATGCTTCAGATACTAGTTTTATCCCCCATAATTGTGAGCCTTGCTTCAATAGTTCAGATCTGCCTGCAACTAAGCCATCCCTAAATTTAATGTAGCCACTTGTATCTCAGCAGTTTCTTTACTCACTGAAGACATTAGAGACTGTAAATGCAGTAGCTACAGCAAGCTGCCGGTGTTACAGCCCTGGACAAAGCCATCTACACAGAGAGAAGCCTGAGAATAAAATTTCAAAACTTTCTGCCATTTAGCTTTGCACTTCCTGCCTGCTTCCCCAGCTCATTTGGCAACATTTCCCAGTGAACGGCCTGTCCAGGATGGCTCTGTCCTCACAGCAGGAGCAGCAAAATATCTGACAGCAATGTTCTTACTTTGTGGCAGCACAAGGGATCTCCCGGGGACAGGGCTTGGCCAGCTTCCATCAGCTTCATCAGCAGATCAGGTCTCCAGCCCCACAAACTGGGGGATTAATTCACCCCATGCCCCAGCATAATGGCAACCCTAATTCTGCTCCCACTCTACAAACTGTGCAGCCAAGATTCCCCCAGAACTGTTTCTATTGATCTCTGCCTTCTTCCGTTCATCACAGTCCCAGGCTCTGCTCAGTCTCAACACTCCTGGTTCTGTCATGTTTAGGAATGCAGCAGTTTGTTAAATATTTAATTGCTATTAACAAAACTGGTTTTCTACTTCAAAAAGTAGGTAGTACTAGTATCTAAAGATACTAAAGAGACTAGTATCTACATACATGACTGGCTATCTGAAAGTGGTTCTATGTTAAAATTTATTAGATAATGCAGCGTATTTTACTTTTTATTTAAATAATACTTTTGATTTAGAAATGCAAAGTCAGTGATCATAATCATTTCGACCATAGCAGGTTATAAATTTTTCTGTTGTCTGTTTGATTAATTTGGGGGCTTTTTTGTTTGGCTTGGGCCTTGGTTTTTTTTGTTTGTTTGATTAATTTTTTTGTATACTTACATGTGCTTTTTGCCTCATGTTGACTTGAGATTACTCCAGCTGGAATCTCCTACACCAGAAAAAATCCCTTCCACTCTTCCTTGTTAAAAAAAATTAAAATATCCAAACCCAAACACTGCTGTGAGCCATTGTACATGAAACTTTTCAGTGAAAAGAAAAAGAAGCAAGCAAAATACCTTTGCTTTTTTTCGCAGCAGCTTTGCCAGGCGCACCACATAGGGTTTGAATTCCCTCTGATGTGTTCCTTGTCTTCGTACTTCCAAGCCTGAATCATCTGATGCTTCTGGAATAAAAGCCCAGCGATACCTGCCATGAGATAACACAAGCAGATGTTATCCTTACTGAACATTCAGGCTTTTCTGATCAATCAAAAATATGAATGGATGAGGAAATCTAGTGAAGTATCAGAGAAGGAGGGAGGAAAAAAGAAACTCAAGTCAACCCTCACAAGAAAACATTAGTCTTTGACAACAGAGAATGAGAAAGGCACTTTCTAAAAACCAGGAGGTAACACGGCCTTATCTTTTTCCTTTGGAGCTTCTTATTTAAGGATGCCAAGAGCAAGATAAGGCAGAGAAGCTAAAACCAGTAGTATTCACATCCTCATTGTCTGCAAGAGAACTGAAAGCAGTTCTGAATTACGAAATATCTGTTGCTTAAATTTTGCTGCATATTTGCAATATGTACACACAAAATGTTCTAAGTATACCATGCTGATAATAAAAACCCATTTATTTTACCCATTCCTAGCCCAAGTGGGACCAAATGGACCATTCTGTTACCTGTGCCTTGCTGCACTGCAAGGACTGGCTACTTGTACTATAAATTATAAAGAAAATCAAAGTTTCTGTTGTTCAAACATTAATCCAAGCCTCCATGAGAACTCCACGGTAAACAGTGCGATTCGGCATGACTAATGTCTTTCCAGAAATGCACAGTAATGACCTAAATAAAATGAGGTTGGCTAATAACAAGGATTAGGACAGCTTGGAGAACTGGACAAGAATTATGAGCTAAGTCCCCAGAAAATAAAATAAGTGAAAAAACCCTTCAACATTAGATTTAGAAATACTACAGGGCACAACCTCACACAGTGTGCACAAATCCTTCCAGCATCTAACCCACATGAGTGTCTTTTAAATACAGGATGATTAGGGGTGATCAAATGTCTACAGAGCCGTGCCAGGGCAGCAGTAAAGGAAGAGACAAGACACTTTCTTTTGTCCTTCGTGGCCTCTCATTCCCAGGATCTCCAGCAAATGCCAGTTGTTTTGCAATCATTTTTTTCCAATGGAACAGGATTGCAGAGGCACCAAGGAAGCAGTTTGCACACATGCTCACTAATGACCAATAAAAACCAATAAAAAGGATCCCCTTTTTAAGGAGGCTTTTTGCCACATCTTCCAAACAGACTGTGCAAGAGCAACTTAAGCAAGTCATGCTGAGATGACATGCAGTCCTCTGATCTCATGCATTACTCACTAAAATGGGTGAGTATATTTTCAGTTCTTAGGCATTACTGCAACTAAATACTTTAAAAATAAAATACTTGAATAAATCACTGTACTGATGATCTCTCATGTGTGGCAAATCTCTTGCCACAGGCTAAATCAAACCAGCTTGAGCTAATTTGATGTGTAGCATCATTTGCCCTGAGGGCCACTCACATACTGTGAGGGAACAAACTACAGGCTGCCCTGGCTGTGCAAAAAAGAAGGGGAACAGAAAACCAAAGACTTTTTTTATACACTGGAATTTTACCAAGAGACATGGAAAAACATCCAAAAACTTAAATGATAATGTCTTCTACTCACATCTGAAATTGAGGCAAGTTTTCAGATGGTAAAGCTAGAGCCAAGTCCAGAAATTTGCAAGCAGACAAATACAGGTTCAACCACCTCTGGCTGTTGTAGGATGTAGAAAAACCATTGCCACCTGTATAAGTTGTCTCCAAACCAGCAACAGATGGGCCAGAAGTTCTAAAATATATTACAGCAGGGAGGTGAATCATAACAACCTTCTGCCACAATGAAAACTTTATTTTTCTTACTTGCCTTTACAAACACACAACTCTTTATTTACCAGCACAATCCTGAATTCATAAATCAAATCTGAACTCATAGACTCAAGCCTGTGATATGAGTACAGTTCTGTATGCATATATATGTAATAAAACATCAATATATAATAAATGTGTTGCACTGTATCTTATTCCCAGATATTCAAATTAAGAGAAAGTTTTAAATTGTCAGTTATGTTGATATTACTGTATTTGAAGGGAAAACTCTCCAAAAAAAGAAAGAGAACTTAGGAAAAAAGTGAGCAAAACTTGGGCAAATAACTCTGGCTCATTTGAGAAATCTGCCTCTGCTGCTAGCATTGACTGAAATTGGATCACACTGTACAGAAGGTAGATGAGGAAAATTGATAACAAAACAAGAAAAATTATCTACCTCACTTTTCTAATACTAGAAGAAACTATGCTTTTATTTAGACAAAAGTGCATCAGTCCTATTTAGAATAAGTGAATGTATGGCACAGAAAAGGTGTAAGTCATGCCATGCATAATTTAATTGCAGCAGCACTGTCATTTTAGTCAGGCAGACATTGTAAGAACTCAGACACCTGTATTATACAATTTACCTTAGTGATTTATGAGCAATCTGATAGCAGGACTTATTTGTTTTGTCCTGAACAGTCTGTACCTGGTACTGCAGTCAGGCTTAACTACCCTTTACTGGTACTTCTCATTTGAGCTCAACAACTCTAAGACAAATTATTCTAAAGAATGACTCAACTCCCCATCAGCATACTAAGGGATTTTTACAAAATTAAACAAGCAGGAAGCTTATGCATTTACCTGGAAATGTCTTCATCAGCAGTGAGCTCCTGTTCCATCAGTAAAAACACTTGCACCTGAAGATCAATGCTACATTTTAATACCATTTTAAATGGACTGTGACTCAGGAAAACACTATAGGAAGGCCTAAGTAATAAATCTTAGACAAATATTCCCCTCCTGTATGAGTGGACACAGGCATCCTAAAGCTCTTTCATCCCTTATATATAACTTGAGTAACAGAAAGGCCACAAGGAACTGCCTCTTTTACGGCCAGGAAAGGCTAATCCCCTCCACTACTTAGAAAGAGAGCAAGACCTAAATGAAATGAGAATAAAGATTCATTTAACAGAGCAGTCAGGCTCAGGTGTGAATTCTTAGAAGCAATGAAGTCTTGCTAACTGAAAGTAGTTCCAAGACTGTGGTAACAGTGTAAATTGTGTAAAGGCCAGGGGACAGCATGTGAATCAGAAGACCACACAGAGTAGAATGGATTTTCTAGAATTTATACTATTGACAGGTTTAAAATTAAATGCATCTTCTGTTAAAACAACACACTTTAAAATATTTTATATAGCTTTTCTCCTTCTATTGCTTGGATATGTGGTTATTCAAGGGCTAGGTTAGGCACCTGCAGATTGAAAAAAAAATCATCACAGCAATGATTCTGATTTTCTCCCTCTGTTATTCAGTCCCTTGAGAACTCCTTGAATAACAGGCTAAATGGATCACAGGATGCACCAACCACTCTCCTTCATTCCCACTGCCAAAGCTGAAACCCAAAAGAGTGTGCCAAACAACCAACACTGGAGATTCTGCAGGTAGAAGCTCTGAAAACAGATATTTTTACTGTTTTGTTATGAAGAGTAAAATGAGAAAGAAGAAATCAGAGCCAAGCCTTGCATAAATCTAGTCAAATGTGGCCTGAATGACCACCAACTTCCAATAAGACATGAATTCTGACTCCTTTACATGGATTCTCACCCTCATTGCTGGGAGAAGAATGACCAGGAAAGTAGAAACAGGGAACACTGAAAAAGAAGAGCTGGAGTGGGAATGGTGGAGAGGGTACACATACATGAGCAGAAACAGAAGGAGGATTCAGTATGGAACAATGACGGCAAATGTAAATTTAATTCAGGAGACAGCTGAACAGCTGAAACAGTGTAAGGCAACAGATACTCAATTTCACCACAGAAAACATACATCAGGACTATGAAAATAACTCAGCTTTCAATTTGCGTCCATTGCACATTTGTATGCACAATCTCTAAAAGAGATTTTCTTAAAAATCTTGAGGAGGAATAAGATTGTGTCTCAGATATGCACCAGTGTTCTAAGCAATGAATGACACCTGCAACTCACCAGTTCAGTGATCATGGTTGGCCAAAGTGAGGTAAGGTGCTGTGGAGACATTCTTAAAAGTAATACTCTGAAAAACAGGAACACTTGGGAATGGAGAGTGGGAACCTGTGGCAACCGGAGACTTTCTACCAACCTTTCTGAAACAAAAAGCCAAGAAGGGTTCCTCAGTTCAGAATAATTCCAATGAGAATTTTCTTCTTCCCTCATTTATTCTCAATTTTAACTTTAAGTATGTGCCATGTTACTGTTCCAGTACTTTATTAGTTTTATTCTGTCAACATAAAAAAAATAACCACTCCACTAAGGAAGGAACAAACGAGAGAAACCTCTAAAGAGTACAGTTGCCTATTTTGGTTAAGTTCTCTACATAAATGCAATAGTGCATCTGGGAACTTTGCTCATCTTATGCACAGTTGCAGCTATCATAACAAGAGGAGTTAACAGATTCCAAACAATATGACAACAGCCTGAATAACTCGGATGAATTATTATTATTAAAACACTGCACCATCATAGTGTATGAGAAATTACAAAGGGATGATACAGTTTTTGAACTATGATCACCTCTAGGCATTCAATATATACAGAGGGAGATAAATAAAGAAATTTTTCAGTGAAACCAATACACATGCATGTTGCAGTTCAGACTAGCAGAACCACCTGATACCATAAAAATAGTAATCTCAGCTACTGACTTGACTGGAAATTAAAAAAAACCAAAAAACCACAAAAAAACCCAACCAACCAAGTAACTTTACAAGAAACAAATCCCAGAACAAATGAAACAAAAAAGATGATGTAACTGATTTTCCAGGTAGAAGAAGAGACCAAAGTGTCCCTTTGGTGGCATGAAAAGATGATACATCTAAAAGCTGCTGCTGTAGCTATTTACATCATCTTAAAAAAAGATCCAAGCAATTCCACTTCCCAGTCTCTTAAGGTCATTGGAAGAAATAAACTTCAATGATAAATAGGACAGATAAACTGAACAGATGAAAAAACACCTGCAAAAGAAGTCAAGAATTCAAAATGTCAAGGTCAGTTTTCCTATTTATCTCTAATTGATAGATGTTTATACCTCAGATGCTAATGTCAAAACATATTGTGCAGGTATCCAAGGATATCGATCAAGGGATAAAATGATAGATCAGTGAAATAATCTGGATTAAAATCAACTGGCAATCACAAAACCTGCATATTTTGTAAAACTGAAAACATTTTAACCAAAATCTGCAGATACTTTGTTTCAGCTATGGAGACAGTATCAAACAGTGATATTCCAGGATAAGAATTTAACCTGTTGTTACTCTGTTATACAAGCATTCCACAGTGCAGCAGAAGAAGTCCACTAAATGATACATTTTTACTGACCTTGTATGTCTGGCAGGTATTTCTGGTACTGGTCTATCTCACTGCTGAAAATGGCGAAGGCGAGTCTCTTGAGGAGCATGGCGCGCTGCTCCAGCTCTGCATCTCGGTTAGCAAACAGATTGAGGGAGCTGCTCTGGGCCACAGCCACTCGTGCTGAAAGAGAAAAGGGAAAGTGTGGAGAGGAGCTTACGAATTTCCCTTCTGCTTCACTTCAAGACACAAATAACTCTTTCTTTGCAGTAATGGAGCTTGAAAGCAGATGTTAAGATGATGTATGGTTTGCAATTTGAATTTGTAACCAGAAATTCAAAATACAAGTTGAAAGAAAACTTGTAAGTATACACAATACTGGCTGGGTTTAGGGGCTTGTGGGAGGGAGTTTAGCCATTTTCTTAAAATAAAATTTGCACATTTAGATGCTCAGAAATTTCAGATGTGCAGAATCAATTTTTTTTAAGTAGAGTTGTAAGATCTTCAAAACCAAACACCACACCCCACCCACTCTGCTTAATCAGCTATGCCATATAGGCAAAATTCAGTGTGTGCCAGGATGACATCAAATTCTTTCACTTAGAGTTATTTATGGCTCTCCAGAAACAAATAGTTGAAGAAAACATGAAAAACACTAAATAAATCAAATTGGAATAGATGTTGAACAAGTGATTTCTTCAAGACACTTGTTTTTCATTTACTTAATGTTTATACTGGACAAAAGTCACTTCTATATCAACACTTACTCATCAAATCTCTGAATGTGGTTTTGTCATGTGTCATCAAATTATCCATAATAGCTCTCCAACTAGAAGAGGAAAATCGTACACAAATCAGAAAAACAAGAAAAAAGCAAGCATTTTCAAGAACATTTGCAGAGCTTTTTCTGCGAAGGCTTCCAATCCAAGCTCTCCGCTTCATTAAGGTACCATTTACTTAGTGTTATTTGATCTGAAACTATATTTCCTGAACCCCCTTCTCCAAGAAAATAAGGGATGCCATCCAGAGGGACCCTGGCAGTTTTGAGAAGTGGGCCCATGCAAACCTCATGAAGTACAACGAGGACAAGTGCAAGGTTCTGCAGAACGGTCAGAGTAATTCCAAGCACAAATACAGGTTGAGCAGAAACTGAACTGAGAGCAACTTTGAGGAGAAGAACTTGGGGCTGGTGGCAGATGAAACACGGAATTTGTTCTGGCAGTGTGTGCTCACAGCCCAAAAGGCCAACTGCATCTGGGGCTGCACCAGAAGCGTGGCGAACAGTTCAGGGGAAGTGATTCTGCCTCTCTACTCTGCTCTGGTAAGACCCCACCTGGAGTATTGCATCTAGTTCTGGGACCCCCAGCACAAGAAGAATGTGAACTCATTTGAAGGGGTCCATGGGAGGACCACAGATTATCAGAGGACCGGAGCACCACTCTATGAAGACAGGCTGAGAGTTGGGGTTGTTGAGATCAGGAAAGAGAAGGCTTCAGGGAGATCTTGTAGCAGCTTTCCAGTACCTAAAGAGTCTCCAGAAAGCAGAGAGCGACTTTTTACAAGGGCATAGCGTGATAGGACAAGGGGAAATTACTTTAAACTGAAAGAGGGCAAATTTAGATATTAGGAAGAAATTCTTTATTGTGAGGCATTGGAACAAGTTGCCCAGTGAAGCTGTGGATGCCCCATCTCTGAAAGTGTTCCTTTGTGTACCTCAAGGTCAGGTAGGATCAGGCTTTGAGCACCTTGGTCTAGTGGAAGGTGTCCCTGCCCATGGTAGGGGGTTTAGAACTAGATGATCTTTAAGGTCTCTTCTAAAGCAAATAATTTTATGTTTCTACAAAATGCTAACCACATTTTCCTCACAGAACTTTTTTTTTCAATTTTAAGATTATTATTTTTTAAAACAGATTTGTGCATAGAAATATACCTTATGTAAGTTTCATATTTCACGTGGTAACCTAAACCACAGAAAATCTCTATTTCTCTCAAAGGTATCTGTTGGGAAATTTTGGCCCATATGTAAATGGAATACATAAGATTTGTAAGGGCCATGTAAGCAGTAAGAGGAAAGTCTTACTGGTTAACACACGAAGCATCCATCTGGAAGAAACTGGAATCCATGAAGAGGTCAAATGCTTCCTTTTTCCATGCCCTCCTCGTATACTGATATCCACTAAGACTGCTTAATAATTGGACACAAGCTCGGTAGCTGGATGCATTGTGAGCACTAAAGAAATAAAAAAGTCAACATAAACCAGTTTTGAATTGTTGATTGAGAGAAAGTTTGATAGACATCTAATCCTTATCATGCCTGTTTCCAGTTAAGTGCCACCATACAAATTTCTACTGGTTGTAGACATCTACATCAATTCAATAAACTAAAGGTACCTGTGATTACGGAGGTAGGGCACAACATAGTGCATAATATTTACAAGTAAAGGAATAACTCTCTCTTTTTCATCACTGTAGAAAACCATGTCCAGGAGATGAGCCAAAACCTACAAAAGGAGAGGACGATATGTTAAAATGCATTCATGCATTCTTAAATTGCTTTTTATCTACTATTCAGCACTCTTTTAATGTATAATGTTCTTTACTGAACATTCAAGTTTATGATAGAAGTGATCAAATTTCAGGTACCATGCAAAATCCAGGTTATAAAGATTCCATCCTTTTTATAACACATTAAGGTAAAAGCACAGAAGTGCAAGCTGCTGGGCAAAGCATTCTGGAAAATAAACTACAAACAAAGAAAAAATTCAAAGACTGACTGCAATCATCAGCAGTAAGTAAGATGTAACACAAAGATAAACACACAGTTTGCAATCAAAAAAGTTGGCTATACTACACACCTGAAAGGCCATGCTTTACACCTCATCCATTTCAATGGATTAGTAACAAAATTTTACATACTTTTACATGACAAGACACAGAATCAATTCACATCAGTGCTGCCCATCAATTCTCCTTCTCCAAGTTTCTAGTCCAAAGCTTGTCAAAGTTTTCATAACACATAAGTTTACAATAAGACAGTATTCATTATCTCCAAGGAAACATTTACCTCAGAAAGTAAGGTCAGTGCATGGACACTATAAACAGATGGAGTTATATTTGAAGTTTCCATTGCTGGAGACAGCATATCTAAATGAAGATAACAATAGAAAAATGTCAACAGTTAGGTTTCTCAAGCCATTATTTACCTTACAGTATATTTTAAAAACATGTATTTTGAAGATGCACAAGCTTTGCCAGACACACTAGTTCTAGAACAATACTGAAGAACTTTACATGTATTCAAATACAGCAAAACTGTCCTCTTTGGTAATTCTGGCATGATAATAAAGATGAAAATGAACCTACCTTCAACATCTGATTCTAAGTTGTTTCCATCAACCATAATCTTGGGGGAAGGCTTAACCTCTAAGTTTCGCCTTAGCCAAGTGGTCTGCTCCAAGGAAGAACCAGCAATTGCCCCAATGGCATCCACTATCTTGTGTGTTACATCCTGGTAGAAAAAAAACCCCAAACATTTTAAGAACTTTGTGCAGAAGGGCTGTATTCATTGTCCTAACATGTAGAAAATCCACATAACAAAATACAGAATTGCTTTCAAATCATTTTTATATTATCAGTGATTAATAACTCCACAGAAAATGAATGCTTTTTCAACAAATTATAAATATAAGAAGATTTTAAAGAGTAATTTCGGACTACAGAACCGTTATCAAATATTTCTAGTACATTCAAGTATCTAGTTCCACCTCCACTGCCACGGACATGGACCCCTTGCACCAGACCATGTTGCTCAGAACCTCATCCAAGTGGCCTTAAACATTTTCAGTCATGGGTTATCCACAACTTTTCTGGGTAGCCAGTTCCAGAACTGTGGGAGGTTGTTTTATATCTTATTCAGTTGTATATTTTATGATTATTGTTCTCTGTATTGCCTGTCTTAGAGTTAAGTTGCCAAATCTGTACCCACCCAGTTTTATCCCCATGGCAACCCTGTCCTTTCCCCGGTTTGTCAATCACCCTTTGGTCGCTTCCCCTTCCCCGCCTATAAGGCGGAGGATCCCTGTCACTCTCC